>CM052539.1:1125499-1157823 GCA_028533065.1 Trachops cirrhosus | reverse complement strand
CCATCCATCCCCTCACCCACTGTCCACCCATCCATCCACCCATCCACCCATTCACCCATCCATCCACCCATCCACCCATCCATCCATCCATCCATCCACTCACCCACTGTCCACCCATTCATCCATCCACCCATCCACCCACCCATTCACCCATCCATCCACCCATCCATCCATCCACCCATCCACCCACCCATTCACCCATCCACCCATTCACTGCCCAACCATCCATCCATCCATCCACTGTCCATCCATCCATCCCCCATCCATCCATCCATCCACCATCCATCCATCCCCTCACCCACTGTCCACCCATCCATCCGCCTTTCACCATCCCCCCAACGGCTGTGTACCAGGGGCTCAGCCTCTGCTCCAGGCACACCGGCTGCTCCCTGAGAGCAAAGGTTCCCCGCCCCCCGCCGCCAACCGCTTCCGCTGTCCCCAACCCAGGGCCCAGGAGCCCCTCTCTGCGCCCGCCACTGAAATCACTCACAGGCCAGCGAAGAGCAGAGCTATTAAGCCTTCCTCAGAGGAGGCAGGGAGAAGAGGTCGGCTCTCCGTGGGTAACGCCGCCTCCTCTGCACGGAAACCAAGCTGCGTCCCCGCGTGTGCACGGACTTCATTGTGTGTGCGGCGGATGAAAGCTCCTGCTCAGTATCGCCGGTCCTTTCCGAGCCGGCGTCTCGGACCCAGCCGGCTCCTGACGGGACCGTCCTCGCTGTCGGCGCTCGCCGACTCCCCCGGCTTCCCGGCCAAGAACAATCGCCGGGGCCCGGAACTACTCACGGGGAAGATGATAGGCTTTGGAAATAGACTCCTCCATGAGATCGCTTTCAAAGTCACACAGCTAATAACTGTCTAAGTCCCTTCCCAGAAAATAATGATGTGACGCTACTTCAGCGGGAGTGGAGTGTGGGAACGTTTGAAACGCGAAGACGCGGGACTTCTGCTCAGGCGGGGGACCACGCGCTCGGCCAGAACCTCGGGTTCCACGTGGGACGTGGGGGCTGGGGATCCAGCGCTGCCACCGAAGAAATGGCCCGCAGAGAATTTCAGAGCGTTTATTAGAGTGCGTGTGAGTCGAGGGGATGACAGTGGCTCAGAGCAACATCTCACGTCCCCTGGGGGATGACAGTTTGACAGTTTCTTTTGTGCATTTGGAATTAGGGGAGGAAATTAAGGAAGGTTCCGTAAAGGTGGGAGGAAGCAGGGGGCGGGCTGGTTCCCAAGACGGTGCGCCCCTCGAGGTTGAGCCGGAGGGGTCCTGGGCGAGAGGCGTTCCCAAGGTCTGTCAGCCTGGACGCACGGAGCCGTGGGCAGGCCTTGCCGGGGCAAAGATGAACCTTCCACGGGGCAGGTATAGGCCTGAGGCGGGACGGCCCGCCAGGACCTGCCCCGGGGGGCCTTATGATCAGACTGCCCAGTGAGGTCACCTTGGTCACTGTCTTCCCTGGATATTGGGGAACGTACGTACAGGGCAGCCTGGACACCAGACGGAGAATCCGCCCCGCTGCTGTTTGCGATATGGACACACCGGCCAAGCCAAAAACGCAGCCCGAGTTGAGATCCGTGGCTGCCGCTTGGTACCGACCGACCTGCTCACTGGGGTCTGGAATCTGGGAGTGGAAGGCCCTGTGTGGGGGTCGCTTCCTGCATGAAGTACTCCATCCTGGGGACAAGGGACTGTGACGTCGACGCCTGGTGTCCCCAGCACCACAGCTCCGGCGTGAGCAGCGTCCCAGGGCCGGCCAGGACAAGCAAGGGCCTGCCGGTCCTGTCTGCCACACGGGCGTGCGGCGTGGGGCGTGTCACGTCAGGCTGTCACAGACCGCGCAGCGTGGCCCACGCTCCGCCGGGGACAAGGAGGGGCGCGGGGGGGTCTGCTTCTCGTTGTTTTGTGTCAATCGGAAGGTGCCGGAGAGATGCCAAGGGCGCGGAGGGTTCTGGGACAAGGCCCGGAGGGAGGGGAGGACCCTCGGAGTGACGCCGGCCCGGGAGGCCCCTTTCCGACCAGCGCGGGCAGCAGCCCTCCGTGTGCCGACAACGAGGGCCGGAGTCGCTGGTCCCACGGGCGGCCACGAGCCTCACCTGGAGTCGCTGACTGCCGCAAACGTGGCTGGCGTGACCGAAAAGCCGAATTTTAGGTGCAATTAAACTTTAATTACTTTGAATTTAAAGAGTCGTGTGTGGTGCGTGGCTGCTGTGTTGGAGAGCCAGGTCCAGAGGCACAGGCCACGTTTTGGAAAGAGCAGGTGGGGGGCTGAGAAGCAGAAGGGGGCGCGGCGCTGACCACGGGGACAGGGAGGGTGGGGCGTGGGCTCCAGCACCCAGAGCCGCTCAGGGTGGGGCGGACTGGACGGTGTCAGGAACCCCCACGCCTCCCTCTGCAGCCACGGCCAGGGGTCCGCAGATGGCGGTCCGGGGGCCAAGCCCCGCTGGCTGTCCGGTTTCGCGGGCTGAGCCGCCACGCCCGTTTGTTCTGTGGATCCGGCCGCTCTCCCGCTGCAGCCCCGAAGTTCAGCGGCTGTGACAGAGGCCACTGGGGAGGCTCAGCCTCAAATACTGGCTCACTGGCCCTTTGTAGATGAAGCTCGTCCCTTTCTGACCTAGGAACAGCCCCACTGCCCCCGGGAGTGTGGACGGAGACAGGGGGCTCTTTGCTGAGGGGATGGGCACAGACCCCCCCACCCCACCTGGAGCAGCACAGGCAGTGGATGCCGGGTAAGGACTCACCCCCACCCACCTGAGGGCCTGGCGGCTGCCGACCCCCCAGCGAGACCACTGAGAAGCCCGCTGTGCACTGGCCCCAGTTCAGCGTCCCCCTGCGCCCGCCCCGCTTCCTTCCCTCCCCCACGGAGCCGCCCGGTCGGACTCCCTGCCTGGACTACACTCTCCGAGATGCCTACTGCTCGTCGCTGCACCGCCGGCCAGAGGCAAACGCATTTCCCCCCCGGAGGAAGACGGTGGTCTACGGGACAGCAAAGAAACTCCAGTTTCTCCAGGTCAACGCCCAACAGTTCCGTGACCCAGAAAGGCAGCCACAAACCACAGGACACAGAAGGCGACGGGGCACATCCGGAGAGAATTCAGATAAGTTATCACATGACGTTTCAAATAGATATATTTTATATGCCAAAGAAAATAAAGAATGAGATGGATAGCTTATGTAGAACAATTAGCAAGTGATAAAAGAACACCAATGGGAAACAGCGAATTAAAAATGGAGCAAAGGGAACTAATATTACAGAAAAGCGTAAAATTCAAATTTAGACACGGCTAAAGGGAAAAGTGGAACACTGGAAGACAGGTCAGAAGCAAATATTCAGATGCGTATTTAGCAAAAGGAAAAGGATTTTGACAATCCGGAGAAGCATTAACTGTCACGGAAAAGGCTGATATGTCAGGTGACTTGGAAATATTAGCGGTTTTGTTTCTTGGGGACGGATAGGCGGGCCCTGGGTGGGAAGTAGCAGTCGTGTCTGACACCCAGACCTCGGGACGGGCGGGCGGGGACTCTGACTCAGGCAGCCGAGGTCACCGACACGGAGCAAAGGTGGCAGATCCGTAAATTAGGCTCCATTAAAACGGAGAACTTAAATTTGTAGAAAGTGTGTCAGTGAGAGGGCCAAGTGCAACCCTGAGAGGCTTCACGCACACAAAGGTTTCCGAAGCGCTGATTGACACGAAAAGATGCTCGACTAGTCGTCCTGAGGGAGAGACAAGCTGAGACCACGAGGCCAACCACGCCCGGCAGAATGACCGACAGCGGAAGGTGAGAAGACACCGAGTGTTGTGAATCCACGGGGAACCGCAGGTCCGTCACAGTGCTGGTGGGAGGGGGACGCTGTGGACACAGTGACCGCACCGCAGAGACATACGCCCCCAAACGCACCCTACAACCTCCAGGGAGTGTGTGAAGCCCGCTCCTGACAGCGCTGTGTTTGCACACCAGCACCGGCCGTCTCTCCGACGCCCGCCCGCGGTGGACACCATGGCGTGGGCGAGAGGGGCGAGGGGTCAGGTCGCACACCCTGTGTCACGGTCACGAAGTCCCCGCGTGGAAGGTGCGGCCAAAACCCCGATGCACAGTGATGAGCTCGAACCCCAAACATGTCAGCGAGATCACAGAACCACGGGCTGGGGGTACCTGGAGCAATAGGGGCGATGCTCACAGGCACGATTCTGAATGAAACGGAGACACAAGAGCCATGTGCACGGGCATGTGTGTGCATGTGCGTGTGAATACATGGGTGCATGTGTATGAGTACGTGTATGCATGAGTACGCGTGTATGAGTACATATGTGTATGTGTGAGTACATGTGTGCGTGCGAGCATGTGTATGTGTGTGGGTGTGTGCATGTGGGTACATGTGAGTACGTGTGAGTACGTGTGTGCGTGCCATCGTTTTATAAAGAAAGCCTGCACTAACTCAGATGAGTGGAGAGGGTTGTACAGATCTGATGATGAACTGAGCGTGAATTATTTCGGGCACGAGGAATGAGACGGTTATTCACTTCAGAAAGGTGGGGACGTCTTACAGGACAGGGAGGGACTTTGTACGTGGGTCCTGCGTACGAGTGTTTACAGCCTCGAAGTTGCCGAAGCGCCGACTCCAGAGCGACCCCGACTCACCGTGTGTGCGCCTCGAAGGGTCTGTCTGGGCGGGGAGAGTGGGGGCGTCGGGGCGCTCACGTGAAAACTCGCACCCCAGCCTCTGTGCTGGGGGCAGAGGAGCTCGAATTTCACGACGGAGAATCAAAACGGCTGGAAGATGCGTTACTCAGAGCGAGGGAACCTCCGGGGACCCCGCATGGGCGGTGACGGGGGTGCCCGGGGGAGCAGGGGAAGGAGGGGTGCAGGGCCTGCTTTGTTTGTAGAAAGAATGAGTGGAATGTTAGGGCTTTTGAAACTGTGCGTCTGTAACTTGGTAGAAAATAAATGTCCGAGAAATGAAATCGACAGCGTATCATCGGCACGCGTGTAGAAGCGTGATCTCCAACGGGAGCAGCTGCGGGACACTAGTCCCCGTTGCCATCGGCAAAGGCCACGCACCTTCGGTGACCTGCCAGCCCCACAGACCCCCAGAGAGTGGGGAGAGAGGGTGCGAGCCAGTTTCGGTCAAATCGCTGGTATGATTAAGATACCGCAGGTAGACCAGGGAACTCGAAAAGAAAAATCTACACCCGCACTTACTTTAAGCGGATAAATAAATTCTAAACGATATTCAACGTCGGGCTCAGGAGTGCCTTAGAGAGAGCACACCGCAGGCACGCAGCCACCCCCGGGCAGACGAGGGCGGTCTGCTCCGCTGGGAGGTACAGGGGCGTCTGTACCGTCCCCGGGTGCTGGGGATGCGGCGCTCATTCCCGATCAAAGGCGTTTAGAAAACAAAGACGGTCATAAAACACTCTTATCTCGATGAGAAGATTTGCCAGAAAACGGAAGCGGCCGTTAAACTTAATAGTGAAACATCAATGGTGCATCTTGAATCCGCTTGGCCAGGAGGGCCCGTATCTACGACTGTTTGCTAACGAGAAATATGACATCACGCACAGGAGAATGTTCTTTTCTGCAGAAACACAAAAATAGGAGCAGATGGATTGCTAGAACAGGCCGGAAGAGTTCAGCAGCCCGAGACTGAATTTATCTGCCTACGAAAATCAATAGCTTTTCTATAACCAGCAGCCACCGAATAGAAAACGTGAGAGGAAAAAAACCAGATTCCATTCACAGCCCAAATAGTCGTATAAAAAGAGCTCCAGACAATTCCAACCTCCCGGAAAAGGGAAAACGGTCCGGGAAGGACAGAGAGACTCATCTCGCTGATCGGAGCAGACCACCGCCATGGCCGACAGCCCCCAGCTCTCGGCTCCTGAGAAGTCTGCTTCTCACCCAGGTCACGGTTGCGGGTGGGTTTCCCGGGGTGACCCCCCACATGTCCTCCAGGGACCCAGATTCATTCTGTCCGCCTTGTGGCTCTGACATCCCCCAGCCCCTGGCGCCCTGACTGGCAGGGAGTACAGAGAGAAGGGGGCGTGGCACAGAGGGTCCCTATGGGCCAGATGGAGGCGTTCCCTGTCATTTTTGCTCACCCCTCACGCCTGGAACTTGGTCACATGGTCACCCCTGAGTGTGAGGGAAGATGAGAGATGCCACCCTCTGCGTCCAGGAGGAGGGGACAGCCGGCTTGGGAACCCTGACCAGTGCCCAGCACACAGGATGAGGCCAATGTCACAAGAGGTCATTTCTCCCCAAGGATCCAGCCCCACCCTCGTGTCCAGCAGACGCGCCGGGTTTCAGCAGGAGACCCAGGAGCTGCCTCTCCAGTTTGTGTGGGTAAGGAGCGCACGGGGACAGCCCACACGACTCCGAGCAGGTGACACTCACGTGTGAGTGGGGGGATGGGCTCGCTGACCTTGAGGCGCCACGCAGGCGGGGCGGTAGCAGCCGCCGGAAGTCGCTGCCGAGCCAATACGCGGGCGAGCAGGGTCGGCCGCGCGGGAGCAAACCGGCGCACCGGGGCATCTGCGCGGAGTGATACCGAGTTAACAGACAGTGCGAGTGTGACCCTGGGCCAGCGGGGAAGGGAAGTCTGTCTCCGGAGCGACGCTGGGGTGGCTGGCCACCCAGTTGTTCAAGGAAGTGCAGATGGGTCACAGCTCACAGTGCATGCACATCCCCCTAGTTGGTTAAAATGCTTCCGAAGAATGTCGATGTGACCGGAGGGCGGGGAGGCCTCCTGACAGGAAAGGATGAGACGTCATACGGGGAGACTGACAGCCTCCTTGTGATAAATGACAAAAAGCACAACGTTAATAGACAGCTGGCAGAGTGACAAATATTTTCAATAGATGCAATGAAAAGATTTAGAAAGGATTCCCACAAATCAACGTGAAAAAAGACAACCTGGTGGAAAACAGTCAAAGAATATAAACGGCAGGTTCGTTAAACATGAAATAAAATGGCCAATAAACACATCCAAACATTCTCGGATGCAAACGGATGATGGAAAGTTCCAGGTTTGCCTGTGAGTGGGGGCTGAACACGGGGAGCCACGGGGCCCCCCAAGCCCACCCTGGCGGCCACGTCCTGCTTTGGTGCCCCCTCCCACGCAGAGTCAGGGCTTTCCACCCGCAGGACTCAGAGGACAAGGCCAGGCTGTGGGGGTCCCTCCGGCGTGTGCCCGGGCATCTGGGGTGGCTGGCTCTGAGTGGGCCAGTGTGCCACCCCCTCAGGCAGCCCCTTGGAGAGAAGCTGGGGACCCAGCCAAGGGCCCGTGCCACGTGCTACCAACGTGGCTCCTTCGGCCCCTTTAGAAAACAGTGGCCGGGCCAACGCCTGCCGCACCCCCGGGGAACACCCCACGTGAAAACTGCCCAGCACCCATAAAACCTGGGGGATGGCACCCGTCACCCGAGCACTGGGGGAACGTGTCACGGGTAACAGCAACAGACACTTAGCCCCTGGTGGGGCCGTCGACGCCCCACTGTCGGAAAAGGCAGTTCCGCTGCCTGACAGCTGTCCTAGTGGCCCGAGGACGCCGCTTCTCGGCAGCCTCTGGGGACGTGCTACTCAGCAGCAGCCTGTGCCAGGCGGTGGCTGACTGGCCGACACCATCAGCCCCTTGCTCTGAAGGACCGCACCTGAGTCCTGGAGAGAGGGCGAGGGGGACGAGGCACCCAGGACAATGACTGGGCAGGAGCTGGCCTTGGACTTTTGGGGGACACGGGGCCAGGTAGCCCAGCCAGGAGCTCCTTCCCCTGAGCCTTCTGCAGCTTTTACCCACACGAAATGGAAGTCTTTCTCTGGGGGTGTCTTTGTTCTCCGAGCATCCCCTTGTTTCTCACATCCAGGAAGAGCCTGTCTGAACCACAGACCCAGGCGGGGGGAGGGCCAGGGACGCCAGTTAGAATGAGCCCTACGGAGCCCGCCCGGGGCCAGAGCCCGAAAGGCCAGGTCTGTGCATGCGTCTCTGCTCTGCCGGCCACGGGAGCCTGGGTCTCCGTCCGTGAGTAAGCCGAGGACACAGCCTGCCAAAGGCCGAGGGGAACCTGAGAGAGAACACCCCGTCCACCGGCTGCCCGCTGGCTGGTAGGGGCACAGCTGCTGCAGGAATCCTGGCTCCAGTTCCCAGCACACAGCCCTGCTGGGCCGCACCCCCCCCCCCCACGACCCGTCCGGTTGTTTGGTCCAGTCCCACAGGGGAAGCTGATTGGACGGGGCTGGCTGTGTGCCGGGAGGTGACACAGGCCCAGGCTGAGCTGCGCCTGGGCCCACTCTTCTCGCTGGAAGCCCTAGGCCCGGGGAGGGGGACCCTGGAGCCCCCGCTGTGGGCGGCCAGCTCGCACAGCCCGGACAGAGTGCGCCTCTTGGGAAGGGTTGGGTGGGGCTGCTTCTCCGATGCGCGTGGGCGGCCCCAAGGGACGGAGGAGGCGGAGATCGGAGCTGTCCCCCGGCCGGAGCAGCCAGGGCTCCGACGGGCAACGTGGCTCAGACAGCGGCGGGCAGCGAGAAATCGCAGCCCCCTGGTGGGCTCCAGGTGCCCCACACAGTCCCGCCTCACCATCACCATCACCATCACCATCACCGTCACCACCACCATACCACGACCACACAGCGCTGCAGGTGGAGCAGGGCCTGAACACCGTGAGCATCACTGGGGAAAAATACAAGTCACTGCTTCTCAAGACGCTTTGACGGTCAGGCAGAGAGGCAGAGAACACAGAAGCAGCCGCACCCCCTGGGAAGTTTCCCGGGCCCCCTATGGTCTGAGTCTTTCAAACCAGCTTTTCCAAGGGACTCGGCCCCGCTTCCAGGTTCAAGGAGCTGCTGCTGTGCAGACCGCGCCTGACTTTTGAGCTCCTCATGAATTTCATGAGCTCCGCACTTTCACACCCGGACTCTGACGTTTTATCCTTGAAAAGCAAAGCAGAGCCTAAGTGCTACTTTTTTTTACAGAAAAGTAGGTGCGCTGCTCCAGAGTCCACATTGCGCAGCTGCCGCAGGCTCGACCCTGAACCGCATGCGCGGAGCTTGGCGGAGGGTCACAGGGCGGAGCCTGCGCCCTCGCTCGGCAGAGGACCTCCGCGCCCGCCAGGTGAGGCCGGGAGAGCGAGCCCGCGAGCTGCTGAAAGATGCGGTGGGCACGATTTATTTCTGCCAGAGAGTGACAGAACGTGGGGCTGCCCGTCTGTGCCCGTCTGGGCATCTGGGTGTGCATGCACGAGCACGCATGTGTGCGCGTGAGACAGACCTGAGATGGGCTGCGTGTGTGTGAGCGCGCACACACATACACACGTGTGTGAATTGGGAGCGACAGGCGGTGCGGACCGCCCGGTGCCCGGGGCCCGAGTTGGTGGGTGGCGAGTGGGGCTGTGGGTGCAGAGGAGGGGAGTGGAGCGGGACTCCAGGAAGGAGGAGGACCGAGAAGCGTGCGTTTCTGTGCTTGCGCGCGCCTCTGTGAAGTGTGCACGGGGCCGCCAGCACGTGCAGAAGAGTTCGACTTTCACCTAGAAAGGAAGCGGGGGCTGGCAACCCTCGCAGGGCCGGATGAAACGAGGTGATGTCTGAGCCCCGTGACGACGAGGTGACGTCCCCGCTGAAACCGCCAGAGCTGCGGTCGCAGCTGCTGTCCCAGCTCCTACCCGGGCCTCGGGCGGCTCTGATGAGCAAATATTGCCCCTGAGGGTGGTCCTGCCCCGGCGGACTCACAGCTGGGACAGCCCTCGGGGGATGGGTTCCATCTCGGGGTGCCCAGGCCCTCACTCGGCCATCCCGCCCTGGGGCGCCCCACCCCATTAACGGTCCCACTCAGCGTGCAGCCCACGGTTTCCTCCTCCCGGGAGCCTGGTCTACAGTGGCCTCTGTGGCCAGTGACTCCCGGCTGTGGCCTGAGGCTCAGCTCCTTCTCGGGGACAGGCTGGCTCTCAGCTGCAGGGCTGCCGAACGGAAGGGAGGGTGGGAAGGGGGCTGGGGACAGGCCGGGCAGTAGCCTCCCGTTTCCCGTGGGCTCCTGCCCCCACAAAGCCTCACCCCACCCTGCAGCGGGCGGTCACCCAGACCCAGCCACAGGTCGTCACCCCCAGGATGGCGTTGGCCACACATTCCCACTCGAGGGCAACGGGAGGGGCTGGAATTCTGGGGAGAGAGCTTGGGAGAGGCGGAGGCTGTATCAATGACCCGTGTGTCCCCCATGGCCAAGGGTGCAGAAGCCCCAGGGGGCGTGGGCCCAGCCTTTGGGGCCACGGAAAGGGGGCTGCGGCCCCTCCAGTGTCTGCAAAGAGATGCTGGGCTCCCTACACACCAGGTTATCACCCTAAGGGTCCAACCCTCACTCCCCCTGGGGCCGTGTCTCAGAAGGCCGAGAAGGGGCACCCCCAGACTCAGCAGGGTCCCCACCCCCACTCGAGTCAGACAAAGCCCAGTGGAGAGTCAGGGTTTTCACTCAGCTGAACGGAAGCCACCGCCCACCCCTCACACCTGGCAGTCCTGCGGAGGCCCTGCACCGCCCCCCGAGGGCAGGAGGCGGTCTGCGGATCCACCAGACCGAAGTAAGATCCCAAACCTCACACTCTCACATCCAAACGTCCGGGGTGCAGCGGTGCACCCTCGTCGTACCGAGAGCCCTCAGGGTCGCCCCTCGGGGAGAGAAGGCAGCCTTCAACACGAACCTTGAAACATGCAGACCCTGTATGAACCTCACAGCCCAAGGGCCTCCAAAGGAAAACAGGTTTCCAAAGGCCTTGCCCGAACCCATCCACGTAGCATTCCGGAAAAGACAGAGACCGGGCAGCACAGACCTCGGGCCGTCGGGGGTTGGGGACGTCGCGGAAAGGGAGGCGGGCGGGAGTGTGCAGGAGCCAGTAGGGGTCCTCGGTGGTGACGGGACAGGCCTGTGCCTGGATTTGGTGGTGGCTGCAATGACCCACAGTCCTGCTAAAGGGACACACACACACGCACACACACACACACACACTGCATCGATGTCAGTTTCCTGGCCGCGTGGCCGCACTGTCATGTGAGATGTAGTCACAGGGGGATTCTGGGAGCGTGTGCCCTCCTGTAATCCTTTACAACTCCTTGTGAATCTGCAATTATTTCAAAAGAAAAGGCTTTGGAAGCAGCAGGGGCGCAGTTCGCACAGAGGAACAGAGATAAGGATGGCACTCGACTTCAACTGGAAACAAAGCCAGACGGTCGACGGCTGAGTAGCACTGTAGAGTTTTAAAAGAAAGAAAAAACCCGCCAATTTTTACCAGTTAATGGACCTTCCAGACACCAGGCTCTCCGGACAGACACGCCGAACGGGAAGGGCTCGGCACCCGCGAGCCTGTGCGTGTCCAGAAGGGGTACGGGAAGCCCTTCGGCCGATGGCCGCGGAACGGGACCTCGCACGGGGCAGCAAAACCGTGTTTTCCTTATGCAAATGTCTTTGGAAAAAACTCAGCCGAAGCCAAAATCGCAGCACTACGTTATGAGATTTACATTTGCAGAATTGAAATGTACAACAACGACAGGGATGCAAAATCCAGAAGAAAAAGGAGAAAGTCTGTCGTTGCGGGTTCTCCTGCGCTCGGGGACGGTCGGCGGTGGACCGGGTGGACGAGGCTCTGCTCCACAACCAGGAGGCAACGGCCACACTTAACGTGGCCGTGAACTTCAGGGGAGGAGCCGAAAAAGAGACAGGTGAAGTCACAAAGTGTCTGCCAGCCCAAATGAAGGGCGTGGGAGAGAGCACAGAGAAACAGGACAAGCGGGACGCAAATGGCAAAGTGGTAGGTTAAACGCCAGCTGTGTCTGTGGTCCCGTTAAATGGAAACGGTCTGAACTCCCGGCGAAAAGGCAGAGATTGCTGGAGCCGGTGAGAAGCGGGACGCCTCTCTGCCACGTACAAAAACCCCGCTTTGTGTAAAGACAGAAAACAGCTGAAAATGTAGAAAGACCACCGAAGGCACACCACACTAACGCTGATTAACAGCACGTGGCAGACTCTCTCACGCCTGAGGCAGGGAGACTCCGGAGCCAGGAAAATGACCGGGATGAGAAAACCGTTCCGCCCGAGGAAGGTCCCCCACCACCGAAGGGGACACGGCCCTAAATGGTTGCGCGCATAACAGCACCGCTCCGAAACACCGAGCCTTGGATGGGGCGGGCGGGCGGAGGGAGGAGCAGCTGCTCAGCCGCTGGGGCGGGCGGTGGGCGTGGCCTTGTCGGCACCCGGTACACGGAGACAGGAGCCTGCAAGGTCGCAGGTCTGACTGGCGCCGCCCCCCGCCCCCTGGCCCTCGCGGCGCAGGTACCAAGCGTCTGAGCATGCGGCGTCGGAAGCCGCGCCTTCCAGGTGCACACGGCCAATTAATTCACAGTGATAGGCTCTATTCGGGCCACAAATCACGTTAAAATGAACGTGAAGGGTTCACATTAAACAAAGTCCACACCCTGTCTACAGCAGGTGTCTGTCCACAGAAACCGCCAGGAGTGAGGCCTCTGTCCAGAGAAACCGCCAGGAGTGATGCCTCTGTCCACAGAAACCGCCAGGAGTGAGGTGTCTGGAAAATCCCCGAGTATTTGGAAACTAAATAACAATACACATCTAAATAGCTCCCGTATGAAATAAGAAATCAACGGAGAACTTGCATGCTTCGAATTGCATGAGAATTAAATCGATGTATCAGAGGGTGTGGGCCATGACTAAAGCGGGACCTAGAGGGAAAGTTCTAGCACTGAGCACCCACAGTTTTTAAAAAAGGGGTTCCCTGGTCAACGGTCTCAGTCTTCACCTCAAGAAACTGGAGAAAGCAAAGTCGGACCAAGGTACGTGGAAGAATAGAAATACTAAATGCCAATTAATATGGTGACGTACAGGCCTGGCTGGTGCGGCTCAGTGGACTGAGCGCCGGCCTGTGACCCAAAGGGTCATCTGTTCGATTCCCAGTCAGGGCACATGCCTGTGTTGTGGGCCAGGTCCCCAGTAGGGGGCGCAGGAGAGGCAACCACACATTGATGTTTCTCTCCCTCTCTTTCTCCTTCCCTTCCCCTCTCTAAAAATAAATAAAACCTTTTAAAAAAAGTCAGTGAAGTCCCCAAGGGTCCTGCACATTGGTGACCAGCCTCCCGTGCAGAGGGCACGACCACACTGTTCTGAGATCCTGCCAGGCCTTGCCCGGGTGAGGGCAGAAAGCCTGACGGTCAGGAAGGGGACACGCCGGTCCCTGCAGGCCTGGGCCTCCCCTGCACCCCCCACCCCGGCCCCTGGCCGCTCTGAGCAGGCCTTCCCGTGTCTCTCCTCCCAGACCGCCGAGCCCCTGGCTCACCAGAAGGCTTTTGCTCCAGAAAGACTTTCGACTTTTGTAGATTGCACATTTCTTTCTTATAAGAAATTGGATTTGGAGCAATTATTTCTATTTCTAGTTGTTTCTAATTACAGCTCCCTATCTGGAAGCCAATTTATGGTTGTGGTGTTTTGCACTTGGCTCTGAATCCAGCCCACTGCAAGCCTGAGTTTCAGTTTGGCACCGACTGAAACAGGTCAGGAGCGAGGGCGACCTGAGGGTGCGTGTGTATACGTGTGCACGAGTGTGTGCAACATGGGGTGTGCACGGTGAATGTATGTACACACGTGTGTGGCACATGAAGTGTGCACACGCGGTGCATGCGCACACACGTGGGTTGTGTGTGTGGTGTACACACGCGCACAGTGTGGACGTGCTGTGTGCTGCACACATGTGTCTATGTGTGCAGCGCAGCACACACACGGCACGGCTGTGCGCATGCATGTACACATGTGATGCCACTGTGCACACACGTGGTGTGGGGCACACGTGTGTGGTGTGGGTATGTGGGGACACATGGGTGTGCATGCATGTGGTGTGGGGTGTGCACGTGTGTGTTTGGGGAGGTGTTGATGGCGGCGTTTCTGCATAGTTTTGCTCCAAAGGCCCAGTGCAGGCTGCTAAGAAATGCAAGAAATGCGGTTCCGGGAAACCCAGCTGCAGGAGAGGCGCTTCACGTGCCAGATATGTGCCCCTGCGGACACACTCGGGACATCGGGGCCGTCGGTGCTGCCTGGGGAGCCCCCGGACCCCTCCCATCTACACAGGGAAGACGTGATTTCTGCCCCTGAAGTTCCCGTATGCAGCCAGGCCCCGAGTTGGTGGGCACTCAGCCCTCACTGTGTGTGCATGCTGTCTGCCAGCCAGGCTGTACAGGTCCCACGCGGGCTACACGCGTGTCCAGCTCGCGGCCCAGGATGGCCACGAATGCGGCCCAATGCAAAATCGTAAACGTACTTGAAATCTTTTTTCTGCCCATCCATTTTCGTTAGTGTTTGTGTATTAATGTGTGGCCCAAGGCAACTCTTCTTCCAGCGTGGCCCAGGGGCACCAGGAGGGTGGACACCGGGTGTGGAGGAGCAGAGGAGTCGATCTGGGTATCAGATGGAGCGCGCCCACGCCACGCCAACGCGGGTGGCGGCGACAGCAGCTTTTTCGGTTGCACACTCACCCTGAGCCTGAAACGAACATTGCCCAGACAGGGTGGACTCCGAAGCACCTTCGGTCCGGAGGATCGGCTCCGGGGAGGAAGCAGTTGCCCCAGGGCAGGGGGGTGGGAAGGGTCCTGGACAGCGGTGACGCCCGCCACCTCCTGCCGCAGTCCCTGCTGGGGCCCCGGGGACCTGGAGCCCCCGTGGGGGGGATGCGGGGCTTCCAGAGGCCGGGGTGGGGGGTCTGACCTGCGGTCTCTGTGCCTCCATTTAGCCGCCTCCTCTGCCCGTGTCTGTGGAGGGTTCTCATTTCTGCCCCGAACCCAGCCGCTTGGCCCCTGGAGTCTGGAGGGGGCGTCTCACAGCAAGTCTGTCCGGGGTCGCAGGCGCCTCTGATGGGCAGACTGACCTGCGTCCTGAGCGGCCAGGCTTCCACCTGTGCTCTGCGGGCTGTTCATTTCCTACTGGAACCGTGAGTGCCTCGCAAAGAGGATGGAGCCCAAGTCCTCTCTCCTCTCCACGGGACTCCCCAGGACAAGGACAGGGACGCTGGCCCTCGGGGAGGCCCTGAGCTCCCTCAGCCGGGAATGCTCTTCCCCCACACCCCATGGCTGCCTCCTCCTAGTTACGTAGCCTCGGAACTTTCCAGAGCTTCCTAGCTGATCAGAAGCTTGCCCCGCCCCGTCCAGCCCCACGGCCTCTCGGTTCCTTCACCGTCCACAGGAGGAGCTGGCGTCGTCTCCTTTGTTCGTCCCAAGGGTGGCTCTGTCTCCTGCTCACAGCGCTGCCCCGGCTCCTGCCACAGTCTGGGGCCTCCGTGGCCTCTGAACCCTGCCCCGAGTTCGGATTCTGGCCGGGGTCTTCTGAAGGTTTCAGTCTGCTGGCCGTTCTTTCACAGCGGGTGGCAATTCTGAACCCCTGGGTTTGATTAGGACATCGGTCCCCTTTCCCAGGGAGCCCTGTCTGCTTCCTGCCCGCCGCTGCCTGCTCTGTGTCCTCATCGGTCTGGAGGAACCACGGACCTCTCCACGTCTTGCAGGGCAGTGTTTTCCGTGGACCTTGGGGTGTCGTGGGTTTCCGGGTGACCGTGGCTGAGAGGATCCTTGCTGCCCTTCTGGGGAACCCTTCTTCTGGACGGTAGAAATGACACCCTTCCCTCGGCATGTCAGCACCCTGCTGCCTGAGCCTGTCACCTGAAGGACATGTGCTCCTTAGGGGACCTGCGGTCCTCTGCTCCCCAGCAGACACCTGGTGAGCATAGCAAGTCCCTGCTGAATGAATGAATGAGTGAGTGAATGAGTAAATGGGTGAATGAGTGAATGAATGAACAAGTGAGCGAGTGAATGAATGAATGAGCGAGTGAATGAGCGAGTGAATGAGTGAATGGACAAATGGATGAATGAGTGAACAAATGAATAAGTGAATGGATGAATGAGTGAGTGGATGAGTGAGTGGATGAATGAGTGAATGAATGAACGATCGAGTGAGTGAACGAAGGAATGAATGAGCGAGTGAACGAATGAATGAGTGGATGAATGAATGAATGAGTGAACAAATGAATGAGTGAATGCATGAATGAGCACGTGAATGAGTGAGTGAGTGAGGGCATCTACAGTCCTGCCGCACCAGATGCTTTCTCGTGGCCCTGTGATTCTTGTCCCTGTGCTGGGCAAGGACTGTCCCCGGCAATCCGCCACAGTCTGCATCATAGGCAGCCTCTAGTAATGAGCGAATGGGGCAGCGAGGGGAGAAAATGGCCGTAACCTCCTTGTGAACTAGGGAGAACCTCTTGCCTCGCCCGCACTGCCCCCTGGGATTCTGCCCCAGATCTCCCCGAAATCTCAGAGTGTCCCCCGCAGCCTTGAGGGCTGAGGTGGGCAGGCTCTCCCTGGCCCCATGACCCGCCCCTGGGTGTCACCCGGCCCCTCCCATGTGGGCGGGCCCCTGGCTGGAACACCACAGAGGTGATGGGGTGTCCTTCCATGATTCTGGGACGTAAGATCCTGGGAGCCCTCTCCCCAGTAGATTGGAGGAGGAGGGGTCCCAAGGCGAGGGCCACCTGGCGGGGACCGTGGGGAACAAACATGTGTCCCTTGAAGACGCCAAGTCTGGATGCTTCTGTGGCAGCAACAGAAACCAACATAAGTGGGGGGGCGCCTGGGCCTGGGCCTCCCCGCCAGCACCCCTCAGCCGCCAGCCCCGCCTGCCCCTCCGCCCACGCTCCTGCCGCTCCCGGGAGTTCTCAGCGACGCCACCCCCACCCTCCGGCCATCGCTCACCCGGGCATCAATGTCCTCCGATGTTCTCTGGGTAATGTGCGTTCCCACAGCTGCACAGAGGAGAAAAGGATCAAATGTGTGTCTGGGAGCATTTTCCCGGAACTTTGGAAAATCTATACGGCGTCTCGTCTGCGGCCAGAGATAAATCTGAAGTTAAATACCTGAAAAGAACCGGCTCAAGCCCAGCCACTCCAAGGCAGGTGCGGCCAAAGCCTTTGCTATCGACCCGCCTGGCTTTGCGTATTCTGCTTAGGGAGACTGGCGTGCAGATAATAATACTAGTCGGAATTATTATGATCATCGATGCAGGTGTGCGCGCTTTTAAGATGCTAAGATGGTGGGGTTTATCATTATTGGTGATAACTTTTGCAATTTGTTATCAATTGTGATAATTCACTGCTCTCATCACTGTCTTGTTCAGCACTAACGGACCGCGTCCGGCAGGACAGACTCTGTGAGGTCAGCTGGTTCTCAAAGTCCCTGTAAAACACTCGCTCCGCAGACTTCCAGACACGGCCCGGCCCTCCGTGGGTGCATGGCTCCCCGCTGCCCCGAGCCCGGGGTGGGCAGTCCCGGCGGGCTGGCTGGGACTCGGACCCGCCGGCGCCCCGGCTGGGCCACATCCGTCCTCCGCGCAAAGCGTGCCCAGACTCATCGATCGCAGAGCCGTACGCCAAGCTCCCCGCCTTCCACAACGAATGTCTCTCTTGAAAGCTCTGTGTAAATTGAATTTTTATAAATCAAATCACACTGTAGAGTCGGCGAGGAGAGGTGCTATTTATGGGAAACCTGTTTGCCCTCCTTTACAGCTGGAAGGAATCCAGGCCACGGATAAGGGGCTTCTGATAGCCTGGCGTTGAAGGCCTTTTCTCCTGTTTTTACAGTCGGGTTGTCGAACGGGGGGGCCTGGCTCTGTGGTTTGGGGTCCGGAGCACCGACGAAGCAGGGACCAGGGTCCCTCACACGCACGGGAGGGTCCGGAGCAGGTGTCCGTTCTTGTCACTCACTGTTCGTTTCCCGGGCGCTTCCTCACACCCAGGCTGTGGCACTGTCCCCGCTCCTGGCCCGGGATTACGGACAGGCAGTGAGCAGGGACCCGAGAACCTGCGTCTGGACGCGGGAAGAGCCTCCTCTCCCCGTGGTCCCGCGGGGTCTGGAGCCCGGCTCAGAGGTTTCTCAGTGAGGAGACGGGCGCGCTCTTTCATTCTGGAAGAGCGGATCCACGGGGTCCCATTCGATCTGCCGGACAGCGTTGCGCAGGCGGGTCCACCCCTCCAGGTCATTGCTTCCCCGCGTGGGCGTTCGTTTCCTTTTCCAGGAAGTCCATTCACTCCCTCGTTTCCCGCAGGCGAGTGCAGTGCCCCGTGAACTTCGGGAGGTGCTGGGGGCAAAGGAGGGGGCGTGGCAGACGGCCACCCTGCCTCTGGGCGTCGGGGCAGAACGGGGAGGACACCCTGGTTTCGAGTCACCGGGTAAGGGTGGTGGTGGCGGCCGCGCCAGGCAGCCAGCTCACCGGGGAGGGCGCGTGGAGGCCGCTGGCACGCCCGGCTTTCGGTCAGTTGCCGGGTCCAGGGCTCCAGCCGGGCGAGGGGTCCTCTGGGTTGGTGCTCGGAGGGAAGTGGAGGGCACTGTCCGCATCCTTTTCATAAACAGGAACATCATTTACGTGGCGTCAAACCCGCCCTCGTAAAACGAACAGCTGCCCGGTTTGGCGCAGTCCGCGCGGCCACGCCCACCGCCGGCGGCGCTCCCGGGCTCTCGCCCGCAGTGAGTCCCTTTCAGTGTTTTCGTGTTAACGCATTGACCTTCGGACGACAGGAGGTAAATGAACGAGCACCTCAGTCCATGAATCGCGGGCTGTTTGTCCCTTCTCGGACGACCCGCTGTCCCTGTGCGCCGGCCCTGCCCCGTCCGCAGGCCCCAAGCCTGCGCTCCGAGCCGACTGTGTGGGACGTGAACCACGCCGTCTCATTATACGCACGAAAGCAGTGGGTTGGTTTTGAACCTTTAACGCCGCACAGCGGCGTTGCCCTGTGGTTTCGGACGTTCCAGCGCCCCGCGGCGGCCCCGACCGGCGGAGGCCTGCGTGCAGGAGCCACCGTGACGCCCCCGCAGCCTCCGGTGGGGTGCCAGCCCCGAGGCCGGGCTCTGCCCTCCGCCTCACGGCAGCGTCGGCGCACAGCAGGTACGCAGGGCCGGCCTGGTGGGGTCTGCAGTCCCCATCACGCTCCCTCTGGGAAGGCGGACCCAACCACAGGACCCAGAAGTGCCGCCCCCTCGCTCAAAGCCTCCAGCCCCCCGCTGCCCACAGCCTGAAGGCCTCGGGCCGGCTGAAGACCCCCTGTGCTTCCCACCTGCTCCCTCCCCGAGAGTAAACGCCGTCAGTTCTCCAAACCACACACACACGTGCATGCACACTGCACACATGCATAATACATGCATGCATGCATGCATACATACGTGCCTAGGCACAAAACCACTGCCCGCTGCAGAAGTGGCTGATGTCCAAGCCGGGGCAGAAGCAGTAAGGAGAGCGTGGGGCCCCTCTTTCCAGCTGACGCGGGCGGGCCACCGAAGGCAGCGTGGCTCAGGGAGCAGATCGGAGATCAATAAAGACATCAGCCGCCAGGCACGGGGAACGGCAGGGAGATTTAAATTCCCGAGTTCATGATAAGCCCCAGGAGCGCAACTACTGCCGGGCTTGGGAGGAGGCGAGGGAGTCTGAGGTGACCCGAGCCCCGGGCCGTCCGGGACAGACGCCTCGCCTGTCTGCGCGGGCACAAGGTGGCCCGGGAGCGGACGAGGGGACGTTGCTTTTTGTCCTGCTGTACCAGCTAGGGAACAAATAAGACATTATGATCCTTGAGTGTCACCGTTTTTTAAAAAGGTTCTATTTATTTATTTTTAGAGAGGGGGAGTGGGGGAGAAAGAGAGGGAGAGAAACATGGATGTGAGAGACAAACAGCCATCGGTTGCCTCTTACTGTACGTGCCCCGCCCGGGGACCAGGCCTGTGCCCTGACCCGGGATCGACCCGGCGAGCTTCCGCTTTGCGAGATGACGCCCAGCCCACTGAGCCACGCCGGTCGGGCTTGAACACCCCAGTTTTTAAACTGGGATGGGTTGGTGGGTGCAGGCAATGGTCACTGGGCAAAAATGTGAAGTATTGTCCATGAAATACTCTTGCAACCCCCCCAAAGCCCCTCAATGTCATCAAGCTTCTGGACTGTCCACTTCCAGAAGAACAGAGGGTATCTGAGCAGCTGCGTGGTTTTATCGGGATGCCAGCCGCAAGCTCCAACCAGGGACGCACTGAAGGACGAGGACCCCGGAGTCTCAACAAGTCAGGCCCACGGAGGGAAGAAGGATGTGGGGGCCCATCCGAGACGGAAAGGGAGCTCACAGGCAGAAAAGGCAGCGGCCAAATCTGGCTGCGCGCACACACACATGCATGCACACACGTGCACACACACACACGCACACGGGAAGCTGAAATCCTGGACAGAAAACCCAGGGACACAGGGACAATGGTGGTGCATGTGTAGTAGGAAAACTGACGGTTGAAAATGGTGTAATATCGTGATTGTTTCGAAAAGGAAAAACGCCTGTGTCTGGATTACATACCACGACCCTTAAAGATGCGATGACGTTCCTCTTGGGATTTGCCTCAAAGTGCCACGAGGCGGGATGGGGCGCGGGGGTGGGCCCCGGGAATGAGGCCGGCCCAGGGCTGATCGCTGTGTGCGGTGGTGGGGGGGCCACAGCCAGGGGCCGGACTCCGCATTCCCTCTGCGTCTGCACGCATTTGAGATTTCCATGAGAGCGCAGAAACGGAAAGAGTAGCGCTTGCGGGGAAAAGCCTCAGCGTCCGGCCCCCCATCTGCGAGGGGGCGGTGGTGCCCAGCGTCCCGTGGGGCGGCGGAGGGTGGTTACTCCACACCCGCACAGCCCGCGGAGCAGGGGCCGTGCGACGGCGGCCGGGCGTTTCATCGAGTTCACCTGTGTGTGTGTCCTGGGCCGCACTGCAGCCGGGGGCCCCGAGACCCTCGCCGCTGCCCTCCCACCTGGGGGAGCCGCGGAGGGGTCAGCAGGCCCCAGCGGTGGGACTCCAGGACCACGGGGCCCTGGCCGGCCAGACCTCCCGAGAGCCGCCCGTCGCTCCCCGCTGCGTGGGGTGCCGCGTCCTCCCAGCAGCCGGACCCCCGCCCTCCTGCCTTTGCCTCCCGGGGGGCTTCTTTCCAGGGAAGTTCCTCGTCCCCCGGGCCCTTTCTTAGCCACTCAGTTTGCCTTTCTGGGGCTCGCCCGCCCTGTCCTCGGCCGGCCGGCCGGCTGGCATTTCCAGTAGTTTCCTTGGCTTCTCCTGGGGGGAGTTTCAGGAGCGCAGTGTATTTGAGGGGCCGGGCTGTGGTCGGTTGTCGGTGTCACAGACAGGCTGTCTCGGCGTCACCTCGGCCCCCGCTCTCCGTGCAGGGCGTCCGTGTGAGCGGCCCTCTGACTTCCACGTGCTCCCGCCCGTCCCTGTGCGCCCGGAGCTGCAGGCTCTCGGAGTCCTCGGGAAGGGCCGCCCACGCCCGGGGGTCACAGCGGCGTCCCCGCGCGGTCTCCGGCGGCGAGTTCTTTACGGTCGTGCTCTCTGCAGCCACCCAGGGGCCGCACGGCACCATGGCAGGAGGCGACGTCCAGCCGTGGTTTGCTGGTGTTAGGAGGCGCCATTCTGGTTTCCCGACACACCCTGCCCCGAGGCGGCCCGTGCGTGCCCCCCGGGCGTGTGCCGACGCGTGTGGACACGCGGGTGCACAGGTGGAGACCGCGGTGCTGGGGGAAAGGCCCCCAGGCCCACAGTGTGGCGGCGCTGGGGGGCCCTCTGTGTCCCGGCTCCTGTGGACACTCACGGCTGTGCTCCTGGGCTCTCTCTCTGGGGCTCCCGCTGTCCCCTCCGCCTGCCCCCACGCCCACCCCCAGGCACCGTGCGCCTGGCCTTCTCACCTGGGCCGCGGAGGCTGTCGCCCTACCTGGCAGGACAGGCCCCATTTGGTTCTTTTTCGGAATCCACGCAGTCCGTTGTGGGCGTCACCCTCCCGGGCAGATTCTGGAACAAATGTGCTGCCTTTGTTTTAAAAAGTCATTGTGATTAGAATCGCACCACATTTTTCGTGTGAGGTGAAAACAATTAGGCTTCGTGATGATGAATTACCCCATTCTTGATCAAGGCTTTCTGCTATATTTATTGAAATCTTATTCTTACGTTATTTAATAAAGTTCACAGTTTGTTCCTCACAAAAATCTTGTGTGTTTCTTTTAGAATAGTTTAGTTCCTTATAATGATAATTAGGACTGTGAATAAAATGCCTTTCCTCTATTAGATTGCTAGGTGATTATTGCTAAGGTGGAGGAATATTATTCATGGGAGTAAATTCATCTGCAGCCCGGTGAATTCTCTATGATTTTGATGTGGTCATTTTCTCTGTGTTTCCGGCAGCCGACCATGATATTCAATAATTTATGCTCCTGGAGGAGTGTATGACGTAAGTTCGGGTTGAACTCTATCCAATACTTTTTAATGAGTTTATCAATAGAACCAAGGGCCTTTTTCCTCTGGTGGTTAATTGTTATGGTGTGATACCGCCGCGGGCTTTTCCGTTACGGGATCAGCGTCGTTAGTGAAGGGACCAGGACCTGGGGTGGGGTGCGCACGATGCAGGGCGGATGGCGTGGAGCTGAGCACCTGACACCTGGGTGATTGCGTTAACCAGGGTCGCCCAGCGATTGCAATAAAAAGAAAACATAGGTTAAAATGGTTGCTTTTGACCTAGTTTTGGGGTTGGCTGCTAGTAAATGCCTGAGAGTGGGAACTCAATCTCATTTCTGTGCCTGTCAAAATACCCTGATGGGGAGACAGTGCCTCAGTTTCCGAGAGACGGCATGATGATATTCAAATACCATTATGGATGGATTTAGTTCCCAGTTGTTCTCACTGTTTTACAGTATTTCGAAAGCATACTATGAAATCTGTATATGTTTACGCTTAGTTTTACATCATAACCGGCTTTTATCATCACCGTACGTCATACCGTTTCCTCTTCACACTGCCTTTCATCTCAAGCCCCCTCCACGTCACACCATCCTGGCTGTTTCGGGTTTGCACGCTTCTGTCCCATTTGGTTCCGGGTGTGTTCCTGGCACACACGTTCCTTCTCCCGTTTTGAAAGAGTCTGATTTCCAGAAAGTTTAGCCCATTTACATCTATTGTGATAACAGTTCTATTGGCACCTATTTTAGCCGCATTATTTCATAGCTTTTTACCGTGTTATCCCTCAAGTTTTTATACTTAATGTTCTTTTTTATTGTTATAATTCTGTAGTGTGAGTACACCACTAGCTGTTTAATCCAGATTTTTACCAGCGTTTTCCGTTTTGTTAATTTTAGCCATTCCATTTGGGTTGGAGTATTATGTTGTTGTGGATTTAATGTATGTTTTCCTAATTATTAATGATATTGGCTATTTTTTCACATTTATCTTTACAAAACATATCATTTCTTTGGCGAAATATCTGTATGTATGTTTGTCAGATTTCTAAATTAGATACTATGATTTCTTATTTTTGAGTTACAAATAAGTATCTCTTTTAGGTCATGGATGCAGATCCTTGATCAAATATGATTTTCTAAAAATATTCTCCCAGTATAGGACTTGCTTTTTCTCATTCTCTTAAGAAGTTTTTTTTTGTTTTTTTACAAACATTTAAAATTATTATGAAATGCAATTTTCAATATTTTATATCATATTTTATGCTTTTTGTGTTATGTAAAGAAATCCTTACCTTTTTCTAAATTAACAATGATATTCTCTATGTTTTCTTCTAGAAATTTTTAAAGCTTAAATTTGTTCTTTTTCAAAAGTTGTCTTAGCTATTCTTTACCTTTTTCGTTCCTATAAATTTTAGAGTCAGCTAACTGATTTCTAAAAACAATTGTAAAGCCTGATTTGATCGGGACTGTGTGGGTGCACGGCTCCCTGTGGGGCTGCCTCCCATTTCTGATTTAAAACACAGTTTTATTATCATCCAAGTGGAGTAAAGCCCAGGTCAGGGGCCGACGGGGCCTCCCTGTGGGTCGGGGGGAAGTTCAGGCGGGTCATGAGGGGCGGGCGGCCCCTCCGAGCCCCCTTGGACCCCCTCTGGGGTCAGACCCGGCCCCCGGGGCGCGCAGCAGCCGGACCCCGGAGGACCTGCAGAGGCTCCGCTCTGGACGGGTGAGCAGCTCCCTGTCCCGGTGACGGGCGGCCCTGGGAGGGTGGGCCCGTCCCCCCAGCCCGTGAGGGCCCAGCTGCCAGGGCCCGCAAATGCCGAAAGTGAGAAAACGTGGTCCAGACGATGATGAAGACACGAACTCTTCCAGTCCACGGACACACGGTATTTCTTTCCTTACTTAGGTGTTTTAATTTTCTCTCTCCCCCCGGCGGCTGGCGGCTTACAGCACAAAGACGGTGCGTGTTGTTTGTTAAATGCACCTCAAACACTGCACGGTGCTGGGTACTGCGTGAAGGGGTATTTTAGAAGTTCCCACGGTCAGCATTTCACTGGTGTATAAAAATAGTGTGAATTTGCACACATTAACCTCTCCCCTGAAAACTCGCTGAATGTAAGTAATCACTAGTACGCGTGAGCAGCTGTGACATTCAGTCACACCGGAGCTATTCTTCCCCTCGGTGCGCCTGGGCCCGCTTTCTCAACACGCTACATCGCTGACGCCAGTATCCGTGTTGTCACCCCGTTCCTGTGTCCGCCGGCCCTCACGCTCCCTGTCCTCTGCCCCCGTGTCTTCCCGCTTCCTCGCGCGGCTGGCATTCCTGCTGGGTCTCGGGCGCTGGGAGTCCGCGCTGTCGGGAGCTGGGTCACTCCGTGCTCCTCCGCTGCTGCCCCGCTTGGTTCTGGGTGCGCATGAGGTCCTGGGGATCCGTTTGGCTTGTGTGTGTGACCTCAGTTTGTTAGGGTGTGGAAAGGTCACCTGTAGTGCAGCACCCCCCCCACCATGTATGTTACTAGGTTACGGGAGTGGCAACCCCGTGACCCTCTAGTGGGCGTCGGACATGCGCGCCCGTCCCGTCTGAGAGAGAAATCGAAGGCTGCCTGGCGGTGGGTGTGTGACACGGCCACAGCACCCGATTTTACGCCGGGATCACCTCTCCGCACGCAGGTAGTAAGGCTGAGGGAAGTCCAGGGTTTATTGGTCATTTAACATCTTTTTGTCAACTTTCTCGTTTTTCACATTTTTCCAATGTGTAGATATTGTATTTTATCAGGATTGTGGCCACCCTTGGGGACCAGAGTGGGGCACAGCAGGAGCCTGTGGGGGCCGGTCCCACGAGCGTGTGCATGGGGAGCGCCCCTCAGCCTGTTTCTCAGCTGCGTCCTTACCTGTACGTGTGCGGTGGTCGAGCTTGAACAGCCTTGTCCCTAAGTACTAGATCGAGTCAGTGACAGGGGCTGGGACTCTCTAGGAGGGCCGGGAGCTCGTTCCACAGACACGTCGGGCCATCCCCGAGGGTCACAAACTCAGGGAAGCACGTTCATTGCTGGCCGCAGAGTTTTCACTTTAGCTGTCCGACGGCCACCTGTCCGCGTACCTGCAAGTTCTCTGTAACTCCGTCGTGTCCACGCACATCTGGGTCATTTGTGCGTACCCGGGGCCAAGCCCGGCGATGGCGTGAAAAAGTGCTTAATAACATATTTGTTAAATGAGTGATTGGGTGGATTGGTGGGTGGACGGATGGATGGAAGGAAAATGGATGGATGGTGGATGGATGATGGGTGCATGAGTAAATGGTATGGCCTTGCTGCTCAAAACTTTCTGTCTCTCTCTGTGCCTTTCCCGTCTACCGCTCGGGTGATGCCGGGATCTCCCTCTCTCTCTGGCTTTCCCAGACTAACCGTGTTCCAGCACAGCCCGATCTGATACAGCTGCCCTCCGCACCTTGCACGGGCCCGGACTCAGGCCCAAGCCCCTAAGCCAGCACCGGCCTTGCTCCCCCTACTGCGCGCTCCCCCTACTGCGCGCTCCCCCTACTGCGCGCTCCAGGTCCCTGTGTGACCGCCCCTCCCACTCCTGTGTGAAACAGACCAAGACAGACGCCAGACAAACCAGTGTCCCTGGGACGTAATTCAGAACGACGGTCTTCTCTACGGTGGAATGCGCGGTAGGACAAGGTGACCTCCAGGCCCCCCAGTGGGTGCTGGGCCCCCCGAGAGCAAAGACAAAGTATGCAGCAGAGGGGAAGCTCAGGGTGGCTCGGGGGGTGGGGCAGGAGTCCCCGGAGAGGCTGGCCCCTCCAGGGGCGGTGTGTTCAGGGACGGGTCTCTTCCGCGTGGAGCTGAGCGGCTGAGGCCAAGTGGACTCCTGAGAGGCGTTCAGAGGCAGCATCGCCGCGAAGAGATGAGGGCGGTGGCTGGCGCCTGCTCCGTCCACTCCAGTAGGACCCCACCCAGCGGGGTGGTCCGCCACCGCCACCGTGAAGGGGGCTCCTTACCAAGGCCTTAGGGGAGGGCATGGTCACTGGCGCCCTGGCTGGACCCACCCCCTGCCGTTCAGGAGGCTGATCACCACTCCCTTTTACGAAGCGTTTCCGCACTTGTCCTTGATGCTGAGAGGGGCGCCACCTGCGTGCGTGGGCGGGGGGTAGACTTGCAGCCCTCAGGGGGCAGGTTCCCTCAGACGCGGGGACAGTTCTGGGAGCACGGGGCGCAAAGGGCCACGGGGCAAGCTGGGGAAGAGCCCAGAGCCAGTGGGGAGTCCTGGGCCTTTGTCCCTCGTCTGTGTGGCCCACACACATCTCTGCCACCTCCAGGCGAGGCCGCCAGCTCCCCGGGCTCTCACCGGCTTTCCGGGCCTGGCCCTCCCCCGGGGGTCTTCAGAGCCCCTGCCACGGCTTCTTTGCAGACATGCAGCGTTAGCGGGGACTTCTTGAGTGACACCACCGTTGCCTGATGCAGGAGGAGACTGTCAGGTGGCAAAGAGGCAATTAAGTTCCGAGACAATGTCAATGATTTGTGTTTCAAACTTTTGATTTATCGACGCCCCCATTCGGGTCCATTTCCACGGATGCCAGCAGCGCCCGATGCAAAGCCAGCGAAGGGAAGCCCCCCAGGAGCCTGGGCGGAAGCGGCCGGCGGGGGCCGGGAGAGCAGCCTCCATTTGTTCCGTCCGGTTGTTCCCGGCGATGGCAAGAAGCTGCTAAAAAACGCACCTCCGACTCCGGCTGCCGGCTGATCGATGGCCGGGCTGGGGGCGATGTCAGGTCTGAGACAGCGGGAACCGCGCGACGGAGCAAATGGTTTTCCTCCCGCCGGACTGCTGGAGAGAGCTCTGTAATAACACCGCTTTGCAGACAGTTGGATCAATGGGGTCGACTCTGCCCAGTGCTGAAAGATGGCTCAGATTCGGGCGCCCCAGAGGACTGGACGGGGCCGCCGTCACCTTCCCGCTAATGGATCCACGGGGGCACCCGGAGCGACCCAGAGGAAATTACTTGCCACTCGAATCCTGAGGATGCAAGAGCCCACCTTCCCACGAATAGAACTTTGCTTTTTAGCGGGTGTCAGGGCCTCTGCAGAGATTTATTTTGTGCCGTGAGTGGCAGCTGTCCCCCGGCCGCCGGGGAGATGGCTCCCTGTCCAAGGAGCGGACGGGGCCGGGGTATCGGAGGGCACCGTGCAGCAGGCTGGTCTGGAAATGTCCCCCGTCTCACACACAGTTCCACCCCAGCCGCCTCCCTCAGCTCAGCCTCCGGCCTCCACGCGACCCCTCCAAGGCTTCCCCGCAGGTGACCGGAACCTTCCACCGTGAACACCCAGCCACCTCCTCCTCGCCTCCCTCAATGACACTGGGCCCCGACGCTCGCCTGGCTCGTGGTGGGGGCTCAGGATGCGCTTGTCAAAGACACAGAGAGATGCCCTCTGTTTCCCTCCGGTGTCTGACCTCACTCACCCCTGCATCCTCCGTGGCAGACAGGAGGGGGCGGGGCCCTGGGCCGGGCGGGGCTCGGCAGCCAGACCTAGGTCCCTCTCGGAGGAACACTGGGCCCAGGTCTCTGGCACTCCTTCCAAACTCCAATCTCGTACTAAAGGCTGTTTCCCTGATGCGTGTGTTCTGTCTCTGCCCCTGCACCCCTCCCCGGGGTGAAGGCGCAGGTGCTGTGAGGCAAACGGGCCCCTCAGGGGCTGGGGGTGTCCCTGCCCCAAAAGCAAACTCGGTTGAAGCCCCTCACCCTGTCTTCCCACCCCTGGCCCGTGGTCTCCTCCAGTCCCGTTCATGGGCATCTCTGCCACCAGCCCACCGGGCCTGCAACCACAGCCTCAGCGTCCCTCAGCCCCCTGTCCCCTCACTGTCCCTGATGGAGGACGGACCTGGAGAAGGGGTTCCAAAGGTGCCCGGTGGCCTGACCCAAGTCCCCACTGAACGGCTTGCATCTTGCACAAGGAGAACTTCAGTTCGGAAAGTCCCCGTGAAGAGCCAGGGCACCGCGCAGGGACAGGAGGGTCCGGGCGCTCCCGGGTACTTGCCACGTCTGAGGGGACTGACTGCGAAGGGCTGAACGTTCTCTCTGTCACACATCCCTGTGTCCCGATGACATCCGCTCGGCGTTACAGCCACATCTCCATGCTGGGGCTGGGGCCCGGGACAGGCTCGGTCTGTTCTCTGAACAGAGCCAGGCTGGGGCGGGGCCCAGCCTGATGCGCGGATGGACGGGTCCCTCAGTGCCGCACGCCTGGCCGGGACCCTGCTCCACATCCGCGCCGGACCAAGCTGGGTCTTCCACCACCTTCCCGACCTGTGGCTGGGATGCCGGCCGGGGTGAGACCACCCCCACACCCCGGCTCTCTGGGCAAAGCATGGTTCCCAGCAAGGGGCACCGCAGGAGAAGGCGCAGTGCCCCTGGTGCCTATGCAGCCGCCGCGGAGCAGGGAGGGCCTCGGCATCGGTGGCCTGCTTCTCTCCGGCCGCCCTGCGGAGGGAGAGGGCTCTGGAGAGTGTGGCGACTTCCCGCTGGCGGTGAGCCTCGTGCAGCGACCCCCCGGGTCTGCGGCCCAGATCGACCCTGCGCTCGTGACCTTGGTGGAGAGCAGCCACTGACACAGGAGATCGGTGAGTCCAGGACCTTCCACGTGGGAGGTGACCTCGGGTCTTCAGGGACGAGTGGGAGTGGGAACAACACGGGCGTTATTCAGGAGAAGGAAGAGGCCAGGGCGCAGGGCCGCTGTGCAAGAGGCGGCATGCATGTCCAAGGGGCGTGGGGTTTGGGGTCCTTCTCTGGCCAGGTTCTCCTCCGTCTCGGCTGAGGCTGGCTGTACCGGGCCGCGCTGTCCACCTCCCCGGCTGCCGCGGTCTAACCCACCGGCTCCCCCCCGAGCCTCCGAGCCTCCGTCGGGAGGGCGGGGTCTGTGACTGGTCAGCTCGCCGTCTGTCTCCGCCTCCTCGGTCCACGTGCCGGGGACGCCCTGCCCCCTTCTCTGCCCTGCGTCGGGCTAACGGAGCGGAGAGCAGAGACCAGCGGCGCGCAGGCTCCAGGGACGCGGACTTCCTGGCTCCGCTCTGCGAGTCTGTGAGCCGGGCAGGGCTGCCGGGCGCAGTGCAGGGCGCCCCGTCAGCTTGAGCTCCGGGAAGAGCGACGGACAACTTCACGAGTGAGTTTATCCCGACGCTGTGTTTTGTTTTTGCTGCTCGGGGAACCTGAGAGGCTCGTGCGCTGTGTCGACCAGCACCTGCCGCTGGCCGCCACTCGGGGGGGGAGGCGAGTGGAGGGCATGCGGAGCCCTCTCTGCGTGGACCCTCGGCCTGCACCCGCCCTGCGCAACGGTGACAGGGCCCGCCAAGCCCCTGGAGCTGCTGAGACTCGCCGGGAGGCGGGGGGGGGGGCGAGGTTTCAAACGCCCACGTGTTACCCTTGCCTCCCGTTCCTTAATTTCAGAAGCGCTGTGACTTCTTTTATCCCGTCTGCACTCAGGAAGTAGGCGAGAGACACACGCTCGGCTACCCCTGTACGGGGTGGAGTCTCAGAGCGGGGAGGGGAGGGGGCTCGAACCAGGACCTCCGCGAGGCAGCCGAGCCAGAGCCGGGGTCTGGGCGCCGACGCCAGGACACGGCTGCTCCCCAGGGGCAGGGCCCCGCTGCGGGCAGGCGCCGCCCAGCCCTCCCGTGCCTGCTGCAGCCGGGCCGGGAGCCCCCCGGGGCCAGGCCTCCTCCTCACAGACCGCACCCGACGCTGGGGTCCCATCCAGGCGCCGTCTGGGCCCACTGGCCCTTTCCTCTGAGCTCGGTGGAGGCGCCCGTCAGTCCGGGGCTTCATTCTGCGGAGTGTTTGAGCTGTGACCGCTCTCATCTGAAGCCAGCCCTTGCTTCTCTGTGCGACAGAGGGCGGGGCCCAGAGGTGGGGTCGAGTGCACAGCGGGGTGTGCGGAAAGCCTGAAGGCAGGCCCGCACCCCACAGGGCACCTGCCCAGCGTGGGGAGAGGCTGACGGAGCCTCGGCCAGTGCGGCGCCGTGGAGACAGAAGACCCCACAGGTGCACAAGGTGCCACCGGCGGCCAGCTGGGCGGGAGGCCTGGGACGAGCCGAGGACATATGGGGAGGCCTGGGCGCGGCTGCCTCCTTGCTTCTGAGACCCCCAGGCACGCAGGCATTGAGGTGGCCCTGGTGACGGATGAGGCAGGACACTGGACGGGGGAAGCCTTCCCTGGAGTCCCCTTCGAGACCGCTGGCCACGGGGCCCCAGTGCATGGGTGCAGCTGAGGGTGTGGACAGTGACGGTGGCGGGTGGGCGCGATCCAGCCTGCCACGGTCCCCGCGCAGTCCTACCCAGGACTCACAGGAAGGCGCTGCCGTCGGGGCGGGCTGGCCTCAGCGAGAACGTGGGGAAGTGCGGTCTGTCCTTCCGTTCCCCGGAAGAGGTTTCTGTGTGCGTGCGAGGGTTCTGTTATGTGTTGTGATTCCAGAGCATTCCTGTGTGGAGACAATGTAATTATGGATTTAATTACCCTATACTTAATACATACAGAACTTCTCCAGATTTTTTCTACCTCTCCTTGAGTCTGTTTCAGCCCATCGTGTTTCTGACTTTTATAGATTTTGCCTTTTGCGTCTTCAAAAGAATCTTATGCAGCGGTCAGGAATCACTCCTTCTAACTAAGCAACGTTCACTGCGGTTGATTTAATTCATCAGAGTAGTTTGCTTCCCTTTCTCCAACTTCCGATTTTAGTACCTACGGTTTTAACTTTCATCTATCAGTATTTTCTCCAGTTGCTTGAAATTCACACGTAGGTTGATTCTGAACCTTTCCTGTTTTCGAGTACAGGGCCTGAGTCCATGGACTTCCCGGTGATCCCGGCTCTGGCTGTGTCCTACACACCGTCACTGTCCTTTCATCGTCACTCATGACAAAGTGTCCTAATTTCCTTTCTGGATTATTGCTCTCTACTCTGCGGTTTATTTAGAAACGTGTTGCTTTTTTGCCAGATCCTGGGGAGCTCCCTGCTCGTCGTCACCCCCGTTGCGATGGGCATCTGTCTTCAGCTCCTCGCGCTCAGAGAAAGCGCCGGGCGTCAGGCCAACCGTTTCCGAGGCTCGCTCCCCGAGGCCACGGACGGCGCGTCCAGGAAACGGTCACCGGCACGGGGAGAGGCGCCGTCTGCCTTTATGCACGCGGTGTTGCAGGCGTGTCGATCGTAGGACGTGCGTGGATCCCAGTGGCCACATCTTCCCTGCAGTAACCGCTGGTCTCGCCTGCTCTGCTTCGCGCCGTGGAGGGAGTTGTGTTACTGGCTGTCCCGCCGTGATGGCTTCTTTCTCTGCTGGCCGTCTTTGCCGCGCCGGTTTTCCTTCCACATTCTCGCAGGCTGCGCTCGTAGGTGACGGTATTTTTAGAACTGGGTTCATGTCCCCAGAGGAACGAGCCTCCAGTTGCTGTAAAAAGTTTCTCCTCCAGCTGGACACCCCTCCTGCCCGAGAGCCCGCCCTGTCTGATCTTCGGTGGCTGCCTCCCTCCGCGGCGAGTGTGGTTACCGGCATCACTGGCTGTTGTTAGCTGACACTTTCAGAGGGTGTCTTTTTCCTTACCTTAGTGTCAACCTTCTTGTGTCTTTAAGGTGGGACTCCTGTGAGCGGTACAGAGTGTGTTTTTCCTGTGGTGTGAAAATCTTCGCACTCATCACTGCACTTAGTCGTGTACCGGGAACGAGAACACTGGTGTTTGGGGGTTTGATGCCCTGCCTTCGCCTCTCCACCCATCACACGGGGTCTGTGCGCCTGCTCCGGCTTCCCCCGCTTCCCCCGGCTTCCCCTGGCTCGCTCCGGGACCGTTAGCGCTCTTTCCCCCTCTCCTGACTCTGGTCTTGCCTCCTCTTACTCTGGATTTCAGCCCTCCACCCTGCGGGCTGTCGTTTTACCCTGACTGGCCGAGCTCTAGAGTAACCTGTCACTCCTGCGACGGAAAAACTGCACAACACTTTAATCTCCTTCCTTAAATTTATGGAATTATTGCTTCATAACTTAACTCCATAATTACTACAACACA
>CM052539.1:1107750-1124999 GCA_028533065.1 Trachops cirrhosus | reverse complement strand
GCCACGCCGTCTCCGGGACTCCCCTCGCCGTGGAGTGGGTCAGAGAGCTGCGGGGTCATCCCGCCCACAGAATTTCTGGAGAAAGAGGCCATTTGCAAACGAGGGTGAACCCTCGTCACCAAAGAGAAGACTGAGGAGCAAAGAGGTTAATTAATTTTCTCCGAGGTCTCGCCGAGATCAGCGCGTTAACTGCGTGAAAAGCTCCACTCTGCAGACTTTACAGCGAACGCACCCTCGTGGTTGCCCGCCCACGCTCGCCAGCCCCCCAACCCCTCAGCCAGCCTGTGCTGCGTCCCCTTTTTTTCGCTGACCAGTTTTCCCTGCTGTTTGTGTATCGAATGCGTGGCCCAAGACGACTCTTCTTCCTCTGCGGCCCAGAGACACCAGGAGGTTGGACCCCCCGAGTCCTTCTTCTGAGGGACCAGGCACTTTGCAGAATGTGAAACGAGGCCACTCTCCCCGCGACCTTCTGCTCTGTTTTAGAAAACGCACGGTTTTCATTAAAACGAAGCTGTTTACGTTTATATGGAAAGAACTGTTGCCCTTTCAAATTAATAAGCAAGCAGGCGTTCCGCACGTACCTCGGCGTTAACCCCTCACGCGGTAAATGTCGGCGGACGTAGCCGGGCGAACTCGCGTTCTCGGGCCCCCAGTCGTTTTGAGAAGAGAAGGCCCCTCAGGCTACCGGCCGGAGACCCGCCTCCCTGGGCCAGCGGACCCCCGGACATCACTCCGCCTCGGGGCACCTGAGGGCTTGTGGTGTCGGCTTGCCCCCTGTTCCCGCCTCGTCTCCTCACTGGGGCGGCCGTCTCCGGGCCCCGCTGGCACTGCGTGCCGTCCACCCCTCCCTGCCGGAGCAGCGTGGGCCCCCCTCACTGTCGGGGCGCACGTGGGTTGGAGGGAGCTACACTCCAGCCGTGGGATCCATCGCAGACCTCGCTGCCCCGCGGGACGTGGTTCCTTCCTTCCTGCTCCGAGGGGGACGACCGCTCCTGCCTCAGTCTCCTCTGCGCTAGGAGGGGAGTGAAGCGGCCCCTCTGGCGCAGGGCCCACGAGTGTGGACGCAGCAAACTCTCGGTCGTTCATCTGGGCGCCCAGGGCGGTGTGAGCTCTGTGTGCACCTGCGAGTTAGTTCATGGAGACGCAGGACGGAGCTGGGCTTCACCGACAAGACCCGGGGGCATCACCTGCTCTCCGCAGGCTCAGTCCTCTCGCTGGGCAGCCTAGCTCTGGTTCCCGTCCTCACTACCTGCCCCAGGAGGCTGGACAGGCGGCCTTCCCCGCGCGCTCCCTGTCCCACGCCTCCTGGGGCAGGCAGTGAGGACGGGAACCAGAGCTAGGTAGCCAGAGCAGCGCTCCCCAGGCGGCTCCCACGGCCCCCGCCCGCAGGTCCCTCGTGGGCACAGCGGGGGGAGAGGCCCTGCAACGTGGGTGGGCAACTCCGGCTCTGTCTCGCTCGGTGCAGGCGCAGGGGGAGTGGGGAGAATGGGCTGGCAGCCGGGCACCCCCCCCCCCCCGGCTGGCTGGGCTCCAGCCTCCCGTGGGCCTGCCTGTCTGCGGCGGGCCCCGGACAGTCGCCCAGAGCAAGCGGAGCGCGAGTCTGAAGTGCAGCTCAGCTCGCGCTGCGCCCCGGCAAACGCTATCTCTCCGTGCAGTGCCACCAGTGCTTTGGAGAGCGGGGATGAGCCCCGCGCCCCTCCTCAGGGTCTGCGGCACCCGCTCTGGGCCGTGCTCCCAGCGCAGGGCAGCACAGGGCCGAGGAGCTCAGACGGGAGCTCCCGGCCTCATAGGGAGTTCTTGCCGAGATGTATTGTATCAAGCTAAATGAAAACACGCAAAAGAACAATGTTCTAAATTTTTTGTTCTATAGAAATGGAAAAAATAGGACAAATAAAGGAATAAATAAAAATGAATCAAAATGCTTACCTATAGGGGAGGGAGGGCACAGGGGGGAGAAAAATAAGACACCACTGCCAACGACTTTTTTATAGTTTTGATTTTAAGACTATATGAATCATTAAATAATTTGTGAAGGTTTAACTTAAAAAACATAAAAATTTGAAAATAACCTGAAATGACCGGTATTTCAAGTTGGTGGCATACACACACACACACACACACACACACACACACACAAAATAATTATTATTGCCTTGGCTGGTGTGGCTCAGTGGATTTAGCACCAGCCAGGGAACCAAAGGGTCGCCGGTTTGATTCCCACTCAAGGTCTATGCCTGGGTTACCGGCCAGGTCCCCAGTAGGGGGCGCACGAGAGGCAACCACACACTGCTGTTTCTCTCCCTGTCTTTCTCCCTCCCTTCCCCTCTCTCCAAAAATAAATAACGTCTTTCAAATGTTTTAAAAAATAATTATTGTAATTGACTTTAAATTTTGTGTGTAGCCTGTATGCCTCTAAAAAATACATCTTAACAAAACGAAACAGCTGCACTCAGAAGCCTCGCTGGAAGCAGCGCTGTTACTTTGAACTGTAGCGAGCGGACGTGCTGGATGGAAACAAGCAGTGATTACGCTGCTGTCCCGGGAGTCAGCCCGGTGCGGAACAGACGCCAGGAGACACAAAAGGAGCCCACAACAAAAGAGGCAGCGATCTTAAACCCTAACTGGAAATTGCATGAATAAATGACTTTGTTTTTGACGGTCCCCAGTGACCAGCACCCCCCGACCTGGACTAGGTTCTCCAAACACAGCTCCCAGTGGGAAAAACCGGGGCCTTCCAGTCTCAGGCAGGGAGTCGGTGTGGGGAGTCCCGGAGCCTGCCGACGCCCGAAAGCAGGCAGACGCCCTCGGTCACGGCGGTGCCAGCAGGTGTGGGGTGGGGGGGCGCATCTGAGCACCGGGCAGAGCTCGCTCGGCTGCTGCCCATTCGAAGGCACCGCGATCGGTGAGGCCACTCACACGCCGTGAAACGTGAAACGTCGCCGCGGCTGGTTGCTAAGGGGACCACGCGTTCCTCTGACACTGAAGAGACCGGGAGGAAGGAGTCTCAGCTGAGCTGCTTTCCTGTGCGCACGCACGCAGTGTGTCCCCGGGTGACTAAGGGGCTGGGGAGAAAAGTTCGTGCGGGAATAGGCTTCCGATTCAGAAGGATGACAGAATCCCAGTCACCACGTCGCGACCCCCAGTGGACTCGCAGACCTAGGACCGTCAGCAGTGGGTGGGACCGCCGCGGCGGCGCAGTGGGGACAGCGCCCCGCCCGCTCGGAACCGGGACTCCTGTAGGTGGCCCAGGCGGGGCCGACGCAGCTCCTGCTACGACGAAGCCACAGAATCGAACCGAAATCTAATGAAGTTTCTGACTGTGTCCACCACTTACTGGAAACTCAGAAATTACAGAAACACTTCAAATAACAAAAAAAGAAAACCGTCGGCCGAATTAAAACGGTCTTCAGGTCGGATGACCTGATACTTCCGCAAGTTTGAAAGCCCCGCCCCCAAATTCCGCCAAAGGGCAGGCGGAGCTGTTACAGACTGAATGGGACTGGAAACATAGTAGCAAAGTGCAGGCACCACTGAGCTGATTCCGTGCAAACAGACACTTCGTGGCTGGCGAGGACCTCTGCAGGGTCCCTGAACTTAGTGGCCCGAGGCAGCTCTTGCAGCAAATGGTGGGGAAGGGACTCAAATCAGGGACCTCGCTGTCCTTGTTCACGTAACCCCGCGGCTCCCCCCTTGGGTGTCAAGCGAATTCAACGTGAAGGAACTCTCTGGAAGCCGGCGTCTGCTGCGGACTGGCGGTCAGGGGCCTTCCACAGAGTGTGGTGAGCGAGTGAGCGAGTGAGTGAACCGGCGGTCAAACAGGGAGCCTCAGTGTTCTGATAGGACTGTCCCCCACGCGGTCGGTGCCCACTCTTCTGGGGGGACCCACCCCATGAGTCCACGTGGGGCTCAGGGGGACTCGGGGACTCCGAGCCACTCGGACGCATGTCACTGTGGGCCCCAGAGCTGTGCAGAGCTGGCTTTTCTTCTGGAAGCAGAGCACCTTCACCACGAGAAAGAAAACTCGGGCCTCGTGGCTGATGGGAAGGCAGGGCGCTCGGTGATGGGCGTGCTCCGCCTGGTGGGAAGCGGCCGGGTCTGCGCCGTGTCCGCCCGCACCGCCCGGGCCGGTGTGGACCGGGGGTGGGGGTGGGGGCGGGGGGCAGGGCCCAGGGCAGAGAATGGGTGTGAGGACGGGACAACACAGCCCTGTGTCGGCAGCTGGGACACGCGGGCAGGGAGCGGGCGCTGTGAGCGTGTCACGTAAGTACACGCGGTCTTCTCCCCGGGGTTTGGGAGACAGCTCTCGGTGAGCAAACAGTAAGCATCGGAATTCCTCAGTGCCACCAGCAGCATGCGAACAGCAGGCTTTAGTCAAAGGGGCACTTTTTTATTTTCATTTTTTTTGTGGAAGCGAACACTTCCTATTCAGCAGGAAGCTCAGGCTCTGGCGCAGACCCCGCCAGGGACGAGTGGAAGGTGTGGTGGCCCCCCCATTCTCGGCCCCCTGGGGACAGCCGGCACCTGGGGTGGTGCGGGGCCCGGGGCCAGTGCGGGCGGAGAGGGGACAGGGCAGGTGGCCCTGAGCGCCCGCTGGCCTGCGGGGCTGCCTTCTCTGCCCCGCTCAGGGTGAGTCTCTGGGTGCACACCGGCCCGACCCTTGGTCCCGGCGGCAGCCTGTCCCACCGGGCACAGAACAGGCTCCCCGGGTGCAGCCCTGGCGGGGGAAGGGGTGGGACGGAAACTCGCCGCAGTGAGCAGTGAGCACGCTTTGGGTTGGGCGCCGGAGGAGGAGCCTTCACAGGGAGCAGGGGAACGGCACAGCGGACCAAGCCCGGCCGGAGGCTCTTCTCCAGGCTGGGAAGTGACGCATAAACAGATCCGCCCCTCCTGTCCTGTCACCCCTCGCTGGTCACCCCTTGCTGGCCACGCCCGTCACCCACTCGGAACTCCTCCAGCCTCAGCTCTGGCCCTCCCCAGCAGCCGCCCTGCCCAGTCCTCAGGTCCAAGGTGACCTTCCCTGGCTGCCTGGGCGTGTCCGGTCGCCAGGAGGCACCTTGTCCTGGGCTGGACTCCCACAGGCGGTGCGCATGGTGTCCAGGTGGGCCTCCGTGACTCGTGCCTCCCTGCCGGCCCTCCCCCAGCGAGGAATGTGGTGGTCACTCAGCAAATGTCCTGGGACAATGACCTGTCTTCCCGTTCCCACGTGGACCCTGCAGGGCGGGGTCAGCGTGTGCGGCCAAATGTGGCCGGTCGCCTGCTTGTCCTGAACGTGAGTTAAAAATGTTTACTTCTGAATGGTGGAGACAGAGTACAATTGGTGCTATCCATGACACAGGACGGTGGCCGGCATTCCGGTGTCTGGGCACAGGGACGACGTCCTGCTCGGGCGCCCGCGTCTCCTCTGCCGTGGCGTGCACTGGGCGGCCGCCGGCCCCGCACAGGAGCTGCGCTGGCCTCCCTGGAGGGAGGTGGCCCGGGAATCGGACAGAACAAACATCCGGGGACTGAATGCGTTAATCTATTCCGGGAGCATCGATTCGCAGCCGCTCCATGCTGGGCAAGGAGCTAAGTGCCGGCAATTGGAAGGAGTCACATTTAATTGGGGGAAGGAGATCGGTAAACAAGGAAACACACAGAGTAGTTCCTTCTTATGGAAACTCGGCCTAAACTCACAGGGCAGGAGGCTGCCGCAGAGCAGAGGGGTGGGTGTGGTGTAGGTGGCCGGAGAAGGAAGACGTGGGAAGGGAGCCCGTGCAGGCCGGAGGGCTGCCTGGAGGAGGGGGTGTAGGAGAGGCGCACTGGTGTGCCAGAGGCTGCAGAGCCAGGGCTACAGCGGGAGCCGTGCTGGATGCTGGGATGTGGCCCTGCAGGGTGGGGAGTGTGTTAAGCTCCAGAGGGTCCTCAGCAGGACCCAAGGACAGGAGAGCCTCTCCGTGTTCTTGCCGAAGCCCAGGGAGCAGGGGACAGAGGGGCCACGTGCAGACAAAGGGAGGGCGGGCGGGAGTGGCCGCTGCTGGTGGCCCTGCGGCTGGAGCCCAGGGCGGAGCCCGTGGGCCTGTGGGAGTTTCCCACGAGGTCCCCTCCTCCGCCCTGGGCTCAGCACACCCTTCCTGCGGGCAGGCGTGGTGCCCAGCTGAGGGGGTCCCATGCAACGCCTTCTGTTCCCGCCCCCGCCACGCTGCAGACTCCGCCTAACCACCAGCCCGGCGTCGGGAAGCTGTGTGAGTCAGCCCGAGCTAGGAGAGGCCCAAGTGTCGTATTCGGTGTCACCTCCCCACACCCGCCACTGTGAGGCGCTCACCAAGATGTGCGGTCCCTAAGGAACAAGTGAGTGAGTTCCTACGAGAAAGAGCAAATTCGGACCCCTCACGAGCTACATCGAACTGTAGGAAGAAGTGCATGTCCCCCTGGTGCAGGAGTAGGGCCATTTGGGGGCCAGGGGACCCAGAAATCTCTAGAGTCCCGAGACGCAGGCCCCTCAGGCCCAGTGGCCTCGGCCTCTCCGGGTTTGTAAGGCTGCCCGGCTGAGCTCGCAGCCGACTCAGGCACGGCCGGCCCCTCACACCTGCCGGTGGCCGGGGCTCGGACGGCGGCCTTCCGGCCCCACTGCCCGCCTGCACTGGCGCCTGCGGACACTGACGCAAAACCAGAACCCGCAGTTTTTGAAAAACAACACACTTTCCTGCTCTCGCCCCTGTTCACGCAGCGGTCACTGTGACCCCGTGAAGCGCAGCACACACATGTCCACTAAATGCCACTCTGAGGACAGGCCAGCATCCTCCTGACCACCTGGGAGGGCCCGCCTCCCTCCGACCTTGACCCTGATGCCCTCTCTCGGGGGCCTCTCCGTCCCCGACCGCGCCAGCCTCCCCGTGGCCCCTGAGCACGCCCTCTGGCCTTGGGCCCCCCTGCCGGCTCCCAGCACCTGCCCGGGGAGCACCCCCGCTGGCCGCACAAAGCGGGCCCACGGGTGCCTGACCTGCCCTCCGCCGCACGTGTCCCCACGGGGACGGGGAGCATCCCGGGAGCCTGGAACACGGGGCAGGTGCGGGGAAACGGACCGGCTTCGGGAGGGCCCCACGCCGTGGCGCGTTCTGCTCTCAAATCCCCCGCCGGGGACCCTCCTGTTCTCCGCGCTCCAGGGTCCCGGTCAACGTCTCTCGTTGTCCTGACTCTCTCGTCAGGCTGGCTTGCTGGGTCGGGGGCACCAATGGGAGGTGACCGATCGGTGTTTCCCTCCCTCTCTCTCGGAAATCAATGAACGAGCCCTCGGGGAAGATTAGGAAAAACCGAAGAACCACTGGCCTCCCCACCCAGCTTCTGCCCCCGACCCCGGGCCCGCCACCGCTGCTCTGTCCTCACACCCCCCGCACCAACCCACCGGGCCCCCCCAGCCCAGGCCCCCCGGTTCTCCCTGCTCTCACCCCTCCAAGGTGAAGCGTCGACATTCGCTCTCTTTCAGGGGAACCGGAAATAATAGGAAAACAGAGGATAAGAAATTAGATTTGCGCAGAGGCACCCCGAGAATGGTGGGGTCAGAGCCTCTGAAAGCCCGGATTGAGCCCAAACGCAGGAGAAGGCCGGTGTCCCCGCCCGTGCTGTCCGGCGGCCAGAGGCGTCCCCTCTCCCTCGGACGCTGGTGTTCTCTGCCCGTCTCCCACTCCCGCCAGCAGGCCCACCCATGGTGGGGCTGTCCTCAGTCTGTCGGCTCAGACCTGAGTGCCCCCCGGAAACACCCTCCCAGACACCCTGAGTCCCCGGGCAGCTCCTGTGCCGGTCGAGTGGACATATAACATCAACCGTCACACGCGGTGAGAATCGGCAGCCTCGGGACCGCGGCAGCTGCCAGGCTGCTGGGGGAGAGATGACCCCGCAGCCCCACCCGGAAGCTCGAAAGCCACTGAACTGTCCCGGAATGGCCCTGAACTGGAGACGCCTCTGGGTGCCTCGAGGTCCCAAGGATCTCAGGTTCGGGACCTCCTCTGGCTGTTCTGCAATCTACCGAAGTGGCCCCAGGCTCTGTGTCCCGGCCAACCCTGCAGAGGCGTCTGTGTGAGCTGTCCCCTCGCTGCTGCGGGGCTCCGAGCCACCGCGGGGGAGCCACCCGGAGACTGTGAGGGGCACAGGGAGAAGGGTGGGAGCGACGACCCGGTCTCTGCTCGCTCGGCGGTGGGGGAGGCCGGGCCTTCGTGACAGAGAATCAGTGTTTGTGCGGTTGGTACCTTGTAAAATTGTACAGTTGTGAAGTAACACATTTTCCTAACTGGTCCCCAAAGGGGCATGAAACCTAATAGCAGAAGTTTCACGATGACTGGCGGCAGTGACAGAGCGAGTGCTGGGGGCAGGTGGCCGTGACGGGCGCCGTCCCCGCGGTCCCCAGTGGCCCGCGAGGCGGGAGCGGTCTCCATCCTCACCTTGCCCCCTGGGACAGCGTGGTGTAAGCACATCGACGGGACCTGACAGCGCCCAGCGGGAGGGTCGCACGTGCGCCGTCCCCTGACAGATGACCGAGGTCACACTGCACGGTGGGAGGGAAGAATGGCTTCTCAGTAAACCCTGCCTGGGCCGCCTGGGAACCCGTACGGGCGTGAGAGTCCCGGCCACACCTCCCACGGCGTGCGAACGCCCATCTCAGGCCGATCTCAGCCCTCCACACGGAAGGCAAACAGCAAAGCCTTTGGAGGAAAACGGGGACATCTGCATGGCCGCGCAGCAGGCAAGACCTTGAACTTGAGGGGAAGGTTGCGAGACGTGAAGAATCCCGGCTGGCTGTGCTGGGCCCTGCTGAAGCAGGGCCTCTGTTCACGGGAGACACCCCCTCCGGGTGAAAAGACACCCCTCCCCAGGTGAAAAGACACCCCCCTCCAGGTGAAAAGACACCCCTCCCCAGGTGAAAAGACACCCCTCCCCCAGGTGAAAAGACACCCCTCCCCCAGGTGAAAAGACACCCCTCCCCCAGGTGAAAGCCGAGCACAGAGGGGGAGGATCTCCTGTAACCACACGCAGCAGCTGTGACGGGCGGGCGTCTCACAGGACCCACGGACATGAACTAAGGTGGGGGGATGCAGGTGGGAGGGGGACACGGGGCAGAGGGGAATAAACGGGAGAAAAAGTGGGACAACTGTAATAGCGTAATCAAGAAAATATATTAAAATGAGAAGTGAAAAACAAAAAACATCAGAGAATGCCTGGGGAAGGTTTTTTAAATAAATACATAACACCACAAACACACCTCCAAAACTAATACACGGTTATATGTCAATTACATCTCAAATGTAAATAATAACAGCAACGCAAACCGTAAAAGAAAAAACTTGTTTCCATCCAAAGTGTCTGTAAAGGAGGGGCTGATTCAACCTACAAAACGTATTAGCAATTCGTGTGACTGATAAAGGACTCACATTCGAAATGTGAAACAAAAAATCTTTTAACACTCCGTGGCTTAAAAACGACCCCACTGGACGAACACCAGGGGCCAGGGCTTCACAGAACGGCGTGTTAGAGCGACAGTCAGCCCAGGAGTCAGCAGTGCACCCCATTAGTGGCGACGAAAATTGGGAAGTGAACATGTACTTCGAGCCAAAAAGACGGTGGTTTTCAAAAGCTGGCGTTTGTTGACGCGTCTGTGACACAGTGGGACGATGTAAGTGCTGCTGTTTGGAGCACTTTGGCGGTGACAACTACTGAGGCTTCGTCCTGTGCAAAACCAGACGTGCTCACACCACCTAAGACGCCGCACACCCCGCGTCCCGTGACTGAACACTGAGCGAGGAGGGGCGCACCCCAAAACACGCCCGGGCACCGGCACGGGGAGGGGGGAACCTGCCGCCCGGCCGCCCGGCCGGAGGGTGACCGCCCTGCCGAGGGGACGAGATTCTGCGTCCGGCCTGTGGCGACTCCCGGGCCTTCGCCGTCAGTGACTGGAGCAGGAGGTGGCAGGAGGTGGCAGGAGGTGGCAGGGACACCGACACCCTCCGAGGAAGTGCACCAGCAAGAAAGCACCAAGGACGCTGTCACGTGGGGATTCACACCGATTTGGTCCCAGGGCAAAGGACACCGAGGCAGCGGTGAAAACCCCATCCGGTGGGTGGGCACCCGGGCGGGGCGGAGCTGGGACCGGGAGGTGGCGCCGGGGACCGCCCCCGTGTCCTGTTCTGTGTCCTGAGGAGGCAGGTGGGCCCAGGCTGCACCGCAGCCGTGTGTGAGGTGTCATTTCCAATATGGGTCCTCAGCAACGTCACCCTGCACACCGATAACAGCCTGTTCCCTGTCCCTCGCCCACGAGCGTTTGTCACAGGGGCGGGTTCGCTCAGAGGCTGCTCGAGTGGCTCCAGAGCCCAACGCACGCCTTCTCGGGGAGGCCTCTGAGGGAGCAGGGGGTCGTGCCCCGGAGAGGCGTGACCTGGGAAACAGGGTCCAGCAAAGGGCACGTCCGAGAAGTCTCAGGCCTCCAGGGAGGCCGACCCGGGGAAGGGGGACGCGGGGAGAGGCCGGAAATGATGCAACGGGAGGCCGGCGAGTCTGCCTGGGACGTGACGGGGACATCAGGGGGCGGTCGCAGCTCTCCAGGGGTCTCCCGAGGGCTTCGCCGTGTCTCACTCAGGACAGCAGAATGAGACGTGGACCCCCAGGAGCGTGGGGGCGGCTGCAGCCCCGGGGAGTGGCCCTGGCTCCATGGGGCCCCGAGACACCCTGAGGAGGGACCGGGTCCCGACCCCGCGGGGACACAGCTGGGCCGTGGGCTGTGTCCTGGTCCTTCTCGCCTCTCCTTGCTCCATTCAGACCCTGAACCGAGGCGAGGCTCAGCGCGAATCTCCCGGATGCCGTTTCCCGGGATCAGAACTCCGCGTTTCCCTTGCACGCCGAGCAAACCGCGCACACCCCAGAGCCACGGGGCGCCCCGCACCTCGCTCTCCTTGCTGTTCCAACAGCGCGGGCGCCCGGAGGGCGCGCAGCCAACCCCACGTGTCGGGCCGCGTGCGTGTGGAACTGGGGGCTCCCGCAGGGCTTCCTGACACCTGCCCGTCACCTCCCACGCTGCTTCCCGCTTCGCAGCATCTGGTCCACAGGCCGTCCCGTTCCGGAAGCACGAACCTGTCCCGGTCCAGATCTCCATCCCGCCTTCACTGCGCAGGGCGAGGGGGCGGCGTTGGGGCTCGCTGCCGAGTGGCCCGTCCTCCTGAAGACGGAGCCCAGGAGATGAAACAGGTCACACGGCCGTGCCCATCGTGAACGACACTGTTCCCCGGGACCACCCAGAGGTGCCGGGAGGGGGCTCCGTGCAGACCCTGCGGATAAAATCCCGCCCCCATACAAAAAGAAACCCTCGGAGACCGCAGCCAGAGACCGCCCGTCCAGCCCACCGTGTCCGGACGCGAGCCGGCCGAGCCCCCACGCCGGGTTACACTCACCCCCTTCCCTCTCACACGCACCCCCGCCCCGGGTTTCCGGTGCCTCCTTCCCGCCAGGCCCCCCTGACAGTGCTCACGGCCCCGCTGCTATTTTTACAGCTCTGTAATCTCACAGTTCTCTCCCCGGTTTCTGCGCTCCCCCTCCTGGCTCCGGAGTCCCAGCACGGGCGTGTGGGTGTGCGACAAGCTATCATCCGGATGTGCCAAGGATCTGTACTTGAAAGGTAGAGAGAGACCGAGTGGAAGGAGGCGCTCCCTTTGTAGCGGGCGCCCACAGCTGCGGGAGCGAGCGGGGTCGACCCCAGCAGAGGTGACCGGGACCCGCAGCGCTCCCCGAACGCCCGGGCCGCCGTCCCCTCGGCAGCGGCTCCCGCTCTCGGCTCCCACTCAGAGGCGCCACGTCGCCGTCGGGCGTGGGCTGGGCCTGATGTGGAGCCTGTGGGGGCCCCGAACCTCTGCAGAGCCGCCTTCTCCCTGGGGTGGCCCCCAGGCCCCCTGGAGAGAACCTCCCACCCCCTCCCGGCCCCCGCCCCGCACCCCGGGCTCCAGGGCCTGGCCGTCCTTCGGAGCCCCCGGGGCCAGAGGGGAATCCTTGGGGACAGAGACCTTTGAGGTTCCCGCAGCACCCCACGAGGTGCGGGAGCCGGTCTCCCTGTCCAGCTCCAGGGTCACGGGGGCCGTTTCCCCTTAAACACACGGACACCGAGGACGTCTGTGGGTGCCACCCCAGCGCCCTGCTCTCGGGCTGCAGCCCAGGGGTGACACCGAGGGGGAGGAGGCGGGGGCCCCGGCCCAGCTCGGCCACCGCGTCACTGGTCCAGCACCCTCTGCCGCGCCCCCTGGTATGTCCCCTGGTCCTGGGCACACGCATGTGCAGCCCCGCGCTGCCCCGGGGGGCCTGTCAGTCTGGCTGAGGGTGTCTGGTGACCCCGAGAGCCCGGCTCCAGCGAGGCGGGTCGAGGGACATGCGCTTCAGGTGTCCCCGTGGCTGTCGTGAGCGGGGACCCCGGCACCAGTGTCACCTGAGGGCTTTCTCTGTCCCGCACACAAGGTCCCTGAAAGTTCCGGTCACCCCAAGTTCTTGGTGGTGGGCTTTGTGGGGTGAGTTGGGGACGTTGTGGGGTCCCTGGTGGAGCGAGGGACCTGGTGACAGTTGCCTTCACTGCATGTCGGCTAAGCAGAGGCCTCTGTCCTTCGGTGTCACCGGGGACACTGTTGGGGATGGGTCCTTGTTTCTGCTCGTCCGGTTCATACGTGGGGCCTCCAGGAGACGGGGGCAGAGCGTCCACGCAGGAGGCGCGAGGGGCTGCCCGGCCCCACGTCCGTCGGCACCGGACGCGGCTCAGTCCCCTCCCTCACTGCCCCCCCGCCCCCCCCTGCCCAAGCCCCGCAGCCCCTGGGTCCGGTCGCATTTCCAGAGCTAAACTCAGGCCACACGACCTGAGCGCATCCCCGACGCCGGCCCCCCCTCAGGCTCGCTGCCCCTCCTGCGGGGAGCGGTCTCCTGGGCGGGGGGGCCTCGCCGCGTCTGTCCTCCCCGCCCCCGAGCCACCCACGGGGTGCTGGGCTCTGGCCGCCTCCCCGCTAACCTGCATGCGCTCTTGCGCCCTGAGCCGAGCTCGCGCCGGCGTTGGCCGCGAACATGCGTGTTTGTATCTGTTACTCACTCTCCCGGCTCACGAGCCGGCGCCCGTCAGGATGCTGGACCCAACGTAAAATAATTCACCAAATCGCGCCCTGTGGATGAGGGTTGCTAGGTTTCTTCTGTCCCCTGACACAGGAGTTTAAATACTTTCATTTTTGATCCCAAGAGGAAACATTAAGTAAAAAGCAAGCACTATATATATGGTCACTCTTTCAAACTGTCACTCCTTCAAATTTAAATTAAAAAAAAAAGGAAAACAGGAAGTGAGCTCTCGGCCCCGCCCGACAGCCCGGACCCCGAGGAGCCGTGGAGCGGGCTCAGCCACACTGCCTGGGACGCGGGGACAGGTGGAACGGGGTGGGGACAGACTGGGAGCCACAGGACGCTGGCAGCTCGGGGCAGTGGGGTCAGTGGCTGGGGACCCACGCGGGCCTGGGCTCCCCTGGCTTCCCGACAGGGGAGTGACTGGGCCACACTTAATTTCCTTCTGATGCTGTGGGTGTCGCTCAGGGCTGACGGGTGGTGCCAGAGCTGGCACTGATTGGGTCCCTATCAGCCTGGTGTCCCCTGGGGCCACGCTCACAGGCCCGGATGACAGGGCTCAGGGAGGGGACCCTCTCTAGACACGGTGTTTCCTGCGGCTCCAGCTGGACCCACACCCGGGGTCTGTCCCACTTCACACCGGGGGTCTGTCCCTCTTCACACCGGGATCCGTCTTGGCTGGGGAAACAGCCCATATCTAGTTAGGGACATAGCAAAGTGGGTGGCACTTTCCCACCCCCAGCTCATATGTCACTTGTCATGTAAAATGAAAGTCCTGACACACGTACGGGACTCGAAGGACCGCCGTGTGGTCTGGTTGAAACAGGGAACAGGATCGGAGAAAAGGGAGGTTCGGGCGTAAGTAATGGAGGGGCCCCCGGGGGTGGGCCCCATCCTGTGCGTGTGACCAAAAAAGGCAGCGAGAGGGGCTGCACCGTCGGGACGAGGACCAGACTCGGACGGGGTGCTAACCCACAGTCCATCCCCAGGGGTCACCGTGGGCCACATGTGTGTCCCCCGAAATGTGTGTCGGAGCCTGACCCGATGGGATGGTGTTAGGAGGTGCAGCCTCTGGGGGTGAGGGGGTCGTGAGGGTGGAGGAGCCCCCACAGATCAAACCGGGGATCTTCCAAGACTCGAGAGATGACCTTCCCGGTCCCCGGAGGAGCAGGGAGAAGGCGGCTGACGGTGAACCAGGAGGCAGAGAGCCCTCGCCAGGCACCGAGCCTGCCGGCACCCGACCTCGGACTCCCAGCCTTCAGAACCGCGAGCAACAAACGCCTGTGGTCTCGGCCCCTCGGGCCGTGGCGCTTCGCTCCGACGGCTGCAGCAGGCTGGACGGGGTCTGGGAAAGCTGTGAGGACGCCCTCGAGCCGGGTCTGCGGGGCGGGAGGCTTGCTCTCTGGGGCACAGCCTCGTCTACAGAGAAGCTGGCAACCCCGGGGATGGGGCGCCCGGAGAGAGGGCCCACGGAGAAGAGATGCTGGTTCTCCCGTAGCGCTGGGAACGGTGTCAGGGCTCAGGGAGGCCAGCCCTTTGATTGTGTCACATTGAAGAAGAGGGGACACTGGGGTGAGAGAGAGGAGACCCCCCAGGTGTGGACTAGGGACGGGGGTGCATCCTGGTGGGAGTGGGGCGGGGGAGACAGAAGGCCGCGGAAGCGAAGTGAGGGGGTGCGTGGGGAGCGACCTGAGACCTTGAGGCCTCTCAACGCTGTCATTGGGCAAAGGGGGCTGGACGGGTGGCCCGTCTGAGGGTCCTGAGCCCCCATGACAGACGCACCCAAGCCCGCGGAGCTGGTGCCAAAATCACGCACTCCAGGTTCCCTCTGGAGCCCGGAGGGCCGGGGCGGCCAGGACCGGCCTCGAGCCTCTTGGAAGGTGAATTCGGGGGACAAGCGTAGAGCAGGGACGGGTGCCTCCCCTCGGAGTCTCCACCTAGAGGGGCTCCTCTGGGGGCTCAGGCTCGGGACGCGGGAGCTGGCGACTTCCCGCCCGAAGGCACGGGAAGCAGCCTCCTCGGACCCTGCTGTTCCCGCCCGGAAGGCGGCCCGTTTGAGCAGAGGCTCCCGGTGACGAGGGGGGCGTGTTCGAGTCCTCGTGGGGTCATCAGGACCAAGCGACCTGCCCCATCAGTCTCCCTGCCACGAAGCCGTGCGTCCGGGAGGGGGAGCAGGTGTCCCTGCGGGTCATCCCCCCGCCCCCGTCCCCGCCCCCGGCATCCCGTCCCCCCCCAGCACAGGGAGATGGCAGCTGCAGCCCCTGGCGTCTTGGCCACCGCTGCCACCGGGTGACGCGCGCCAGGCGCAGAGGGGCCGGGGGACGACGCCTTCACAGGGAAACAGTGCCTCAGCTTGCCACCTGCAGAGCCTGGGGCAGGAGGCGCCATTAGCGGGAGGCGACTTTGAACTTGAAAGTCATTATGAAACCCGGGCTTCACACACCCCCCAGAGACGCGGGGTTTCTTCACTGTTCTCCTAATAAGGGAGACTCTTCCAAAGAAGTTTTTACATCTTCAAGATCGTCTTTGAAAATCTGAGAATGTGCACCTTCTGCCCCTCTGCAGGGTGGAACTCGGCGGTTAATTGTGCCACGACGGGGACCCAGGCGGACAGCTGCGCTCAACCACCGTGACAGGGCGCCCTGACGGGGGCAGGTGCTGGGGGCGAAGGCTCATTCTTTGACTGGAGTCGGCCTCGCCCCGGGGTGGGGGGGCACACCCCCGCAGAGCTGCGGAAAGGCCGTGCAGGGCGTGGTGTGCAGGTGACCGAGCCGAGAGGAGGCTCTTCCTCAGAGCGTGGGGTGGGCGGTTTCCAGACAAACTCCGTGGGGAGAATTTTCCAGACTACACGAAGCCCTGGAGGCTTGGCCTTCACGTCTGCGGACCCAGGTCAGCCTCCCGGACGCCCACAGACCTCAGGCGCCCTCGTGTCCAGCGCCCCCGAGCTCCGCCGCGCCCTCCGGCAGCTCGCGGTGTCACCCGGCGCGTGGGCGCCTTCGGCCCAGCGGGCACGTGCCGACCGGACTCCGGAGCTGCGTCCTCATCTGTCTCCCGTCAGAGGGGAGCTGATGGATGGTTTCGAAAATGTGCAGAATTCTCTGCATGAGTCAGAAGGCTTATGCTTGAAATATTGGTTTTTATCTTATTTGAAAGTAATTATTTCAGATAAATATTAATCTCGCATGACAAAGAAGCATGAAGAATGCCAACGAGAAGGGGGATCGTCTCCAACACGCGGGAGGCTTTGTGTTCACAACACGGACACGCACCCGGTCACATCTCTCGGCCGCGCCCCTCCCCTGGCCCACGCCCGCTCCGCCCGTCCCAGCCAGGCCGGGTCCAGGCTCGGGACCGGGTTCCCCCTGCTGAGGCTTTCTCAGCCACCGGGACCCGCCCGGAGCTCTGCCCTGCGCAGAAGATACAGAGCCCGTGACCCAGAGCCCTGGACCCTGGGTCCCCTGCAGGGTACGGGGGACAGACGGGTGACGAGACAGGGATGTGCAGAGCGGTTGGTGCGGAGCGGGCCACGGGCACAGTGGCCGGGGCGCCCGGGTGGGGGTTCGCGGCTGCTCATCTGTGAACAGGACACCATGGGTGGCGGGAACAACAGACATTTTTTTCTCCTTTTTCTGGAGGCCCGAAGGCCGAGGTGAAGGGGCCAGCAGGGTCAGTTTCCGGGGCAGACGCCTCCCTGTGTCCTCGCGTGGCCTGTCCTTGGTGCGTGGCCCGGAGAGCGGCAGCTCTGTGGCGTCCGCCTCACAGGGCAGGAGCCGTGGGCGTCAGCGCCCGGCCTGCGGGCCTCACTCAGCTTCAGTCACTTTTCGGAAGCCCCCGTTGCCCAGGACAGCCACGGTGGGGGCGGGTTGGGACACAGGGGTTTTGGAGGACACGCCATCTGTCCGTGAGAGGCGGCGGTGGGAGATGGGGGGGAGGGAATCTTGAGGAGGGCGGACCGCAGGCTGGCAAGGGCAGGAGGCCACGTGCAGAGACGTGGGTGGCGGAGAAGGTCAGCGAGGAGGGTCCGAGACTGGGGCTGCGCGTCCGAGGGGCGCTGCCTGGCCCGTCTGCTGCCTCCGCCGCTGGGATAGCAAAACAGGGTAAAGTGACGTCTGCACTGGGACTGAAGCAATGCTGCGCCCCAGGGCACTCCT
>CM052539.1:1043881-1107650 GCA_028533065.1 Trachops cirrhosus | reverse complement strand
GGGAAGCAGCCTGTGGCCGCTGGACGGACGACTTCCGGACCCACACCTGCACCCTCGGCAGCAACCCCACCTGCACCCATGGTAGCAACCCACTGCACCCACACCTGCACCCACGGCAGCCACCCCACCTGCACCCACACCTGCACCCACGGCAGCCACCCCACCTGCACCCACACCTGCACCCACGGCAGCCACCCCACCTGCACCCACACCTGCACCCACGGCAACGCCGTCCTTCTCTGGCTGCCGCTGCCCCCCACCCGCCGTCTCCCCGACACGCCCATCTGTCTCTGTGTCGGGGCCTGCGTGGCTCCTGCCTGGGCTCCTGCTTCCCGGGTAGCCGTTCCGATCGACCCCAAACCAGTGCTCGCTGCCCCCAGGGCGAAGGCCTTTAATCGCAGCTGGCCGCTGGTCACGAGAAGTCGGGGTTCACCCACACTCGGGGCTGCGGCACAGACACCCGGGCCACGTGCGTGTGGCATGCTGCCCACACCTGCCTGCAGCTTCGGCCCTTCCCCGCTGCTCCGGGCGCCAGGGCAGAGGTCGGGGCGATGTCCACCTCTGAGATCCCCGCGCCCGGCGCCGGGCCGGTGCCGCGCTCCCCTCCCTGCCGTGCCGAACCTTCCTCGCCGCGGGAGGCCTGTGAAGTCTGCTGTGACGACTCGGGAACAGCGCGTCACGGTCTCCGCGGCGGAAACCGCACGCGTGGTCTTCTGCGGAGTCAGCAGCGGCTTGCGTCCCCCCGAGGGCTCCCGTCCCTCCGCCCCACGGCCCCTTCCCTCAAACTGGACGCACCCTGAGGGAGAGGAGCTCCCCGGGACTTACCGGTCTGCGCTCGGCTCCCCCTGCCTCGCCCAGTGGGGATTTCTCAGGTGCCGTGCCGGGCTGGCGCTTCGAAGACGGAATTCCACCTTCCGGTCTCCACAGTCCCTTTGACGCAAAAGTCGCCGCTTTAAGCCATGTCCTTGCGGGAGATCTGCACGCATCTCCAACCTCCTCATTTGCTTTGCATTTCCTGCTTCTCCATGAATGTCTCTTGATATTCAATTATTTATATTTATCTGCATTGGGATTTGTTGGGCTCCCAGCATATGACGCCTCACGGCTGTAATTCCTGCTGGAAAGTGTTTTTGCCATTACGTTCGATAGCGGGTCTTTCCCGTCTCCCTCTTTTCCCTCTTCCCTCTCTCCCTCGCTTCCCACGTTCTTTCCTTCCTTTCCCCCTGGACGTCGTCTTGGATGCAGAGGCTACTTCCACTCTGTTTTTCCTCCTAAGCTTTCTTCCACCTCTCGGTCTCTCTGTGTCGGATTTCCAGGCTCTCGCAGGTGTTTCAAAACTTTGATGTAACCTGTGCCCCGATCAGCGTTACTGTTTTGTTACTGCTTTTATTTTGTTTTATTATTTACAGGCTGTGCCAACTCCCAGGCATGCTCAGTCCCCACGATCCCCCGTGGGGCAGGTGGCCTCATGATGCCCCCCGGTCACTGCCCTGAGCCCCCGGTTCACATCTCATGGGCCACTCTATGCGGTCACGGAGCGGACACACCCGTCACGCTCACACGTGCGACATCCACACGAAACCGCCTGCGCCCCCCGCCCCCCGCTGCGCCCCACACCGGGAAGGTGGGGGACCAGGGTGCGCCCGTGTCCGGGGCCGCAGAGCGGGCTGCACCCTTGGCATTGTTGCCCCGTTGGGGCCCCACGGGGACGCAAGGCGGTCGGCGTGGGGTCAGCGTGGGGTCAGGCCCATCCAGGAGGAGGCAGTGTGCTCCGTTTGCGATGGGACGGACGGGCCCCCCGGGCCTAGACCCCGTGTGGTGTCCGTTTTCAGCCCTGTGCCCGCCCCCCCCGCCAAGTCTGCCCGCCCCGGCTGCACGTGGCGCCCGGGCGTCCACACCCCGCACGGAGCGCAAGGGCGTGTGCCACGCGTGTCGCCCACGGCACAGAGCGGGGTCTCGGGTTCGCTCTCACTCAGCTCAGCTGAGCAGACCGCACGCTCCCGCGGGGCCCGGCTGCAGGAGGGCCGTGGGGCTTCAGAGCTGTCGAACAACACACCGGAAAGCGCCAGTGTTCCTCACCGGCTCTCGCCCTCCAGAGTCGGCGTGTTCGCCCCGCAGCTCCTCACGGCGCGGGCGCTTCCAGGTCCCTGCCTGCCGGGGGCGGGGGGTAGTGGGGGTAAGGACTGACACGTCTGAAAGCCAGCTGCAAATGCCTGTGCATTCGCACACACACACACAACAGGTGCACACATGCACGGGCACATACATGTGATGGCCACACACAACACACATGTATGCAGGCATGCGCACACAATGGCCACACACGTGTGTAGACACGTGCACATTCATGTACACAATGGCCACACACAAACAGGCACACACAGGTAGCGGCTGCACATGCGCACCCATGAACACATGCATGCACGCCATACACGTGAAAATGCAGACGTGGGGGCACACATGCACACATGTGTACATGGGCGCATGCACACACACGTGCTTCCTCAGCAGGACTTTGGAGCCGTGCAGGTTGTGGCGGCCGGTCGACAAGGTTTACGCGCTGAGCCCTGCGAAGGCGCAGCCGGAGCTGCTGCCGTGCGAGCCGCAGGCTGTCGGCTGCGCCCCGCAGAAGGCTCCCAGCATGCCCGGCTGGGCCGCGCATCCTCCGTGTTTCAACACCAGTCGCGAGTTTACGGGACTGCAACGCTCTCTCCCTGCTGGTTCTGAAGATTCGTTCTGCCCGGAACGTTTACTTTTGCAGCTAAGCGCTGGAACTGAGTCTCCACGCAGCATTTCATTGCATTTGGGGGGATCTGTGAAACCCGTGCGTGGCTTCCGCGGAGCCCTGCAGTGGGCTGGCTCCAGCCACGCCGGGAATGTGAAGACGAGGTCTCCGACAACCTCACACGCTCGGCCTTTAGGCTCCCTTCCCGTCTGTCTCGTGGCTGCGGTAGAATGCCACGGGCAGAGGCCGAGCTCCCCCAGGGCCGCCCTCTGCGTTCTCGGTCAGAGCCGGAGCCTCTGCCGGGGCCGGAGACCCTCGGCGTTGCCGGGGCCCCGCTCTCCTCGGTTTGGACTGGGGGCGACGTGCAGACTCCCGATCCGCCTCTCAGAGTCGTGGTCCCTCCGCCTGCCCGTCCCTGCCGGGCGCGCGGGGCCCCTGCGTCTGCCCGAGGACTGGTGGGGCGGGAATCCAGCCCGGATCAGAGGTGAAGAGGCGAGTGAGGGGTGAGGGGGCGTGTCTGCAGTGGCAAACTTCAGTTGCGTGAACGACACCAATGGTGACAGGACACCATCTCCTTGGGGAACATGAGATCCGGCTAAGCACCCCCAAATTCTTCAGGAAGGGCTGAGTCCCTGGACAAACTACAGTGTCACGTCCCTGTCCTCTCAGCCCAGCACTGGGGGCAGATGTGACCGGATTCTGGGGGTGGGGCGGAGGCCGAGTCCTCCTCCTTCAGTTCCGTGTGTTGGGAGAACAAGCAGCGGGGGTGGGAGGCAGGGAGGGGGCCGGGCAGCCCAGGAGAGTCCCCGGGCCGGCCGTGCCCATCACGGAGCGTGGGCGGCCCAGCCGCCCTCCCGGTCAGCGGGTGTGGCTGTCACAATGCCGCCGGGAGCGCTGCGGTTTATGGGTTTGCCCCCGGGAACGGGTTTCTCCTTCCCCCAAACATCCTTCTCTCGCCACTGCCGCTCTGCCTCGGTGTTAAAGGGGGAGCTCCAGTCACAGAAACAGTGTCTCTGGGAACCATTAGGCGGAAAACCCCCAGCAACCTGTACCGGGGTGCAGGGGGCACTTTTCCTGGAACCCAGGAAACCCAGCCGTAGGGGGGACTCAGGACAAACCCTGTGGGATGGAACCCGTGGTGAGGGCCCCAGGCCGGTGGGGGTCCTGCAGAGAGCAGCTGAAACCGGGCAGAGAGACGGCGCAGGGGATCGAGGACCCAGCACGGGGGTCCACCGGCTGGGGCTACGACAGGTTTCGGTGTCTCGGTCCACCGTGCAGACACAGCCCCGTTCCTGCACCGCCATCGGCCACCGAGGACCTGGACACAGAGACAGCGGAGAGGACCGGGTGGAGAGGGCGGGGGAGAGGAAGGCGAGCATGTGGGAGGGAAGACCCAGCGCCACCCGGGGCCGCCCGCCTCTCAGACAGCGTCCCCAGGCCCCTCCCGGGCCCGAAGCTGGGTGCTCCCCGGAGCCTGGGGCTGCGGCAGGCACCAGGGCCACGTCCTGAGTGAGTGGCCAGGGCGCGGGTCCTGGGGTCTGCACGTACTGAAGTGTTCCGTGCCTGTGTTTCCTCAATAATCACAATGTAATAATAATAATGATAGTAACAATAATAACAATAGTATCCGCCGTGCAGGGGACCCAGGGAGCCGGCGAAGTCACGCTCCCACAGTCGCGACCCGGTGCCGGCACCGTGCGCTCGCCTGACAAATGTCAGATGTGCTCGCTCTCCACGGTCGGGCGGCTCTGACAGTTTTCCTCTTTCTGCAGCTACATCTGTTCCCCTGTCACTGCCTCCATCTGTCTGGTCCCGGTCCCCCCGGCCGCACGGAGCGGGCGGCTCCCTCTCACGCACAGCCTCGGAGACGCCTGCAGACAGGGCGCGTCTTCCCACGATCCTCGCCTGTCTTTCTGCGCTTCGCCACTCCCCCTCCCCCCGGGCCCCGTCCCCGCCGGCGGCCTGTCAAATGCGGGGTTGTCCCGGGCTGCCAACGAGGCGGGGCCCCCCCTGCTATCGCCGCCCTGCGGACTCGGGGTCGGCACCCCATCCCCGTCGCCCCGGGAAGGCTCATGCTGAGAAAGCCTCTGCATCTGTAAAGGCTCGCCCTCACGCTTCTAATTTGTTTGGAGCATCAGCTCTTCCAGAAAACCACCTTTTCACGTAAGAGGTCGGAGAGCGGTGCCCTGGCGGGGCGTTGGCGCTGGGCTGGGGGAGAGAAAGTCTGGGGCCGGGGCTCCCGGTGAGCAGCCGGCGTGCGGAGGTCCCTCCAGGGACCAGGCCACAAGAGCGCACCCCCAAGGGACGCCCTACCCGAGGCGTCCACGGCCGAGGCAGCGGGCGGCAGGCCCCTGGACGCGGGCCGAAGAAACCCCACCTTCTCCTCAGAGGGACCCAGGGTTCGGGCTCAGCCCAGCAGCTGCGCTGGGTCTGCTGGCCCTTCCTTCCGGTGACACAAGCGTCCACGTCCTGGGGGGCCCTCTGTGACACCACAGGGCTCTGACGGCCCGCCATCAGCTGCTGGGTCCCCCACTGCACCAGGGGTCCCCACGTAGGACGGACTCTGCCGCATCTCCCAGCCAGCCCACCAGCCGCCGCACCCCTGGCTGGGCTCCCAGGCGGACCGGGCTCCGGGGCTGCTCCGGCCTCGGCCGGCTCCTCCCGCGGGCAGAGCCCCCGAGCTGGGTGTCAGGTCCACTCCGTGAGCGCAGAGCGTCTCCACTTTGCACTGAGGGAGTGTCATCTCCTTTTAGACCTGGCCACACGCCGCCCCTCCCAGAGAAGGTCCCGCCGCGTGGGGGCAGCGCGCCCCACGTGTGGGGTCTGCCCGCGGCCGTGCAGCCCCCAGAACGTGTTTACCCCCCAGATGAGGGTTCTGGGACTGGGGGTCTGCAGACGCGCCCACAGGCACACTCGGCTTCGGGACGAGGTTGTGGAACAGAGCCGGTGGCCCAGACTCCGGCAGGTTGGTGCTGCTGTTCGGGGGCTCGCCCGTGTTCACACTCAGAACTGCCGTCTTCTCCGTCGTGGGTGTAATGAGGCAGGTCCACGGTGCCGGGACGCAGCTTTGCAGCCACGGACAGCGATGGGCAGAGAGCGCTAAGGCAGGGGCTCCGGCCTCGAGAGCCAAGCAGGCTCAGGGAACCACGGCCACTGCGCCCACGCGTAGGGCTCCGGAGCATTCCCTGGACACACAGCACCCTGAGCGAGCCCGCGGCCCCAGGCACTGGCGGGGCAGAGCGGGGCCAGGGTCCCCCCGAAGGGGAGCCAGCGTGACCCCCAGGACAGCGATGGGGCAGGGCCGTGAGGAGAGACAGGCTTCCAGGTTGGAACGGCACTTGTAGAGGCTCACGCACAGACTAGATTCGCTTATTTTCTCACTAAACAGACACAGGACCCGCCGACCTCCAAACACTGAGGCCGACGCGTTTCAGCAGGAGCGCCTGAGCCCCAGGCTGGGCTGAGGGCGGCGCCCTTCTTCTCCCCGCTTCGCAGAAGAGAGCTGAGGCGCTGGGTGGGGTGGGGGGCCCGGCAGCCAGGGGGAGCCTCGACTGCCCTGCACAGATGTCGGCGGCTAGGACGTGCCCTTGGGGGTCTGGGGAAGCCGAGGCCACTCCCGCCTCCTCGACCTTGCTCTGGCCCGAGCCCCGGAGCCCGGCAGCCTCTCCTCAGCCTCAGCACCGCCCGTGTGGACAGCGACGGCCCCACACAGGGGCTTAGATGCACCTGGCACACTGGCACAGGGAAGCCGCCTCGCCCCGGGGGGCTGGGACTGACGGAATCAGCCAAGGAGAGAGGACAGAGGCCTGGAGTGCAGAGCAGAAGCCAGGGAAGATGGCCCCCGAACCTTGCAGGCTGAGGCGGGAGGGAGCGAGCCCCCCCCACGGCCCCTCCCTGGGCCCGGGGAGCGCGGGGAGCCGTGGAGGCTGTCAGCATGAGCACTTTGACAAGGCTGCTTCTGACAGCCTCCGAGAGCCGCAAACAGCCGGGCCCGGCGGCTATTTATAACTCCGCGCCCAGAAACAGGCAGCCACGCAGAGCCATTCGGCAGAGGCTTCGGTGGCCTGGCCGCGGGGGCTGCCGGCTTGGGGGGACGAGCCAACCCTGTGGGCAGTGGGGTCTCGAGGTCTCTCCCTGGACAGGGGGCCAGACGCCCTCACCGGAGGCCCCGGGTGCACGGGCAGGCCCTGGGCACCGTGGGCATCGCCCGGGAGCCTCGGCCCCGCCCCCTGGAGGTTCTGGGGTGACTGGTGTCTGGGCACCGGGGTTTCCTCCAGCCCCCTCCGTGATGCCGGCCTGCTGCAAGTTCTGGGGCCCGAGAAACAGGACGCGTGGTTCGGGGCAGGCTCTTCCCTGCTCAGGCCTCCGATTCTTCTCCTACAAACCACACCACTCAGACCAAACCATTCACGATTTGGGGGGCTTGGCTTCTCCACGCTGTGAAATGCTCCCGTCCTCAAACCTGGGCTCGCCCCACCCCCAGCTCACAGCGTCTGGCATGCCACGCTCAAAGAACTGTTCTCAGGCTGCGAAGGAAACCAGAGAGGGGGGAGCTGGGCGTCTGGGTTCACCAGCCAGACGGGTGCCCCGCAGGGGCAATGAGCCCGGGGACCGATCCACCGTGGGAAGTGGCGGTGCCCCCGAGCCCTTGTGGGGGCGGGCGGACGGGGCAGTCTCCCACCGCCGTCTCCCCCGCGGCATTTCCTGCCGGAACCGCCCGAGTGCCGCCGATGGGGAGACCCCTCACTCCCGTGCGTCCCAGCCGCCCCCTCTGTCTGCCGTCCATCACCCTTCCTGCCCGGGGTGAGCCTTCAGAAGAGGAAAGAGCCGCGCGGGACGCTGAGAGACCCCTCTCGGGTGATGGGCTCAGAGAGATAAAAGCCACCCAATCACGGGAGGAGGGGCGGGGGAACGGCCTGCCCACCTGCCCCATCCCCCACCGGCCAGCCCGAGCCGGGCCCGCGGTGGAGGGAGGTTCTGACCGCACACCCTGTGAGCGAGGGACGCCCCCGTGTCCCCATCGGCGCTCATCTGGGGGCGGATCACCACTCCTTCCAGGGTGGACGCAGTCGAGCGCCTCACCACCCACCAGGGGCTCTGCGGGGTCATCTGGAGAATGTTTGGAGGCCTCCGGGCCTGTGTTCTCGAAGGGTTGGCTCTGCGGTTTCGTTGTTAGTGTTTGTGTGTTAACCGGTTTTGTCCGGCCTGGGGTCACGGAAATGCTGACCTCACGACCTGAGGTCTGCCTTGTAGAACGGGCTCTTCTGTATGTCTGCAGGGCGGTCGCCGCCACCACTCTGTCACCCGGAGACGAATCTTCCAAGGGAGTCGAGTTGGAAGCGTTGTTACTGTAGTGGCGCCGCCCGAGTTCGAGTGTCTGTGTCTCAGAGCGTGTGCTGATGGTTTGTGGTTTTCCGGGCAGCGACACATCCTATCCTGTCAGTCCCCCGTGTGGCAGAGCTGCTTGCAGGGTCCGTTCACGGGACTCTCCCGGTCTGTGGGGCCCGCGTGACAGCCCGTTTGACCCCGGACACCGTCAGCTTCTCCCTTCTTCCTTCTTTGCAGGTTCTGTGCTGCTGTGAGTCAGTCCGTCTTCTCGTCCCCTATCAGTTTCCAAGTGGCTTCATTTACGTGTCACTTGTGCTTTCAGTTGTATTCATTTCTGCTCATTTTTGTATTTCCTTCCTTCTGCTAACCTTGCACTTATTTTGTGTTTCTTTTCCTAGCCGACCAACCGACGTGAGGACTTAGGCTGTGATCGTAGACTGTGCGTGTTGTCCGATGTTTTTGATGCTACGATTTTGCGCTGAGCACTGCTTTGGCCTCTCCCTGTGGATCTCAATATGTGGTCACCTGTTGACTCTCATTCATTTCACGGTACTTTTTAATTTCCCCGGCGTCTTCCTCTGGGACCCGTGGGCTCTATAACAGAGTGTGGTTTCATTTTCAAGTGTTTGCTGAGCTTCCTGATGCTGTTTCCTTGCTCGGTTCCAGTCTAATTTCATTACGGCTGCAACGCACACTTTGTGAGATTTCAAAGTTTGGTGTGTTTATGAGCCAAGATATGCGTGCTCTGGCACGGGTGGGGCAGTGTTCTGTAAAGTCAGTTTGGTTCAGGTGCTTGGTGGGGTTTTCCTTCCTCCTGGACACTCCCCTTCTGTTCACTGGCTCTGCCGACTGAGACGGGAGTAGGAAGTCTGCAGCTGTCAGGGTGGATCGGTCCGTTCCTCCTCCTAGGTCTGCCCGTTCCTCCTCGTAGGTCTGTCTGTTCCTCCTCATAGGTCTGCCCGTTCCTCCTCGTAGGTCTGCCTGTTCCTCCTCGTAGGTCTGTCCGTTCCTCCTTGTAGGTCTATTCCTCCTCGTAGGTCTGTCCATTCGTCCTTGTAGGTCTGTTCCTCCTCATAGGTCTGCCCCTTCCTCCTTGTAGGTCTGTCCGTTCCTCCTCGTAGGTCTGTCCATAGGTCTGTCCGTTCCTCCTCGTAGGTCTGTCTGCTCTGTCCCACCCATTTTTAAGCCCTGGAGCCAGGGGCCTGCACACTCATGGTTGCTATGTCAATTTGATGACTGATGTTTTATCAGCATGCCCCTCTTCATCCGGGGTAATTTTCCTTGTTGTGAAGTCTAATTTATGGATATTCCAATGGCCACCTGGAGCCAGCCTTGCCTCGACTCATTTCTGCTTTGTTTTCAAGCCCAGGGGCCGTCTTCCCTTCCCATCCCCATTCGGCTCACCGAAACCACACCGAACAGGAGACCGGTGTTGCCCAGCCCGGAACTGGCTGCCTCACCACCTAACTCTGAAGTGGCAGCTCCTCCCGCGCCAAGGCTCCCCCGGGTCACGAGGGGCCGCCACCCATTCCGCGTCCAACTGTGAGGGACGGGGACGAGACGGGGCTTCGTGGGTGCGGGGCCCCCTTCGAGGCGTACCCCATCAAAGCCTCCTCCGCGCTCGCGGCCCCCGCCTTCCTCGGCGTCTGGTGCAGCCGAGCGCATTCGAAGCACCTGTCAAGTGGAATCTGGGTTCTTTTCAAACCGGCGAGCATCATGTCAGGATGCACAACAAGTCTGATAATTAAATTTTCATGACTCCTGCCAGGTCAGGCGCGCTGTGAGCGCTTCCCGCAGATGTGGTTCGCACGCAGACGCGACACGGTGTGGGCGCCAGCAGCTCTTTGGGTGAGCGGGTCGTGTTTACGAAGGGGGTCGCCGAGGCTCTGGCTCGGGCGGCGAGGGGGAGCGAGGATGAGCAGCGTGGGAGAACTTGTCTCATTCGTTTCATCTGCAAGTGTTGACTGAGCGGGGTGGTGGTCCCAGGCCTGCCCCGGGCCCTGCGGTGGGCATGTAGCGGAGAGGGTTTTCTGGGGCATGAGGGGGCCAGGTGCAGCTTTTTCTGTCTTCACTAAAACCTGCTGCCCTCCTGGCTCGAGCCCCTGGCCCCCACACCGAAAGGGAAATTTTGACCCTCCCCCACGTTGAAGGTGGCCTCGTCCCACTGGGATTGCTCCCTGACACCAGTGAAACCAGTCCCATCCAGGGTGGTGCCCACGTCCCCTCTTCCTCGATGACGTCTCGGTTCAGAGCAGGAAGGGGCTTATCAGTGACGCCATTTGGGGGCCGAAGGGGATCAGATCTCTGGCTTCTGTCGTCTTTGGCTGCTGGCTTTCAGTGAGTGAGACGTCAAGTTGCTGGTGTCTGGTGAACAGGTCTTCCCCACCCCCGTGTCCCCTGCCACCTGATGAACGGGGACAGGGCCCCCGTGGTCTCTGCCTGTACGGCCGAGAGCATCCCCGTCCTGGGACCAGGAGGCCCCTCCGCTCATGCCATGTTTTATTGCAGGGACAATGCTGCCACGTCCCTCTGCCTGCAGAGGGCCCCCGGCCACCACCCACTCAGGGCCACTGTCTCCGCGCCCCTCACACGGCTCCTCTCAGCAAGGCTCCTGCACGGGCGGGACCCAAGGGACGCCTCTGTCTCTGCGGCTCCCGTGGGTCCCTGTGGGCTCCTGTCGCTGCCGCCTCGCTCTGTGGGCTCCTCAGAGACCCTCTCTGGGACCACGGCAGCGACTCACACTTCCGCCCGGAGGGCAGCCGGCTTCAAACTCCCAGCTGCGGCTCGCAATTCACACCCCTACCGGCTCCTCCTCGGGCTCTGGCGGCCCTGAGCACTTTCCTTAATCAGAACCAGTCTCTCGCCTGCGTGGGGCTCCCACTCTCACCTTCGATGTGTCTCTTTCCCGGCGACGGCACCGGAGACCCGCCCTCTCGGCAATTTTCCAGCGTGCAGCGGCGCCGTCAGCCATGGGCCCGGTGCCGTCTGCCGGTCTCCGGCACCTGCTCATCTTGCATGGCGTAAACGCCGTGATCTTTGATGGACACGGATGTTCTTCATTTGAACCTGTAAGGGCGGGAGGAGGCTTTTGGAGGGGGTGGGCCCGTGGGTGTGGCGCCGAGCTGGTGGTGCGCCCCGGTCTCCCAACTCACCAGGTTGCATGTCAGACGTGTCCAGTCTGTGGTCAGCAGCCCTGCCTCGGTGACGCTGGTGTGGTTTAAAGACCGTGGTATCTGACACGCAGCTCAAAACTCAGGGTGGGGGAGACAGGCAGACTCCGGCTCTGCACACAGCCCGCTCCTGGAAGGGCCCCTCCTTTCCTGGAAATGGAACTCCACCGAGTAAAAGACCGCGGGCGAGGATCTCCAGGGAAGATGGAGACGGAGTCTTCGGGAACACCGGGGTTCGTTGGGAAAACGTGGGTTAGGGCTGGCTGAGCCGCGGTAACCACAGGCCCCTGCACCAGCGGCTGGGAGACGGAAAACGGGGATTTAGGCTCAGTCCGGGCTGGCGGGAAGCTGTCCCAGGGCCCCGCTGAGGATGCTCCGCCTCTTCAGCGCAGGGCTTCCTGGTTGTCCTGGCAACCCCAGGAGCCAGAGCGGGGCGGGGCGGGGCAGCACGCGGTGTTCCCGCCACACCCCGGCGGGAGCGCAGGGCCGGGTGAGCCTCTGGGCTGTGGTTCGACTTCTGATCACCAAATAGCCACTTGTTATTGTCATCCGACACAGAACACGCCCCCCCCACACCCCGGCATGGGAGACGCCCCACATTCCCCTGAGCGGCTCTGTCCTGCTCCCAGTTGCATTGGGTGGAGAGCAGTTGGTCCTCTTCCCGCGCACAAGGCCCACCGCCCCGCCCCCAACACACGCCGGATACGTGCGCGATGGGGTGGGGGCGGGGCCAGGGTGTCGGGTGCAGCCAGCCTTGTGCGTGGCCTTGACTGCTGCTGGAAAGTGCGGACCCAGGTACCCCGCCCGCAGAAGGTTCTGGGTCTGCTCTCCGCGGGCACCTCCGTCTACTGCACTCGGGAAGGCGCCCTGGCTGCCCACCACCGCGCACGGCGCTGTCCCTCCCGGGCAGGTGGAGCCGGTGTCCCCGGGTCGTGCAGGTGGGCCACGATGAGAGAGAATGACATGGGCGGGGCATGTCCAGCACGCGGGCTGGCCCAGTCCGGCTCCGTGGAAGGGGAAGGTCTCCGAGACTCTCCCCAGACGCTGGGCAAGTTCTCCATTCCCTGCCCCCTTCCTCTGGTCCAGTCTTGTCAGCAGAGAGGGGCTTAAAATTAGAAACAGTGTAAGTGGACTTTTTAAAACATCATTTTGAAAACCAGAAATGGGGTTTATTCAACTCACCCCCTAACTCCCAGTGAGATGGTGCCGCTGGACTGAGGACTTCCTGGGGGAAGAAGCGTCTGCCTTTCTGGGGCAGGCGGGACCCCTGGCCGTGCCCCAGGCTGCCTCGCGACCTCCCCTCGGGTCCCTGAGAGCTCTCTGGGTTTCAGAGTGTATCGCAGTGCCCCTCGGCGTGCATTCCGAGTGTCTTTCCACACGCCTCTTCCCTCACCAGAGTTCCAGTGGGGGGTGGGGGGGTCCAACATTAGCAAAGAGGGAGAAAGCAAATGGCTCCCTAATCGTTTCCCCCAAGGGATTATGTGGTTCTACAATATAATTCATCAAAAACCTCTCCGTGTCCCCGAGACTTCAGGGGTAAGCCTGTCTATCTTTAGAAACAGCTCAACAGCCGAAGGACACCATCCAGAAGGGAGATTGTGAGACGGTGAGAAACGACAGGAAGCAAAGGCACGCCTTCCGGGAACAGCAGCTCCGGTCGGAGTGGGTGCTGGGGACAGCCGAGGGCGGTGCGGGGACAGCCGAGGACAGTCGGAGGGCGGTGCGGCCGTGCGAGCAAGAGCAAGGACAGAGGGCCGGCGGCGTGGACCGGCCCTTGGGAGGAACAACACAGCAACCTGGGGACGGTGGCGCGTCACGTTCTCGGCGCCGTGGCACGTGTGTGCATGCAGACACACGCCAGCCAGGAGCACCTCCTGGGAGGAGGCTGCCCCGCTCGGCGCTGAAGGACGTCCGGGAAGGTCTGCAGGGCAGGCGGGCGCGGGCTCCACCAGAACACGGACTGACGCCGACGCGGTTCTGGAGGAGAGGGGCGGCCCGTCCTCCCCGTGTGAAGACGGGAGACACGCGTTCCCACACTCGAGAGTCCGGAGACAGCTGCACGCAGACACCCTCCTTGGGGAAGAGAAAACCCGACTCACGAAGAGGTGAGTCTCGGTGAGCGGAGATGGAGAGGCCAAGGGGGGGAGCCGGGGAGGCTCCCTGCCCCGCGTCAGCCCCGAACCGAGTTTGAATAGCGGGGGCGGTGGGTTCCGCCTGGGAGGGTCGCTGCAACGTGAGTGGAGTGGAAACAGCGGAAGGGTGGACGCAGAGGCGGCCCCTGATGGCACTGGCTCTTCCCTCCAGTGGCGGAGCGTCGGTCACCGCTGTGTGCGTTTCAGACACGCAGGGTCAGCACTCAGCAGCGACGCCCGGTGACACAGTGGGGACAGGGTGGCTCCAGACAGCACGAGCAGCGACCTGCGTGTCCCCACGGGGAAGAGTGAAGTCGGGACTCTGACCCCACCTCTACTCACGCCAGCTGAAGACGGATCACAGGCGTACGTCCGCGCACGGCCGACGCCACGGAAACGCTAGGAGGAAGCACCGGCGATCCGGGAGGCCGGCTCAGGCGGCGGTTTCTGGGACACGACCTCGCCACACAGCAGTGAAGACTGAACTCGACCGAAAGCAGAAGTGCGTGCGCCTCCAACAAAACCGTCAAGACGGTTTAAATTAAACCAAGACACTCAGGCAGGGACGTGAGAAAATGCCACAGAGCGTCAGCAACGGGCCCCCCCCAGCAGGAGGAGCCCGGGGCGCTCATTTCCGGCACCATCGTGTGGCGGGGGGCAGTTCCCCTGGACGTTGGGCTCTGTCTTCTATGAGCTCTTTCCTCGCTGAAAATAGAGAATGCAACAGCAAGACCCGGATCGCCTTCCTCGCCCCAATAATTTTATCGTCAGGAGAGAAACCAACCAGAGGACACGTGACACGGGCCGCCACGCAGAGCCCACGCAGGGTCACCCTCACGGCCACCCGGGTCTGCGGCCGGTTTCACACAAGGCGCGTTTCTCGCCGAGTGGCCCGGGCCCGAGGACACTCAGCAGGAGCTGCGTGACCCCGGGGACCCCGCGCGCGGCCGCCACACTCTGTCACCCCGGGCGGCCCACACTTCACCCCTGCCACTGAAATACGGTGGCAGAAGGGACCCTGTTCGTGAAGAAGTGCCGTGTTCTGCCATACAGCCCAATAAATACGAGATTAAATTAAAAGTGGAGCTTGGGCTGGACTTCGGGGTGAATTTATGGGCCGGGTCTGTCTGGCCCTTCGCAGTGGCTGGGCTGTAACACACACCTCCGTCCAGGGCCGCTGCTGGGCACAGGGGGGCTGGGCCCCGCGGGACACCCCGGCTTTCGCAAAGCCGCTGTGCGGGTCACTCAGCCAGGAAGGAGCCTTCCTCGCCGCCCACCTCCAGCCTCCTCCTAGGTCAAGCAGCTGCAAGGGAAAGACTCAGGGTCTGGGAGCCCCCGCGGCTCCGGTTCCTCCAGGGCCTGCCTCCCTCACGGGCCGCCGTCGGGGCCCAGACAGCCAGCACCACCCCGTCAGCAGGAGAGAAGCTCGGCTAGTCCCAGCAGCGTCCCCAGGCCTTGGGGTTCTGGGCAAATCCTGCGCCTCAGCCGGTCCGTCCCGCCAGCTGGACGGTCCAGTAGCATGGGGGCTTTAGGAGGCTTTGCTTTTCAATTACCGATCAGTTTCCGCGCCCCAGGCCCGCATGCGGTGGGCGGGGGATGTTCTCCTGACACACTGCCTGTAAGTAACGGGAACCAGGGGGAATGACGGAAACAGGACTGGCCGTGAGCAGGCACACCCACCTCCCGGGTTGGTTCTGTGGAGCCCGCCTGCTCACGACCCTCCCTGGAGCCCTGGGGGTGGGCAGGCCAGGCGTCCGGTGAAGGACGAGCCCCTTGTCATCAGCTCCTCAGAGCTGCCGCTGGGCCCGGCTCCCTCTCCGTGGCGTCTCCCAGACAGAAGGAGGGCCGGCGCGCTGTGCTCAGGGGTCAGTCCCGGGGCCAGGTAGCTGGGGCGCCTTCTGCCCCCCCCCCCCGTGGCAGGTCTGGGTCCTGCCCCGTGGGGCCACATGCTCACCCACAGGAGGCCAGGGGCGGGGGCGTGGCGCTGGGCGACCCCTGTCTCCCATGGCTGTGGGCCCAGGGGCCCTGCTTTAAAAACGAACACCCTTTGGGCCTGGCTTCCTCGGCCCCCTGCACGGATGACTCAGCGGTGGCCGGACAAGTTGCTTCCCTGGGAGAAGGGCTGCCTGCCCCTGCTCCAGGCTCTGGCGGCACTTTGTGAAGGTGACAGGGCTGGCCTCTCGGTCACAAAGGCGACAGAGGGATGAGCCCTTTGCCCCTAAGAGGGACACTAAGCACCCAAAGGACTCCAGGGTTAGCGAGGACATTAGCACTCGGCTGGGTCGGGCTCAGGGGCCGTGTAGAACAAAGTGACAGCAGGCACGCACCCACACCAGGTGCAGCCAAGGTTCTTGGTCCCGGCGAGGTGACGGGGGAGGGCAGGGTCAAGGGGAAGGTGTCCGACATCCCACACGTTTGGAGGAGGGATGAGATGCTACTTAGCTTCAGACCTCTAAGCCGGAGTGCTAAAAAAGTCAGAAAAGCACTAAAATTTTTGAGATTGTAAAATTTTAAATCATAAACAAAGAGGAGGAAAATGGAGACCATTCGATGAACCAACATAAGGGGAAGGGAAAATAAGACAGGCAGAGGCCACGGCCCATGGCCAGCGTGGTGTGGAGAGCAGGAGCGCCCTCAGCAGGCCAGGGGATTAACCCAGGCCAAGGGGGCGGCCTCCCTGGTACACAGAGACGGTCCTACAGGAAGCCACACCCCCAGTCTCCACGCTGCCTGGTTCTCAGGACCCGAAGGCACCAGGGACACCGAGAGGTTGACAGTGTGGGGACAAAAATGAGGAATAAAGCTCAGAATGAGCCGGAATAAATACGAGGTCCAGAAGGTATTCATCCAGGGACTATAAAAAGTAGAGACATTTACTGAGTAAGAAACAAGAAACATTGTACACAGGACAATGACGCCTCAGTCCCCTTCAAAGTGGGCACCTGGGGACTCACACAGTTCTCCCAACCACCATCTGCTGTTGTATTTTCCTGAATCTCATCGACGGTCTGAAATCTCTTCCCTTTCAAAGGTGATTCAAGTTTGGGGGAGAGCCAGAAGTCGCAGGGCGCCAAATCTGGGCTGGAGGGGGGCTGAGTCACCTGGTGATTTGATGTTTCACAAAAAAACCTGCACGAGACGTGATGCAGGAGCAGGTGTGTTGCTGAGATGAGGCTGCCGATCGCCATCTGCCCAGAGCTGCAGCCTCTGCATCATCCGAATAGTTTCTGCAGAGGAATGTTCAAACTTAACGCAAAATCTGATGCAGATTCGTTGCTGTCCTCGCCCAGTCCTTCTGGATGTGACGGCCACACAGTGCACACGCCCACTCAGCTGTGCCCACTGCCCCCACCGACTAGCACAGTGAAGTCGTCACTGTTCACACGGGCGCACCCCAGTCCGTGTAGTGGCAGGTTTTTGGGCCCCGCTGACTGAGCGATGGGTCCGGCGGGCGGGAGATTCACGGGGACCCTGACGGGCGCTGGCCCCGCCTGCCGTGTGACCCCGGTTTCCTCGGCCGCACTCACTTCCGCGCTGTTGCCCGTGCCTGCGTTCAGGCTACGAGGAAGCAGTGGACTCGTGCGGCGGAGAAAGCCTGTCCCCGAAGCCGAAAGTGCCCCCGTCCGGCCCTGTGCAGGCCGAGCCCGGAGCTCGGAGGCCGGGAGGGAACCGAGTGTGTCTGCTCCCAGGGACGTGGACCGAGCCGCGGGCGCCTGGCGAAGTGGGACATCACCTGGAGGACGCACAGGACGGTCTCCAAACTTGACCGTGTCCGAGTCACGGGGACGTCAGCGCTCCTGCAAGGTCTGTAGCTCCCGAACCACGCGTCTGACGGCGGCGGATGAAAACACGTTTCTGAGTGATTCCTGGGGAGGAAGGAGGGACGGGCGTGGGGGAGGGAACGCGTGGAAACTCGGAGGTAAAGAAAACGCTGCACTTGCAAGGAAATTTACACCTTCCCGGGACGCTGCTTGACAAGGAAAATGTTAAAATTAATGGCTGCAACGTCTTACTCAAAATATTACAAAAAGAACGAGATAAATCCAAAGAAGGGAGAAGAGAGAAGTGATTTTCATAAATCCGCGGACGTGAGTGAAAAATGGGTCTTGGGTGTTCCGTGGCTGCACGCGGTGGCACACGCTGGTGTGGGCAGGTGGGGGCTTCTCAGCGCGTGGACCCCCTACCCGGGGACGGTGCTTTGGGACACGCAGACCTTCTGGGTGTCACGAGGGGCGCGTTCTGTCCCGTTACGAAGGCCAGGACCTGACTCCGAAAGGCAGCTGGACTCGGCCCGTCCTGCCCACCCTGCCACTGAAGGTGAACTTGGTCCCCCTTGACGAACACGTCACCATCCTGTCCCCAAGCGTGGCCGAATGTGGCCGCTGTGGAAACAGGGTCTTTGTGAGTCCATCAAACTGAAGTGAGGCTACGAGGGTGGTCCCCAGTCCCTCACGGCTGCGTCCTCATAGGAAGAAGGCCCTGGGACCCAGAGCCACACACCGGGGAGGGTGGCCCCACGGACTGAGTGACGCTTGTCAAGACAAGGGACACTGGGGACGGCCGGCAGCACCCGGAGCTCGGGACAGGCAGGGGCCAAGGGGACCCTTGGGACAGGGAGGGGTCCCTCCCTGCAGGGGCCACACCTCCAGCCTCCAGGCAGGGGGGCAACGAGCTTTGTTGTTCTAACCCGCTCAGTCCCAGCGCTGGGTCTCAGCTGCCCCTCGACAGACAGCCTCGCCGACCCCCAGACGCGGTCCCCTGTGGGGGGCCGTCTCCGGGGCCTAGACTGGGCAAACTCTGCCTGGCTTTATTTCTCTCTGACCTGCTCACTGCTGTCCCGTGGGGCACGTGTCTCTTACTGCCCTGTCACCTGTCACCTCTCCTGGGATGGGGGCCCCAGGAAGGCGAGGATGGCCTGTCTCCTCCCTGCCTCGCTTCCAGGGCCCCGGCGAGAGCTCCGTGGTGTCTGCTGAGTGAGTAATAGAGTGAATGAGCACAGACGCGGTTCAAACTCCCCCTCGTTAGATATTAGAATTTGATAACCATAAAGACCACGAGGCACGCTGAGTGTCCTAAGGGAGGTGAGAGGATTTATGACAAAAAAAAATGGGAAAGCGCTCCGTGTGCCAGAAACCCACCCCAAAGCCTCTGTCGTTATTAAAAATCCGAAACGGCACAAAGACAGATGCGGAGAGAGATGAGCGGGCTGGAGCGGGGTTCAGAAACAGCCACAACGTACGGAGGAATTTAATGTAAAACCACGAAGTCTTTTAACTCGGTGTGAAAACGAGGGCTTATCATTCGGGTCGGAGAAAAATGAGCGGAACTCTCGCTTTTCACCGTGTACAAAACTAAATTAAAAAGGGAAGAGAAACTCCTAGAATTCTCGGGAACGACGCACGCCCATCTTCCGTGTTAGGGATACGTTTATAAATTAATTTAAAAATGCCTTTCCCCCTGAAAAAACCTTCCCAGTAACACCACCCCCACCGCGAGCAGGTGAGGACGGAGAGATGGGCCGCGTGTCCGCGGGACGGGACGGTGCGGGTAGGAGTGCTCGGTATAGCCGTTCTCCCCCCGACACCCCGCCCCGGGCAGAGAGCGCTCCTGTGACTGACTGTGCTCTGCCCCGGCACCCAGGTGGCCTGGTGGCTAAGGTCACGTCCTCCCCGGCAGGGTCGGGTCCTGGGACAGCGCTCACAGGAGCCGAGCACCCGTGGGCATCGGGGACAGGGCCAGCAAACCCCACACCCCCTGTCTCTGTCGTGTTGGGGTCTCTGGGGTCTCTGTCCCCTTGCTCTTGGCCAAGCGGTGAGCTCGGAGCTCGGCCCAGGGAGAGCCGTCTGGTTGAGCGGTGCCCGCCACAGCGACGCCTGCCACTGGGTCCCAGGCCGTCCGTGCGCCCAGCGGGAATGTAGCCGGCCTCCTGACCTGCAGCCGTCACTGCGGCCTCAGAGGGCCCGCCTGCCCGTGGCCCCTGCGGGTGTGCGGGTCTATTTACAGTCAGCTGAGGCCCCCGCCCTCGGGGAGACAGCATCAACAGCTTCCTTCCTGCGCCGCACGCACACTCGAGTTCTCTCTGCTCCCGGCGCGTGCTCTGATAAAGGACGTGTTACGTCCGTCTACACCGCAGTGCGCCCAGCCACCTCTGCCCCGTAATGGCCAAGCGGCCTACACCAAACTATTTCCTGCTGGTGCAGCTGCAGACCCAGACCATGCCTGCGGACAGAAGTCTAGGTGCTTACGGGGGCGTGGCTTCGTGGAAAACCCGAGACTGTCAGCACAGACAGACGGACGCCGGACGGAGGGGAAACACAGGCGGATGGCCACGCTGACCTGGGCGAATGCGGAACGGCTCAGCCCCAGTCCCGCACGGCCCAGCAAGTCCTGTCCCTCCGATGCCCCAGACGCCCCCACGTCCCCATTCTGTCCTCAGCAGCCCCTGGGAGGGCACGGGGTGTCAGAGCCAGCAGGGGGAGCCAAGGTGCAGAGCTGCCCCGTCCCCCACGGTCCCCTCCCCCCAGTCCCGTGGCAGATCCCCCCCCCGGCCCAGTATCGCTCTGACGCTCCACCTACTCCCTTCTCGGGCGCTGACAGAGCACCGTTGTCACTGGTGTCCCGGTGGAGGAACAATGTCACCAGGCTGGGCGATGCCCCTGACTTTTCCAGTTTCTCACCAACAACGACTCAGGCGTCGGGCCCACGGTCATCAGCACGATGGGCGTTTGGGGATCGTGGCTGCCGTGGCCAGTGGTGGCCGTGGCTGGTGGCGACCGTGGCTGGTGGCCCTCATCCGTCCCGCTGCCCGGCTGTCGGGAGGCCCGGGGGCAGGGTGGGGGACGACTCAGCTTCTCGGCCACGGTCACGGTTTCTGCACTGTCATCCTGCAGCGAGGGCAGCCCTGCTCCTGGACATGCGGCCGGGACACAGAGGTTCCATCAGACGGGCCTTATTTGGGAAAGGGGGGTCTTGGCAGGGGAGGCTCCTGGCAGGACAGCAGCCTGGATTAGGGGGCCCTGCGCCCCTCAGCAGGGGTCCTCGTGGGGTGGGAAGGGGGGTTGAGACTCGGACGTGCAGGAGGAGCCCACGTGAAGACGCAGGCAGAGGCGGGACGGGGCTGGACCAGGCAGGGGGGACCCTCCCCAGAGTCTCCGGAGGGGGCTCGGCCCAGGACACCCCGATTCAGACTTCTGCCTCCAGACTGAGAGAAAACACACTGTGTTGTTTGAAGAATCGTTTTCCTTTTTATTGATTGCAGAGAGGGGGAGGGAGCGAGCCAGAGAGGGAGAGAGACACGGATCTGTCGCCTCTTGTATGAGCCTCGAACGGGGACTGAACCCTCAACTCAGGCACGTGCCCCGACCGGGATTGAACCTGTGACCCCCCACCTGTGGGGCGACACCCACCCCACAGAGCCGCAGGGGCCGGGGCCACGCTGCTGTTGCTTTAAGCCGCCCCCTCCCATACGTGGTCCCCTGTTACAGCAGCCCCAGGAAACCAGCACAGTCGGCATTACTAAAAATGATGCCACCTCAGTGCGCAATCACGTAAATTGAGATAAAGACAATGCACACTTACAGCCCCGCACTTCCTGATTGCCTTATTATGTTTCTTTTCTTTTCCTTTTTCTTTTTTTTTTTTTTGCTCTCGAGGTCTTACTTACTATGTCGGCTTCTCTGTGTGGCGGAAGCACCGCCTGGTGTCAGGTCCTTGAGGAGCTGTGTGCCCCAAGGAGGGGCAGGAAGGGTTGCTCCTGGCCGTCCACGCTCGACGAGGCCCTGCTCGGGGGAAGGAGGGGGACGCGGGCGGTCGCTGTTCGGTTTGTCGTCGGCTGGGCCGCCCCGCGGGGAGGGGACGGAGGGACCGCTCCCAGCGCCGCCTACACGGGAAAGCCTGTCCCTCGGAGGGTGTTGCGTTCGCTGTCCCACAAGAACAGGGAGGCAGACGCAGCCAGCTCGGCAGTCACGCAGGTCACTCCCTGGCCAGGGCCAGCTTCCAGCATCGTTTCTGTCCCATGTGCATCTGACCCGAGACTCGTTCACTTCAACGGAAAGCTCAAACAGCGTGTGCGCCGCGCGGCACGCGTCCTGACCCGAGGGGGCAGGTGGGCTGCGTGCGTGGGCCCTCAGAGCCCCCGGGCGCCCCTGGAGAATGCGTCGGCCCAGCGGGAGTCACGACAAAGGACGCCGTGCAGTTTATTATCATTTGTGAATTGCATTCCCCGCCCGCATCCTTCATTTTTTATAATAAGCCGAGGCCTGAGGGTCGAGATACCTGGACCGGGTTCCACCCACACTAAAGCGAGCTTAGTTACCTGAAACTCCCTGGGATTAGGAAGGAAAAGCAATTTTCAAACTTCAAGAGACTGAGATGCAGGAGTGGCTTTATCAGTCAGTCCCACCTGGCGTCTCCGCTAAGCCCCTCTGACGGCCAGTGTCGCTCTCTGTGCCGCAGAACGGGGAGCGGCCGGGGCTCGGGGCCGAGGGGTCTCCGCGAGGGTCACAGAGCTGCTCCCCACCCGCCGCGGGACGGGCGAGATCCAGGCTCTTCCCGTGGCGTCCCCTGCGCCCTCCACCCCACGGTCGCGGTTCCTCCAGCTCTTAGGTGGCCCTCTTCTCCGGAAGAGCTGCGAGTCCATGGGCGCTCCGGCATTTCGGCAGAACCTCCTCTCAGTGCGTGTGGGACCGGCCCCGGGGGGGCCAGAGTGGGTGAGCAGCTGGGGTGCGGGCACCTGCTTTCTCCTCACCCACGCGGAGCAGCAGTGGCAGCGTCACCTCCGGGCTCGCCGGGGAGAGGCCACTAGCTGGACACGAGGGCAGGCGCAGGGAGCCTGGCCCCGGGTGAGGGCAGCGTACAGACCGGACCTGACCCAGGTGCAAAGTCGAGGACTCGATGCCAGGACCAGGAGGATTGCAGCGCCCTGTCCCTTGGGGCCAGGGTGCGGTGGCCCTTCCACAAAGTGGCTGGATGTGCCGTGTGCCTGGACCAGGCCGACGCAGCCCCGCTGTCCCAGGCAGCGGCTCACGTGCCTCTCCGCATCCCCAGACAGGGTCTGGCACGTGGCTCGGCGGAGCGGGTGTCCCGGGAAGCCCTTGCATGTGGAAATCCCCCAGGGGCTGGGCATAAAATGTTTGGCTACGTTCAAAAAGTACATTGGAATGGCCTGTGGAGGAAAAGCGGGTGAAGAACACGAGAAGGCCGTGGGGGCTGGTGGGAGAATGCGCTAAACCCGGAAAGGCGGGCTGCGCTGCGCTCTGGAGGCGGGCTGGGACTAAGGACCCGGGGTGCGGGGCCCATGGGCACCAGGGGTGTCAGGAGAGGGGTGCTGGGCCCCCACTCGGTGTTGGCGCGGAGCCGAGGCTTCGGCGTGAGTCCCGGGTCCTTGTGGAGCTGTGCGCCCCAGGGAAGGGCAGGGAAGGGAAGCAAAGGTGCGCTGGTGTCCACCGCCACTGTCCCAGGAGGAGGACAAACGGTGCCCACAGCGCCCCTCCCTGTGATCGCCGGTGACGGCCAGCTGGTGTCCTGAGACTCCGACATTCAGCGTCAGGCCGCCCCCTCCCCACCACCCAGCTTTCTCACTGCCCCGGCTGAGAAAGTGAAGACACTCAGGCCACCAAGCCCCTCTGGTTCCCGGCGTCGGCATCACAGACTTTCCTGGAAACGCCTGTCCTCCATCCGGACGCCTCGGAATGCCGCCAGGTTAACTCTGGTCAAACGTCCGGTGCAACAGTGGAACTGGAAATGAGCGTGAAACAAAAATGCGTGAAACGCAAGGAACAGGCCACCAGCAGAGGCGGCGTGGAGAGAGAGGGGGAGGCAGCCTCCCCGCATGGACGTCGGTGGCGTGACCGCCGGTCGTGGGGTGAAATAATGCTGCACGGAAACGTTTAACGTGGAAACGTAACGTTAGAAAGCCGAGCGAGGAGGAAAACGGCCTGCCTGAGTGACCGGACAGATTTTACCACAACAGTAAAACCTGGAACCAGGGCTGGAATGAGAAGCGCAGGGACCGGGTAAGCAGCAGGTGAGACGCGGTTAAGCACAGAGCCAGGACCTGGACGTTGCACCGGACGCAAGCACCTCGTGTGGCAGAGAGGCAGAGCGCCTGGCCCGCACTCCGAACCCCCGGGGGGGCCCGCGCGGGGAAAGGAGCCCAGGAAGCGACCAGCGTCCGGACGGCCGAGTCAGTTTTTGCAGAAAGAGCACAGACACAGCGGCTAACAGCCACACGCACATGCATGACACATGGGAATCCACGGCTCCGCAGCCACACATCCCGCAGGGCGCACGGGGGCCTCCAACCTCGCAGGTGTCTGAAGGAATCGCCTGCATAGAAAATACATACTTATGTTTGTCCGTTCATGCATATTTGTATGGTATTTACATGCTTATATTACACATATGTATGTACAATATACTTATATTACATATTTACGTGTGTATACCATCTATTTATGTAAATCTATGCTCACGCATTTATACTACATATGGTACATGTATGTGTAAATGAACAGGACTTCAAGGAGGAACTGAGAAGTTCACTGTCGTTGGCTCAGACCTCAACACGCCTGTGGGTCGGCAGGCAAAGTCAGGGAGGCACCTGCAGGGACCGAGGCCCGGACCCCCCGCCTCTCCGCCAGGGTCTCCGTCATCCCAGGCGTGGGTTGTGTCCAGAAGTCGGCCGTTCAGCAGCCACGAAGCGGCGGCTGTGTGACAGGCACCAGTGTCTCTCTGAGACGAGTGGATGGGAATGGGCCGTCTGAACTCCGCCTCCGGGCCCCGTCCGGTGCGGGCGCAGGGACTGTCCGGGCCTCTGCGCTGGCTGTCACGGCTCCCTGTCTCCGTTCCCAACGCCGGTGCACCACTAAAGTCAGCTTCACATCAAACAGCGCCTGTCACAGGAGCCCTGACGGCTGCAGGGGGCGCAGCGGCCCACTTCCCCCACAGACATGGACTTGCACTTGGCGTCGGCGGGTCTGGGTGGGAGAGTCACGGCCTTACGGAATCTGATTCATATCGACCAGGTAACGCCATCCAGCATCGCTTCTGATACACACGAGGACCAGAAATACGTCCCAGCCAAGCAGGAAGTGGTCCTGTAAGTCGGGGTCCAGAGAGAACGCGGGAACGGCTCTGGGCCCCTTACACTGAGGGCATCTAACGCAGGGATTCTGGATTCGTGCACTGGAAGGTGCAGTTGGTTTCCATTTTTAAGACGATGCTTTGCCCACAGGCAATGAATCCCAGCGGCATTGGGATCCCAGCACAGCTGGGCCGGGCTGGCCCGAAGGGCGGTCAGTAGTAACACCGCTGAGGGCAGACGCCGGCTTCCCGGCTGGGCGGGAACCGGGCGGCTCCTAGGGCCGCCCCCACACTCTTGCTCCACACGCCTGGTGCCGGGCCTCGGTTGGGGGTCCTGTCCCGGGTTCTCAGGGGACCGCTAACGAGCGATGGCCCCTCTCAAGGGTCCTGGCCGGGATGGTCTGGGAGCGCCTGGGGAGCAGGAGGCCGCACTCTGGGTTACCTGCTTCCTCTGCCGTGGACAGACACCAGTGGGGTCTCCCCCCACCTCCCCCCGGCTTTCCGATCTCCCCTCACAGCCTCCCACAGGCAGATCCTCCTCATGGGGCGCCAGCCGGAGGCACTCAGGGGACGCAGGTCCCCGAGCCTGGCGTCCCAGAGCGGGGGGTGGGGCAGGGCGGGGCGGAGAGGTGGGGGTGGGGGGAGCAGAGCGGGATGCCTCACAGGTGTGCAGGGCAGCTTCGACCCCACACAACGTGGGGCCCTCTCACCCGAGGTCCCGAGTGAGAAGGGGGTCTCCCGGATCGGTATTTTTACAGAAGTTTCTGACAGCGCGATAAAATAAGGGAAAAACATAAGAAAATGAAAAGGGACACACTGTCATCATTTAGACGTCCTCCAGATGTCTGAGAGAGTCCGGTCCCATTCCACAAAAAATAAAGAAAGAAACAAACAAAAATCAGTAGCACTCAGTAAAGCACTAGATATGAGGTTGTACATATAAAAAACGAACACAATTACTCTTTATAAGTCAACAATGCTTAAATGTAACTTTTAAAGATATTTATAGCAGCAGGGATGGGGTACAAAGGAAGAAATCTAAACAAACTGTATACACAACCTCACAGGAGATGAAGTATACGTCTTTATTGAGAAACAGAAATATATTAAAAAGTAATCCATATTTATGGCGAGGAAGATTCAATATTGAAAGATGTCAGGTCTGCGGCACTGAGATTCGGCGGAAATGCCAGCGCTGATCGTGGCAGAAATGAAGAGATAATTCTAACGTTTGTAGGGAAGAGCGGAGGTCGGGCGCAGCCGGGATGGTCCTGAGTTCGGCGTCTGCGGTCGTAAATCGCACGCCAGTCCGAGAGTGGTGTCGGAAAGGACAGGACCAGCACGGAGGGAGAGGGAGCGAGCGGGATCCGGACCCGGGCAGGGGAGCGGGGCGGGGCTGGCGGGCCGGAGACCAGGGCCCAGTCCCCGTGTGGCTCGGGGAGGCCGTCTGCCCACGCCGACCCCCTGCCCCGGGAGAGGAAAAGAAAGCAGACATCGCGTCCTACTCTGCAATGTCAAAAACAGCCGTTAGCCTTTCGAAGAATTAAAAGAAGCACATAGCTATGAATATTTTAAAAGAAAAAAAACTGTAAGATCTCATGAATCACCTTAAAAAGACAGAAAAGCGCTCATCATAAAGCATCTTGGACATGAAAACCTCTGTTTATGGAACGACACTGCTAAAAATAAGAGAAACACCGCAAATGCAACCGTTCACAATGCAGCTGATATCGGGAGCGTCAGCTTCCAGAGGAACGGTCTGCTATAAATTCATAGGAAACAGACGTGCCCGCCGAGGAGCACTGGGGCGAACACGCAGAGACGCCTCTCACCAAGTTGGATGGATTAATAGCTAGCAAACATTTTAAACGAAGCGAATTTATTATTGATGGAGGGCAAATTAAAACCACATTGAGGTGAATTTGGCCCAGGAGGGAGAGCGCTGAGAATGGAGCAGGCTGGCGAGGGCGGGCGCGGCGAGAACCGTGGCGTAGGTTTGTCCCTTAGGGTGGGGAGCGAGATTCCAGCTCCCTGCAGCGTGACGGGAGCCGCTCCAGCCGGGAGCCTTTGGGAATGGAAGGTGGGTCGGGAGGGGCGTGGACAGACTGCGTGCGGGGGGCCCATGTGCCGAGCGAGAGACTCAGGTGCCGCCCTGCGAGAAGAACCAAGTCGCAGGGTGACTCGGCAAGGGGGTGGACAGACACGTCCGTGTGGAAGTGAGTCTCAAATCCAGCCCGGAGGAAAAGGGACGGTCACACGGCTAGAGAGAGGAAGGGGACCGTGTGACTCAGCCCGGCTGGCCAGAAAGTCCACAGGATTTTTCCATAAAATAAGAACACTTTTCATTTTCACCCATAACTTGATGGATTTGGATATTTCGAGTGTGTCGGCTCCCTCCTGCGTGGTGGAACATTGATTGTTTTCAACGTCTCGACTGGATCACCGTCAACTTCAGCCGGCCTGCCCGCCTGTGAGCGTCGCCCAGCGAGGGATCTCCAGCCGGAAACTCCACAACCCCCTTCCGACACGTTCGGTCGGTCACGGCCCCTTCTCCACACGCCGCACAAATCTGTTTTGTTTTTTGCATTTCAGTTGCATCTTTACCTTTCTTGAAATAATAAAGCATAATATGCCGAAAATGACAAGTGTTTCCTTCCATCCTCTTCAATATTAAAATGGCTACACAAAAGCTCACTGATTTCCATGAGCTTTGTTTCCACGCACGCTGATGTGACAGCTGTCACAATACAATGTAACCAAACTGTTTCGAAGGAAGTTAATGACGACTCAGGGCTCCTAGAGCGGCCCCACGGAGGGACCTACAGTGAAGAGGACAGTCCGAGGCAAACGCAAGCTCCGGGCTGGTGTGCCCCCGTGCCAGACAGAGGGCCGGAGGGGCAGAGGACGGGGAGGCCACGCAGCCACACGCAGCCTCTTCCCGTGGCTCGCACGTGCGTGGCTGTGTTCTGTGGTGTGTTTGACAGGTCACGTGCGCACGTGCATCGGTGTTTTAATGCAACAGGTGCAATATTTTGTAATAAAAACAAACTGGTGACAAATGAAGCAAATGCTTGCAGGTGGCTGACCTTCACAGCCACCTTCTCCATGTTGGGGACTTTTTACCTCCCGAGAGCCGGGAGAAGGGTCGCCCTCCCGGCCCCACCGCACAGCGAGGAACGTGAGGCCCCAGACTCGGGGGCCATGACCATAAAACACGGAACACGCCCTGGCCGCCGGAGAGGCTGGCTCCCCCCACAGCGTGTTTGCCCTTTCTGCCCTGGAGAGGAGCCTCGTGCAGACGCCAGGGGGTCCCCCGACCCCCCGAGGCTCTCGCCACCTCGTCCGAGCCTCACGTGGCGCTGGCGGCACTGAGACAGTCCTGGCGTGGGCGCTGAGCACCTGCCAGGAGTGCGAGCTGCTCTGGGTCCTCAGGAAGGTGTTTTTTATGTTTTAAGGATTTCATTTATTTATTTTTAGAGAGGGGAAGGGAGGGAGAAAGAGAGGGAGAGAAACATCAGTGTGTGGTTGCCTCTCTCACGCCCCCTACTGGGGACCTGGTCCACAACCCAGGCCTGTGTGCTGACTGGGACTCGAACCTGCGACCTTTCTGTTCGCAGGCCAGAGCTCAGTCCACTGAGCCACACCAGCCGGGGCTGGAAGGTGCTTTTTAATAAGAAAAATACAACACACTGGAAGCAGACCCAGCGACACTGTCGGGTGACGGCGGAGAAACAGGTGGACAGGTGCAGGAAGAGCAGCCCGTCAGAGTCCCTCCTTCCTGCCAGGTCGCACCAGTGCCCCTGGCTCGTCCTGCTGAAGGTGCTTCACTCTCCAGCGGGGGTCCGAGCTGCCGACCTCGGGTTGATTCTGAGGGTCTTTACGGGAGAGTCCTCCCGACTCCGGGACTTTCTTCGCCCGGGCGGCGTGACCAGCCCTCACCAGGGTCCAGGGGTTTCTCCTGCCTGATCTACCCCCCACCCCCCTATTCCCCGACCTGCACGGTTTGAGGGGACGGTCCTGCTGGGAGGTCACAGGTGCACCTGGGCAGGTGTGTTATTCCCTACGCTGTCCCCGCCCAGCCTCAGGGAGGAGCCTGTGCTACAGGTAGCCCCACCTGAGAAGGCGGAGCCTCGCACGGGACTGCGGCTTCCTCGGGCAGAGGGGCAGTGCATTTCTCAGGAGATCGTACCTTCCAGGAGTGCGAACGCGTCCAGGAAATGTGCTTGTATTTGCAAAACGCATGAAATGTGAGTGTGACTCGAAAGCTAGCTTCTGACCCAAGCTGTGGGTTTCCGTTGGCGCTCTGCGGCTCCTCCTGGAGTCGTGTGTGGGAGTTCCCGCATGCAGACGGTTGTGGGAGAGAGAGTGCCGTGCCGGAGCAAAGCCCCTCCTCGCTGCGGTGGCCTCCCTCCTCGCCCCCAGCCTGGCTCCCAAGCAGGACACAGGCGACCATCCCACCTGCCTCGCTCCCTCCTGAGGGGCAGCCGGGCTCCTGGGCTCCTGGGGGCGGCAGGAAGCCCGGGAGGGTCGGGGTGGGCCCTGCGTTCCCACCTGGCCTGGCCTCCTGAGACGGCGCGTGGGCCCTGGGCTCTGCACCTGCGAACAGCGCCTCTGTCCCCCACGTGTGCGAACGGCCGAGAGAACGTCCTCGCTGTTTTAGGAGCTGATATTTCACGGCTCCTGGGGGAAAGCTGGGTAAGATCCCAGCAAGGAGCACGGGGAGCAGCCGCCCGTCAGAGAGCAGGGGGACACAGGGCCGTGCTGTTCGACCGACCTCGGGGGCTGCTTCCTGGGTCACAGGTGCCTGGCGGGCAGGGAGGGCCCCGTGCCACAGACTGGGGTGGGGGGCGAGGGTGCGGCAGAAACTCGGGGAGGGGGCGGGGCCTGTTGAAGTCCAGGTCTGCAGGCGGACCCTCCCTCCTCTGCCCTGCCCCACCGCACCCAGGACCCCGCCTCCCGGCCCTGCCCAGCCCCACCCCTGCCTGGGTCCTTGCTGGTCCCTGCAGTGGTCAGGGATCCCTGTGGTCACATGGGCATCCTCATTTCAGAGACGAGAGTGCCCGGTCCATGTGTGTTCACTGAGCGGGGGCCGCCAGTCTGGTGCTGGAAGGGCTGGGGGGCGGGGCGTGGGCGCCCTCCCTGTCCCCTGGACTCAGGAATGTTTCCCTGTCAACACCGGTGGTAGCCGTCACGGGCCCTCCATCCGGGGACGTCATGGCCCCACCCAGCAGGTGCTGAGTGGTCCCTGTCTGTCCCTCCCCTCTCCTCCGCACGCCCCCGCTCCAGGCCTCCACGCCCCACACGCATCCGTCCCGTCCTCCCTCACCCAGCTCCCGCCCAGCACATCCTCAACCCGGGGGCCTTGACTGGGGACCTCCGGGCTCCGAGCCCCCCCGCCCTCCAGGGGCATCCCCGGGACGTCTCATCCAGCCATGTCCTTAGGGCCATTGACCTGCCCAGATGCCCTGCCGAGTCCGTGTCTGCCAGCTGCGCGTCTCCGCGCCCCACTGAGTTTCCTCCTCCTGCAGACAGGACACCCCGAGCAGCCCACAGACGCAGGGTCAGTGAGCGTCTCAGCTGCCATTTGTGTGACGCCAGGCTCTCGATGCCTCCCCGAGACCCGCTTCTCCGCCCCAACCCCGTCCCTGCCCCCCATCCCGCGCCCTCCCAGCGCTGTACTCCACAAACGGTGCTTTCCCTTTCTCGGGCTGGAGGCCACCGAGTCCCTTCTCACTGTCCCTCCGTACGGTTGATCCTGAGCCACACACCAGCTTCAGCTCGGGAACCCCCACCCTGGAGCCCCACAGCTCCACCCATGTCCCCTCCCGTGTCCTCCAGTTGTCCCTGGAGCCACCACGGGGCGCTCATCCTTTGTGGCTGCGATGACAAGGGGCTCAGGTGGGCGGCGCCTCCAACAGCAGACGCTGACGCTGGCAGTTCCAGAGGCCGCGAGGCTGAGGTCAGGGCGTACACAAGGTCCAGTCCGGCCCTCTCTGGGGGCGACAGGTCTCCTGTGTCCCCACCTGGTGGGAGGGGCTGAGGGGCTCGGTGGGGGCCTCAGTGGGGGGCCAGCACTCAGAGGAAGGAGGGAGGACAGGAGGAGAGTCGGAGGGACAGCTGGCCCCTCTTGTCCCCACACTACCCGACCCCCACCCGACCCCTCGCTACAGCGCTGTCTCCACGTCCAGCCTCACCAAAGACGTGTTCACTGAGTGCGTCGGCGGTCAGCCATTGGCGGACCCCCGCCCTCGGGGAAACACCGCTCACGCTTTCAGCGGGGGACGGTGCCCAGGGGACCTCGGCCCAAACCCTCTGCACTGCTGGCCCTGGGCCTGCCTCTCTCTCACCCCGGGGGCGGTGGGCCTTGCCGTCCTTGAGTGGATACCAGGGTGTGGGTGTGATGGTGAGTTTGGGCTGAGAATACGAGTTTCCAGGTCGGCCGCGCAGGAAGGATGGATTTTGCTCCCCAGGGTGCCGGGGGAGTGGGATACGCTGGTCCCCAGCCAGGGCGACGGGGACCCAGCACCCGGCCCCCTGAGCCAGGAAAGCTGCCCCAGCATGGCGGGTGGGGGCGGTTTCCGAAGCAACGGTGAGACCGTTTTAATATCGGTCAGTGTAAACAATTCTCTTGTAAATGAGTCCCATGGAAACGCACTCTTGCTGCATCGATCTGCACACAAAACCCACGGGAAGAACAAAATGCAGGCGCGTGAGGCCTGTGCACGGCGTCCCCGCCCCTCCCTGGCTGCAGCGCCCGGCAGCTCCGAGGCGGGGGCTGCTCAGTGGAATAATCTGGAACGTGTGTCCCCGTCCCCCGGCCTTGTCCAGGGCATTCAGTTCCCCTCACAGACGGAGGATGGTCTGCAGCCACAGGCAGTCACTGTGTGAAGGGACGGGTGGGGGACAGCGATGCCGTGTGAGTGAGTGACGCCCGGCACATTGGCTCGCCCTGCACAGGCGTGGCCTCTGCCCCTGGGCGCACGCGGAGACGGAGACGCGGGGTCGGCGTGCGCTGAGGCCCGCCCGCGCTGGAGCGCAGCCCGGACCCGCTGCTCCGGGGCCAGCCTCTCTGCTGAAGGCGAATCCTCTCGGTAAACAGGAGTTACGTTTGCTGGGCAGCTTCGCTGTGGGTTTGACCCGGGCATTTGCCGAGTTTCTCTCTGGCAGCACCCCTGGGGCCACGTCCACCGGGCGTGTGCACTCGAGGGGTCCCCGGACGCCGAGGGCTGCAGGACGGTCTGCGCCCGGCCCGCACTGTCTGCCTTAGCCACGGCCTGGCAGCCCCCCCGCTCTCCCACGGCGGCTGAGTGGGCAGAGCCAGGGACAGGTGTCCCCACGTGCCCCGTGACCCCGCGCTTTGTCCCACGGGTGCTCACGCCAGCTCCCTGCCGGCCTTGGGCCCGTGCCGTCGGCCTGCCCGGCAGACTGGACACCGGGGCACCAGGAGTTTGCTCCCTGGGGCGGGGACGGTGCGGGAGCACTGCCGAATCCCGGGCAGGGAAGGAAGACCGACGTCACGTCCACACCAGGAGGCTCTCAGACGGCGAGACCTCGGTGCGGGCCCGTCAGAGCCCGAGAAGGCCGGGCACATGGGGCCAGGGAAAGCGGGTTAGGTTTGAAGTAACCCGACAACCTGACGTGTGTCATCTCATCACGCGGTCACCTCCATCACAGGGTCAGGGAGCCCACGTGACCACAGGGCAGGCTCCTCCAGCGAATGCCCACTCGACAGGTGCCCTGGGCAGGTCCCGGGACGAGGCCTGCGCCCCGTCCAAGGGCGCCCGGTGGAAGGGGAGGAGACCAGCAGAGCGGCCACCACACCGCGTGAGACAAGTGCACAGTGACCGGGCGAAGGCTCCGCCCTGGGCAAGGCTGCCCAGGGGCCCGGGGGACGGGGCAGAGCCACACCCCCCCACCCCTTGGAACAGCGTGGCAGGTGCTGGGCGAGCTGTTCCCGAGTGACCGGGCTGACGCACACGGCAGCTTCTGAGGAACTGGGTGTGGGGTCTGAGCCAGGACTGGGTGCCCCGTGGGGACAGCATCCACCCACCGCAGCAAATATACGGGTCGTAGTGTCACCTTTCCAAGTGTCCCCAGGCTGCACGGTGGCCCCCGGGGAGCAAGGCAGGTGTCCCTGCCTGGCCTCTGTGTTGTGGGCTCGTGGGACAAGTGGAGGCGGGCGTCCCCGCGGGCCGTCCAGCTGCCGGCGCCCCCGCGGGCCGTCCAGCTGTCGGCGCCCTCGGGGACTCTGCGGCTTCTCGGGGAAGGAGAATCTGATGCGCCCCCTCCTGCGGCGCAGCCGGGCCGGGGAACAGGTCCGGCCCGGCGGAACCTGGAGCTCATCACCAAGGGCGCCCCGCGCCCGGCTGCCCCTGCCTGCAGCGCGCGGTCACTCCCCTGCGGCCGGGCTGGGCGCCGAGTGCGGGGGGCTAGGGCTCCCCCCAAACCACAAACACCCACATGTTCCCAACCCAACGCTGTTGTGTGCGGTTTCCATGGAAACCTCCTCCCCCACGGTACCCCCACCACCGCTCCCTGGTTTTAAGTTAATTCTGTAAAAAACATGCAGTTCGGTTGGCAGGAGTTTCAGATTTAAATATAGAGATTGGATTAAATGGGCGTTGGAGCCGCGTTTGAATCCTTGGTGCAAGAAGCGAGGGACCCCGATGATGTCGCGGAGTGTGGTGGAACAGCAGGCGCTGAGCCTCAGCAGACACTCACTCTCTGCCAGGCAGCGCCCCCGGGCCCCGGTTTGGGGGCTTCATCCACACGGCCCTAGGACGTCTCCGAGGGGGAGACGGTCCTTGTGCTTTTTCAGCCGAGACTTGGGGTTCCACTCCGAGGTTGGGCGCTGGGACACCCACCAGCTGTTCGGCTGCGAAACTCCCGCTGGCCGAGGCACACCGCGCCCAGGGGCGGGGCCGCAGAGACCTGCAAACTTGGCCTCGGCCCCCTGAGGCCACGCGCCCCGAGTTCCCGCTTCGGAAACCTGCGACCCCCACGGCAGCGCCCGGCCGCAGGGTGACGGCGCACAGGGGGCCGTCACCCCGGACACAGAGCCATGGTCCCGTGAGCGAGGTAACCTGCCTCGGGTGTTAGCCATCGTTACCGATTTTGAAGACTCCAGGCATCCAGACACTTCGCATTTGTGGCCTCACGTGACCCCTGCGACAACCCTTCGGGCAGGTGGCGTCGCTCTGTTTCAGAGATTCGGACGCCGAGGCTCAGAAGGACGAATCCCTGCCACGGCCAGGAGACGGGAAAGGAGGGCCGGGTGGGCACCCGGCCGAGAGCAGACACGAGCCGCCCCGTCCACCCGTGGGCTTGCCCCCTTCCACATGACCCCCCGTGTGGCATCTGTCCCACCGTGCCCACACGTCTCCCACCGAGAAATCCCACATCTGCCCTCGTGTCCCTGGAAGCGACCGTTCCCAGGTGTGCGAAGTGCTCGGGATCCGCACCGGCGCCTGGAAAGCGCCGGGAAAGTGGGTTCCTGGAAACCCGCAGTGACTGGTCAGGACCAATGTGCCTGGTGATGCACAGGGGCCACCCCAGCCATCTGCCACGGGAGCCCTGGCCACGGATGTGCCTGCCACGTGGTGAACGCCGTGGCCAGAAAACGCCCCAAGTGATTCCACAGCGCGGTGTCCCCAGTGGGCATGTCTGCATGGGCCACCAAACGCTGGAGCGCGTCCCTCACCAACCTCGAGGGGTGGCCCCAGATGCACCACGCGGGCCACACTCACGTGGCGGCCCCCACGTTCCAGGCATTTCTGTGAGTCTGAGGTGGTGTCGCCGAGCGGCTGAGCGGCGGGGCGTTCAGCCCAGCTTCCTCTCGCTCCCTCCACGGCGGTGCCCAGCAGCACAGGCCGTGGACCTACTGTGCGTGTGCAGTGGCGGAGCGCCAACTGGCACGTCTGGGGTCCTTGCTGGCTTTACTGGCTGGGATGACCAACAGAATGTGGAGGAAGGGACCTTCTGAGGATGGGAGCCGGGTCACGGGCAGTGGCCCTTGCTTCCCAGCGTTTCGGGCACGCCCCTCTGGGGACCCATCCGCTTTGACCTGTGGAAGCCCAGGTTGCCCCGCCCCTGTGAACGTGTCGGTCAGCCACCAGCTATGCTCCCAGACCGGAGGTGCACTCCCATCCGAGGGCGCACGCCTGTGCCCACACCACGGGGCTGCCGTGGAGACGGTGGGGGGTCCTGGCTGGGTGTGCAGCGTCAGCAAAGACCAGGGAGGGGCCCCACAGGGCGTCCCGGGGTCCAGGGGTTCCCTCTCCTGGGGCCCTCGCTGAGGAACGGAGCCACACCCCCGGAGGCCCTGCAGGCAGAAGTGGCTGGGCCACAGCGCCAGGACCACCCTCCGTCCAGGGACGCTCCCCACGCCCGTCCCGACGGGAACTAAAACCCGTGCTGCTCCTCACCCGAAAGGGGAAAGGAGACGCAGAAGGCACGAGGCCGTGGAGAGCAGGTGGCACGCAGCGCTCAGGGCGCCGTGCGAGACGGCGGAGCCATCAGGTGGCGGCAGGGGGTCCCTCGGGGTGCGGGTCGTCTGCCACCGTCAGGGTGGTGACGGGGGGGGGTGTCGCCGTTGAAACGGTGTTAACCTCAGATCGCACCGCTGCCGAGCCCTGCTGAGCACTTGAGCGTCGTCCCCAAACCTGGGGAGTAGAGGCACCACGCTTGGCTCTCTGGGAGGTCCTGGGGGTTCCGACCTGGGGCAGGCAATTTTAGGACAAATAAGACCCCCCACCCGAGGGGCAAACACTCCTATGTGCGGACGAGGGCAGCGGCGACGCTGCGTGCCGCCCGGCTACACCGCCGTGCCAGGGCGTGCCCGTCTGAACCGAGCCCGCACCTGCGCGGAAAGAGTCTCCACAGCAGAAGACTCTTCGGTGTCTGACGTCGCGGTTAATGAATGCGTCTGGTGTGAGCGGAGAACCGAATGGAGGACGCGGGAGCAGCCCGTGGGGAAGGTTCTGTCACGGTAGCTGCCCGCAGACCCACGGACAGAAGGGGGGCCCACACACGTCCCGGGATGACCCAGGGCAGCCCGGTGACCCCCGTCTGGGGGGCCGACCTGAAACGGGATGGGGTGTGAGGTCCAAGGCCCGAGTCTGGACACGGCAGGAGACGGTCTCCAGAGCGAGGGGCTGCCCTGGCGTCTCTGCAGCTCAGGCGCCACGTGGCCTCGGGGAACAGGGACTGCACACTGGGTGTGAGCCCACAGCCCAACCACACACACAGACACTCACACACTCACACACGTGTACACACTGACGCTCACACTCACTCGCCTGCACAGACACTCACGCACTCTTGTGCTCACTCAGACACACAGTCTCTCATACTCACACACTCACTCTCATGCACACTCCGGCGCCCACACATTAGTACACACCCTCACACACACACACACACACACTCAGACACTCTCACATGCACGCAGTCACGCACTCTGCGAGGTCTGGCCCAGGACGCACGCCGAGGATCTTCCAGAAGAAGGTCACACCCCTCCGGGGCAGGTTCTGGCCCCCGAGCTGCCACACGGAAGTGACGGGAGAGAAGCCAGCGTTCCACGTGGGCCTCAGCGTTCGCTGTTTTTTCCCATCTCAGCCGGAAGGTAACGGTGTGGGGTTCCTGGTCATCCTCGCTCAGGGAGACACTGCCATGTCCCAGTCCCTCTGGCACGGACACGGGCCACGTCCTGGGCGGGTCTCCACCGCTCTCTGTCGAGGCCTCACCGCGAGTCCGCTGAGCAGACCGAGCACAAGGCCCCCCCCAACCCCGTGAAAGCAGAGGATCTGGCCAAAGCCACAGAGCCATGAACTTGGCTGGTGTGGGTCCAGACTTGGCCAATATTTGACTATTTTTAGACCCACACCGATAATGATACCGGAGTTCAAAGGAATAGAGCCAAGGTTCACGCCAACACTTTGTGAATGTACAGTGTCACCCCTAACGTGTAGATAATTAATCCTTGTGGGGAAACGGGGGGTTTCCTTCCGACAGGGGCCCCTTAGCGCCCTTGTTGTTGGGGCCGCACTCACCCCTCTGGGCAGCCGGGTGGGGGGTGCCGGTGAGCTGTGAGCATGCTCAGAACGTGTGACCTGGGGGAGCGGAACCGCACCTCAGGACAGCTGTGTCCCCTCGTGGCTTTACCCCCCGTCTCACTAGACGTGGCAGGGGCCTCGGGCCACGTTTCATTGCCGTGTTCACAAACGGGAGGGGAGGCCCAGATTCACACCTGGGCAACTGAAGGAGGTGGGTGTGTGCCCTCACCTGCCGGGCCCTGCAGGTCCACATCCTTCCCCCATCCCCAGCCTCCCAACCCCCAGGTCACACTCCCTGTGAACGCAGATGCGTCGCCAAGGGGCTGAATGTTCCCCACGAGTGACACACGGAAGCTTCTGGAAGGCCTGGATGTGGATGGACAGCGTCCACCCACCTGTTCTGCTGCTCAGCTCGAAGCCCTCGGCCAACTCCGAATGCGAATCTATTATGTGTCTTGCCCTCGACATGTCCCCCGGGGCTGTCCTTCCTTCGAAGGACTCGGTGACCATCTTGTCGTCAGCGGTCACGAGTAACCTCATTCCACCCCCCTGATGCCACGCACCAGCGCGGCATCCAGGCGCAGCCTCAGCTTGAGGAGATCTCGCGAAAGCGGGCGGGGGCTCAGTGGCGAGCGGCGCCTCGCGGTCGGCGCCGGCGGCCCGGGCAGCGGCAGACAGCATGGCTCGGCCCGTCACAGCCTCCCGGGACCGTCACCCGCAGCTTCTCAGCGTGCAGGTCCCTCGCCACCAAGGTCTCTTACGTTTTATTCTAGAATGTGTGAAGTTTCAGCTTTTATATTTAGGTCTATTGATCCATTTTGAGTTTATTTTCCTGTGTGGTGAGAAGTTAGGGTCTAAGTTTATTTTCCCTCCTTCCTTCAGCATATGCAGATCCAGTATTTCCAGCACCATTTGCCTCAAAACAAGCAGCTGCTCTTTTCATTAGGGGAGAGTTGGAGGGGCTTCCTGCGGGGGTCCGCAAAGGGCCGCAGCCTGGGGCCTGATAGAAGGAGCTTCCTCCGGGCTAGTTCCTCCTGCGGCCCCTCCCTCCCCCGGCCCTGGGGGCTGGCCAGCTGGTGACCTGCCGCGTCCCTGCCTCCGCCATCCACGACCTTCCCCCCGTGCGTGTCTGTGTCCAAGTGTCCACTTTTTAGAAGGACGCCGGTCAGGTCGGACCGGAGCCCACCCTAATAACCTCGCTCAGCTGATCACATCTGCGGTGACCGCATTTCCAATCAAGGCCACATTCTGAGGCTCTGGGGGTGAGGACCCAACGTGAGAGCTGGGGGACACGGTGTGACCGCAGAGACCTCCGAGGGGGTGAGGGGCACCCGCAGTTGTGAGAGAGGCCCTGGGGTCAGAAATCAAGGCTGCGGGAGCCTCTCTGCAAACCGGCTGCGCCCCGTGCCCGGAGACCTGCTGGTGGGGACTGTCCCTGCCGTCCCTGGGTCAGCCCGTGGGCAGCCCGGGAGGCCTTCCTGGACCAGGAGACATGCTCGGGGCCTTCGGGCCCACTGCCAGCCAATCTCGTCTGCCTGCTTGTCTGCGCACCGTGACTGTGTGGGGTGGGGGTCCCGTGCCTCCAGCTGAGGCCGGCCCCTGGTGGCCGCCGGCTGGCTCTGCCCTGCAGCTCTGCCCACTGAGGGCTCGCAGGCCGGGCCGCCGGGTCCACACTTCACCTGAGTGCAGCCGGGCAGGGGCCTCCGGGCAGCCCCCCTCACACCAGCCCCTGGAAAGCTCGCTGCGTGGGCTTTAATGAAATGTTTTAAAATTTGGCACTGGAGCCCGGAGGCAGCGCACTCTCGGAGGGCACCTTTCTACACACTGGAGAAAAAATGGAAAACAAGGGCGAAGCCCGCCTGCTCACCCCCCTCTCGGGGCCTGTGTGACGAGACCGCTGTGACCGGACCTTCTGCAGAAAGCCCGCGAGCTGTCTGTCAGCCGGGAGCTGGCTGGTCCCGGGGTCCCGGGGACGGCCAGGACTCAGAGGGGTCCGCGGCCAGTCCAAACCACTAGCCCACCACAGCCAGGCGGGGCCAGGACCCCAGCTCCTCTTCCCTCCTTCCTCGGGTCAGCCACGTTCGCTGAAGGGCCTGCCAACCTGGTCTACGTGCACGTGGGGGGCCGTCTAGTCCAACCACACCCACCCAGTCAGCCCTCCACCTGCCCACCCCTTCACCCATTCACTTATCCATCCATCCATCCAGTCGGTCCATCCGTCCATCCATTCATCCATCCATCTGTGGATCCATCCATCTAGTCCATCCATCCATCCACCTGTCCCCCCATCCATCCCTCCGTCCATCCATTTGTCCATCCATCCACTATCCATCCCTCCATCCATTCATCCCTCCATCCATCCACCATCCATCCATCAATCACTCCATCCCTCCGTCCATCCGTCCATCCCTCCATCCATCCATCTGTCCACTCAGGACATGCCTTTTGAGGTCCTCAGTGCCTGCAGCACAGGGCGTTGGAGGTGTCCACAGTGAAAAACGAACGCATCACCTCTGCCAGGAGACACAGGCAGACAGAGAAGCAGGGCCGCCCCGAATGCTGCGTCAGAGACGTCCAGGACTAGAGAACAGGAGGCGGCGGCCGAACCCAGGGGCAGTGAGCTGACCGCTGGTCTCCATCAGCTGCTCCCAGTGCAGCCCGCAGTGGTGACACCTCCTGACTGAGCGTCTTCGTTTCGGAACCGCCACTGGCCCGGCTCTAGGTCTCGCTCCTTGGTGCCGATTCCCCAAGACCACGGAGGGTGGGACGGCTCCTGTGTCCTGTGCCAGGTCCCCAGAGAGCCTTCTCGGCCCACGTTGGCGCCTGCAGACTCACGGGTGCTGGCTGTGCTGCGCGCCCCTGGCTGGTGTTCAGGGTGCGCTCGCTGGGTGTCCCTTGGGCAGACCCTGCGCCAACTGCGCACTGAACACAGTCCAGCGAGACCAAGGCCTGGGGTGGGAGTTGGCAGGGTCCCGGGCAGGGAGAGATAATTACAGTGTGACCACGTACGATGCAGGCACACAGACGTGCCAGACCCCAGCATGCTCACCGTGGCAGCCTCCGGTCGGCCTCCAGGGGGTGCCCTCACCACCCTGCCCAGTGCAGGGGTCGGTGTGGGAGGCAGAGGGTCTTTCCAGAGCTTGAGTCAAGGACAAAGCACGGCAGCGGCGGGGGCAGAGGGTAAGCAAATGGCGACAAACCCACTGGATGAGCGACGATGTGACAGCACTCACAGCTGTTGTGAGGAGCTCATGAGATACAGCCGGAGTGCTGCTCGTAGAGCTCAGCGGGTGCGTGCACACTGCCAACTCGAGCGCGTGCAACGGCATGCCTCAGCCTCACTCCCACACGTGTGCACACGCACACAATATACACTCACACGTGTGGATGTGCACGCATGCACCCACCAATCCACACACGTACACTACACACCCATGAACGCACACACACACAGAATATATACCGACGTGCGCACACACATGCACAATATACACTCGCACGTGTGGATGTGCATGCATGCACACCCATGTACAGGTGTGCATGTGCACGACATGCTCGTGCATGTGTGTGCGCATGCACACGTCTACAAATCCACACACGTACAATACACACACCCATGAATGCACGTGTGCACACACAGAGTATACACGGATGCACGTGTGTGCACGCACACACATGTACACGGTATGTGCACACAGCTGCTCGGACACATGCACACATTCATGCACACACACCACTCAGGCACACACACACACACACACACACATGCACTCACACACAAGCACACTGAACTCCAGGCCACCCGGGGAAGGGTGCCCGCGCTGTCAGCGTGGGTGGTGGACGCAGCCTGGCCTGGAGTCAGGAGCCCCGTGAGCCTGGTCGGTCACGCCTGTCCCCTCCATGACGCCTGCTCTGCCAGCTGTCACGGTGGGACTGAGCCCGTGAGCGCTGCAGGCGGGACCGCAGGCAGCCCGTGCAGGTGTGTGGTGTGTGCGCCAGCCCTCACCGGAATGCCACAGCGTAAATCATCACCTGTGTGCTCAGCTGCCACGGGGCCTGGGAGTGGGGCAAAGTGACAACCGGTGACATTTTGGAAACTGAAAATGGAAATGGGGTGAAGGAGGGAACGTGAGACACTTTAATTTGCTCTTTTTATAGCCAGCCGCGTTCTTAGAGAAATTCTACGGAAGCTGTCTAATTTGTGAGGCGAGGCGAGAGGGGGGATTCAGGGGAAGTGCGGGAGGGGGCGGGAGAAGGAGAGGGGCCCCCTCCCTCCTGGCTCTAGTCCTCCCTCCCTGCCCTGCCTGGTCCCACGCCCCCTGGCCGCGCTCACGCCAGTCAGCGTGCGAACTGCGTGAAGCCAGCCGAGTGCCCAGTCCTCTCCCTCCTTCGGAAACCAGCGTGACCCCTCACTGAGCGGGGAGGGACTCACCAGCCTCCCAGACAATGGGACTGGAATCCAACCAACTGGGCATGAGATCATCTTGGACCCACCCCGGTCGGCCTTGGGGAAGAGAAAGTTCTGGAAGAGGCAACGAGAACTCGAGGTATTGCGTTCTTGCCACTGGAGGTTGCTGTGGACCAGGCCCGGTGGCCTCTGGAGGGAGGGCGGGCACCGATGTCCGGCCGGCCTGGACTCGGAGATGCTCCTTGGGCCTCCGGCCCGGCTGGCGCCCAGACGCTGCCTGGCCGCCCAGGGCCTCCTGGGTGTGTGGCTTTGGCAACGACAGAAAGGGGACCGTGGTTATTATTCACGTCGTGTGCTGAGAAATCTCTATAAAGTTTTACAGCCGCAAGTGTAAAAGGGTTTTTTATTGGCTTAACGCTCTCACTCTGGTCCCCTCCAGAGTCTGCCTTCTCTCTCCTGCCTTTGGGGGTTGGGCGGGGGCTGGGGGAGCTGCCGCCATGTCCCCATAGGCTGTGGGGCCACTGTCCTGCCACGTTCACGACCCCCGAGTCTCGTCCTTCGTGAGCTCCGTTCCAGCCGCCCCAGACCCCACGGGTCTCCCCAGCTTCAGAGGCCCAGCGGGGTGGGGGCACCGAGTGCACCATGGGTGCTGAGAGCAGAGGGCAGCCGACCTCAGAGAGACGGGGGAGGGAGAGGGACAGGTCGGTGCCGCCCAGCGGGCAGGTGTGACTCGAGGCCCCGCGCAGCAAGTCCCTGGTGACTGTGTCAGAAATGTGAGCACTCTTCTGCTGTGCAGGGCTGACAGGGTGAGGCCTGGGAAGGGGCTGAGAGGTGGCGAGGACGGCGACACTTCCCGTGGGGTGGCCGGGATCCGCCAGGACCCAGGGGCCAGAAGCACCCCGGTGCAAGTGAAAGCTGTCCCGGCCCAGGCCAGCCCTGGTCCTTGTCCCGGGCCAGCAGAGGCTGGAGGTTGAAGGCGAGGTGGGCGGGCCGTGGGCTTGGGACAGGGTCAGGCAGTGGGGGGCACACGGGGGCGGCCCACAGGCCGGGCGGTGAGGGCCAGGCCTCTTCAACTGGGAGCAGGGGTGAGCTTTGATTTAGGGAAGTGGGCGCTGCGGAGGGTTCGGAGTGGAGTGGGTGGCGCAATCTCACCTGTTCTCTTACAGATCAGCCTGGCAGCTGGGCAGGAGCCTCGAGGAGGACGGGAGGGGGTCGGGGGCCGTGCCACTCTGGACGCGGGAGCAGGGGGGCGGCCATGGTTGAGGGAAGGCCCTGCACGGCGCCTGCCTGCTCACAGCGCTCAGCCGCGGCTGCCTCCTGCCCTTCGGACCTACAGGCAGCCCGGCTGCCAAACCAGTCTGGCTGGCTGTGGGGCACCCCTGCCCCCCGGGGGCCGCCCACGGGTGCAGTGAGGCAGCTCCTGCAGCCATTCCGGGACTGTGACACGCAGCTCTGGCTGGGGAGTCCCAGGGACAGGACGGTGCCCAGAGAGAGTGACCACAGCAGCCCTGTCGCGGTCAGCTTGTGGGCTCTGCCGCTCGCCCCCGTGTCCGTGCAGCCCGTCCATGCCCCTCCATCAGGCCAGGAAGGGAAGAGGGCCCAGCGGGGCCCAGGGAGGACCCCGGGACCACCCCAGAGCAGCTCTGTCTTCCCACACGGCCGCGGGGGGTCCCCGCGGGGCTGCTGTGATCCCGCTCGACGCCTTTGCAGAGATGCCTGGAGAGACTCGCGGCTTCCCTCCCACAGAGAAAGAGCGTGGGGGGCCGCAGGAGAAGAAGCTCAGCCGTCTGAAAAGCGATCACAGCGCTCCAGCAGAGAACTGAGGCTCAGACAAACCAGCACCCTGGCCCCGGAGCCCCGGGCCAGACGTCATGGCGATGCCCAGCAGTGACGGAGGAGTCCCCGAGGCGGCGTGGGCACAGTCAGGGACTCCTGGGGCCCGTCCTCTGTAGGTGTCCCTCCAGGCGGCCCAGCCGGGTCTCAGCGCGAGGCCTGAGATCAGAGAGAGTGGTGGGTGGGAGCCGTGGTCTCGGAAACAAAGCCTGCCCGCAAGGGGGTCTCGCTCCCGCAGCCTCGTCTGATCTCTCCTCCTCTGGTCTCAGCAAGGGAGGGCGAAGAGGCGGAAACGCGTTTCTGAAGGTCGCAGCAGCTGGACAGCTCGGGCCCACGAGAGGAAACACGGAACGTAGTCAGAAGACGACAGAGCACTTCCCCTCCCGGAGCTCACCCCACAGGGCTCCCCGGGACGGCAGGGTCGGCAGCGGGGCTCAGACAGAAGCTTGGTCTAGGAGAAGCTCCTGGGTGAGCCCGAACAGAACACGGAAGCCACAGCACGCAGCACGCGCACCTCGGCTCCGGCCACAGCCCGGCCCCGGCGAGGCACCCCGCGCGGCGCACCAAAGCCGGCGTCCACGGCTCCTGTGGCCAGATCCACCACGTCCAGCTTCCAGGAAAACTGAAAGGTGAGCCCTGGCCGGTGCGGCTCAGGGGACTGAGTGCCGGCCTGCAAACCGAAGGGTCGTGGGTTTGACTCCCAGTCACAGGGCACAGGCCTGGGTTGCGGGCCAGGTCCCAGCAGCGGTGGGTGAGCAGCGGCCAATCGACATCTCTAAACATAAATAAATAAAATCTTAAAAAACTGAAAGATGTGCTGAAGAGGAAATCACAGTCTGAAGAGACAAAGCAAGATTAGATAGGGCACAGATGCTGGAATCTGTGGCTGGGAATTTAACATTTCCGGGACTGACATGTTAAGGGCTCGAATGGAAAAAGGGGATGGTGTTCGAGAGCAGATGGGTGGCTGAGCGAAAGTAACGAAAACTCTAAGGAAGAATCAAAGGGAAGCGACAGAAATCAAAATCATTTCAGCAGAAATAAAGAAACGCCGTGGATGAGCCTTCGCGGTGGAGCAGACGGGGTCGAACAGGGAGCGCCGACCTTGTGGGGGAGCCGACAAAGCCGCGCAGACCACGGGCGAAGAGGAAAGGGGGCGAGAACACGGGGTGGGGGGGGGACAGCGTACGAGAACTGTGGCACAATCACCAAGGAAGCCGCACACGGTCACGGAAATGCCGCGCTGGTGAGAGGAAACGAAGACAGAAATTATGAAATATTTGGAGTAACTGTGGCTGCAAGTTTTCCAAAATTCATGACAGACACCCGACCACAGATGCAGGAAGCTCAGGAACAGGATAAACACCAGAAACGCACACCGAGATGCGTCCTGGTCAAACCGCAGGCAACCCCGGGCAAGGAGGAAACCGCAGAAGAAACCGCAGGGGAAGCAACCTTCACGCTCACACGAACAAGAAAAAGGCCTCTCACTTCTTGCCGGGAGCAATGCAAACCAGCAGAGACCGGAGCCGGTGACTCCCGGTGCCGAGGGAGCACCGTCGCGGACACCGCCTGGGCTCAGCACCACTGCCCTGCAAACTCGGAGGGGAGGCGCCTTCTCGGCCGGACGCACGCCCAGGGCATGCAGAGACCTGCCCCGTGAGCAAGGGTGGAAGACCTTCTTCAGCCAGAAGGAAAGCTGACAGGTCAGCGATTCAGATCCGCGGGCGGAGATGAAGAGCAGATAAAGCTCAAATCTTCGGTTTCACTTATTCTGGGCTTGTTGAAAAGGCAGCCGTGGAAGGAATGAGAGCGACAGTATTTTGGGTGACCGTAACAGGGGTGCACGGGCGCGGCGCGGTGCGGTCAGGGACGGGGGAGGATGCGGCGCGCTCGGCTGCCAGGCGTCCACGGTACCTGTCAGGTGACAACGTCGTGTTGTTTGAAGGTGAACTTGGGCCTGCTGTAAGTGTGTTTCTAGGGAAACAACTCAATCTTTTAAAGGAATACAATAGATATGCTCACAGGGTACAGAAAACGGAATAATAAAATGTTAACTTAAAACCAGAGAAGGCAGAAAAAAGGATTTTTTTAAATGGAAACAAACAATGCACTTAATGAATACAAAACAGTTATAAATATACTAGATATTAATGCAACTATTTCAATAATCACTTTAAATGTGAATAGTCTGAAGACACCAACTGAGAGGCGGATACCGTCAGAGTGGATGAAAAGCCAAGTCCCACTCCATCTTCTACATAACAAACCTCTTTTAAATCTAGAGCCGGATTAAAAGGCAAGGGTGCGGGCAGATGCACTGTGCTAACGCTAGCAGAAGAAAGCTTGAGTGGCTACATCAATTTCAGACAAGGCGGACTTCGAAGTAGGAAAAGCACCAGGAACAAGGACAAGCATTACACGGTGACAGAGGAATCAATTCTCCAGGAGTGCCCGGGGACCTCGGTGTGGACGTACGAGGAGCAGGGCCCGACACGTGAGGCGCACACGGCTGGAGCCACTGCGAGAAGCAGACAGATCCCCCATTAGAGCGTGGCCCCCGACACCCTCTGGGCGGAACTGGCGGAGCCCGCAGGCAGGGGGCCGTGGGAACGCAGCGGAACTGGGCAGCGCCATCCGTCACTTGGACCTAATTGACGTTTATAGAACGCGTCCCCCGTCAGCCGCAGGACACATGCCGTCCTCGGTAGACATTCCGGAGTGTGAAACACACCTACACGAAGCTAAAAGGATATAAATTGTATAAAGCGTTCTTGCATGCTGCAATGGAATGAAACTCAAAATCAGTGACGGCCAGCTGGAAAACCCCAAAATATTTGGAGATTAAACATATTGTTAAATGACACATGGGGCAAAAAAAAAAAATCAAGAGAAAAATTTGACTATTTTTAATTAAATGAAAATGCGATCTGTGAATGTTTGCGGGTCAGATCAAAAGCAGCGCTCAGAGGGAAATGCACGGCATTGAATGCATGTATCAGAGGAGAAAGAGTGTAAAACAATCAATAATCTAAGCTACTACCTTAGGAAAACTTAAAGGAAGTGCCCGTCAAATATGAAGTAAGCAGAAGAAAAGGAATAATAAACAGGAGAGCAGAGATCAATAAAATTGGAAATAGGAGATCAATGGAGAAAATCGCTGACCTGAAAGCGGATCTTCGCCCTGTGGCCAAGGGAGGCGGGAAGCAAAGACGCAGCCCACGGGAGTCGGAAACGGAAGGAGAAGAACCGCCGCTGACCTTGGAACGGCAATGAGGACGTGCCCCGAAGGGCTCCGGGACCGCCACCCACTGCCGCTCCGGGCTCGTCGTCACCTCTTCTGTTCCGGGCCGTGCTGGAAGTCCTGGCTAATGCCATCAGACAAGGAAAAAGCGACCCCCGTTTACAGAGGGGAGGGTTGCCCACGCAGGAAATCCCACAGGAGCGCGGACACACCCGCCCTCCCGACGCCACGCGGCAGGGCTCGGCTGCAGGATATGATGTCACCAAACCAACGTGGGCTGCTTTCCTCTGCACGAGCGAGGGACAACTGAGCTTTGAAATTAGTGTGCAATACAATTCACATTAGCTCCGACAGATGGAATACTTGGGTGTAAACCCAACGCAATCTAACCGAAGGGTTCATGTGAGAGGAACAACAGCGCTCTGGTTTTACAGCGTCAAAGGCCGGATAACGGAGGGACTTCTGTTGGCAAGGCTGGGATGAACCAATGCAGGTGAGACCTCGGTTCCGCTCACCGTGACCTGCAGAGCGCACGCAGGCCCGTCACAGTTGTAGCCTGTTATTTTGCGGATATGGACAAACCGACCCTAAAGTTTGTACGGACGGGCAGAGACCTGGAGTAGCAAACACATCACGGAAGAAGCACTCACGCTCCCTGACCTCCAGACCCACCGCAGAGCCGCCGCAGTCGGGCAAGCACAGCGTTAAAGGAGGAGGAGAAAAGGAGACCACTGGGTGGGAACAGGGAGTCTGGGAATGGGCCCCAAGCACAGGCAAGTGAGGCTGGATGAGCAGGCCAAGGCAGCTCGGTGCAGAGCTGGCAGCCCTTTCAAAAAACGGTGTTGAGCCATTCATACGCACAAAAGCAAAAGAAAACAAATTTAGTCACAGACTTTAGTTAATTCACATTCCAAAAAAAAAAAAAAGAACTCAAAATGGATCACAGGCCTAAGAGCACATCACAGAGCTGTAAAACTTTTAGAAAAAGCGTAAGAGTACATCTGGATTACCTAAAGTGGGGAGGTGACTTTGCAGATACGACACCACCTTCGTCATCCACGAAAGACAGACGCGCGGGATCCGGCCCAGATGACAACCTTCCGCTCCGCTAAAGCAGCGTTAAGGTCCCGAAAAGACCAGCCGCGGCCCGAGACACGGCTGTGGCCAGAGCAAGTCTGAGACAGAGCTTGCGTCTAAGAGACGCAAGGATACGGCGACGCTGTTCCTCAAAAGTGTTGAACCTCAGCAATAAGTCACAAACCACCCAATCTTGAAAATGAACAAAAATGTAAACAAATCTCATCGAAGAAGACATGCAGATCGCAGAAGAATGTATAAAAAATTGTTTTCCCATCATACGTCATTAGGAAGCTGCAAATCACAGAGACGGCGAGACAGCACCGCACACCGAGCCCAACGGCGGAACCTGGGAACCCGAGCTCGCGGCGTTAGGCGGGGACCGAGCCGCAGGGCCCCGCCCCCCGCCGGTGGGCGTGGACTGCGTGGGCGCGGACTGCGCAGCCGCGGTGGAGGACAGGCCCGCGGTGTCTCTCAAAGCTCAGCCACTCCCGCTCCATAATCAGCAATCGAGCTCCTCGGTATCCACCCACTGATACAGAAACGCGTCTAAAAAAGCAAAGGGAGACAGCACACAGCCGTTTATTGTAGTTCTGTCCGCAACTGCCGAAAGCCACCAGCACCTAACAGGGCCCTGGACAGGCGGATGCAGCCGGAGGCCAGACTACTATCGGCAATTAAAGACCAACGGGTATCAAGCCGCAGGAAGACGCTGGCTCCTGGGCTCGTGCTGCGAAGTGCACGGGGTGCAGGGGGCCACTGGAAAGTAGCAGACAGCACGCTCCCAGCTGTCGGGCACGCGAGAAAGACAGAGCCACGGAGACAGTGGAAGGTCAGTGACGGCCAGGAGCTGCAAAGGGGGGAGGGGCGATGACCAGACGAGGCCCAGGTCTGTGCAGGGCGGAGACACTGTACTCGTTACAGAACAGACGGGGGGCGGGGGGATGATATACTATTGCTGAATGGGCCCCCTTTGTGCTGGGGGGGTCCCCCACCCCGTACCAGGTTCGCCTTGCCTGCTGCCAGGGAGGGACTACTCTCAACGTCAGAGACTGGTGAAAAGGGATTATTTATTTAAAGAGTTATACGAACGTAAGAGTAATGAGTTAATGTCTTCACTGAGACCCCAAAGTCCTTTAGAGTACCCACCAATGCACAGTCCTTCCTCCCCCTCTGCCCAGTCTACCCATATCTCAGGAAAAGAAATAGAGGTCCGTGGTTCTTCTCTGCCCAAGCCACGTGGTCCCAAAAAGACCCCACATGGCTGCCGCGCCTGGGTTTCAATCCCAGCGCCAATCTTCCGCTGCAGCCCCTTTTCTGACTCCGCCCACAATTGGCCACAACTGCCAGCATTCCAGCTTTTTCCAGCTTTCGTGGGCGGGCATAGTGAGTCCAGGCAGGTGTGGCCCTGTGGTGTGGAGCCAGTCATCTCCGAGCTCTTACACCGGTGGTGCTATAACCAGGGGGCGCTGCCTCCCAGTTCCTTCAAGGGTGGAAGTCACTCCCATCCCCCTGGCTCAAAGCTTGGCCACAGCTGTTGAACACATCTATGAAACCAGTTAAAGGTTACAGATATGTTAAATGACCACCCAGAGGTTAGCTGCAAACCGTTGCTATGCAAAGCAGCTCTCAGTGGCCTTGCTCCATGGGTCCCATCCCCAGCTCAGACTGGTGGGGGTGAGGACCTCCTATATATGGGTATTTTTCTAGTATTTCCTGGACGCCCTGAGTTCTGGACCCCGTTACAAATCCTTGTTTGGGCCCCCCGCCCCCGGCTGCACCTGTTACATTCTGAAGGGGGCTGTGATGGAGGGGAACGTTCGTCAAAGCCCAGAGAACTCGGCGACAGGAGGGTGAGCCTCACCTCGCGCAGGCTGCGTTCATGGGGTCCCGATCTGTCAGCGTTAGCTCATTAACTGTAACAGAATCAGTGGCGGCGGATGAGGGTGGCGACAACAGGGGAAAGCGTGCTCGTGGGAACGCCGTGCGCTGCCCGTTCGGTTTTTCTAGAAATCTAACAAGCCTTCTAAGAACCGGGTCTATGCGTGTAGGAACCGCGCACTGAGAGACCGCGCCAGGCGTAAGAAGGCGGAGCCGTGAACACCCCGCAGGTTGTGCGGTCTGGCGGAGGAGACCGCGGCATGACCAGCCGGTGTGGGGCATGGACGGCGGCAAACAGGAATTATGGGGCAGGCCCACCAGGGCTCGGTCAGGTAGCCACGAGGGGCAGGAGGTGTGTGAGGGGCTTCTGTGAACTGCCGCGTCAGAAAAGCAGGAGCCGGCTGCACGCGGTGGCGGGAATGGGTCTCCGGGCACTTCACTCCCCTCCGCCGGCAAACGGAACGGAACGAGGTCATTGCCCGTGGACCCGCCCTGCAGGAAAGGGTTAAACACCCTTTTCATGGGGAAGAGAAATGATTTCGGTTATGAATTTGGTTCCACATAAAGAAAGAAAGAGTACCAGAGAGGACTGAGTAAAGGTGACCCTCTTTTATCTCTCTTTTCACTGATCTAACACACGCCAGTCGCTCGAAATAAGAGCAACACACCAGGGGTGAGGGGACCGGGGTGTGACCACATGGCACGTGAGGCAGGACGGTGTTGCTGGAGGTGGACTTCCAGCATCTAACGATTCACAGAAAAGTCCAGGACGGCCTCTCCGGGGAAGAGTGCAGGCGATGTGTTAGGGGAGGAGGGGCGATCCCGTCACAGATCTGTTCAGTTGAAGCTGGAGAAGGGGAAGGAATGACTCCAAGGACAAACAGAACAGTCACAAACGTGGTAGACACGGCTCCAGCCATGCCCATGACGACTCCACGTGGGTCAGTGCCCGTTTGAAAACGGAGCCTGTCATAGTGGACACGAAACCCAACTTTACGTGGTCCGAGAGAAACCCGTTTTATATGGAAAGACACAGATGGGTCAAAAGGGACGGGTCGGAGGAAGATACATTGAACGAACACCAACGAAAAGAAAACTGGAGGAACCCCGTGACTGTAGACACAGGGGGTTTCAGAACAAGGGGAATCATCGGGGTAAATGGGGCACCACTTAACGATGCACGGCTCCATTCTCCGCAGAAACGTAACGCGTCTAGACGTGTATGCGCCCAACGGGCAAGTGTCAAAACGCACAGGGGAAACTGACGGAGTGCCAGGAGGGAGAGCAGCCTAGCCCACTGGGACTGCTGGGGACTTCGGCCCCCACCCGTGAACCTCCCCGCGTCCCGGCAAAGACACCGACGCACTGAGCAGCCGACCGGCCCGCTCGGTTCGGTGGACACGTACGGGCTGTTTCATGCAGCAGCCCGGGCGCACTCTCCCCACGCTCCCGTGGGGCGCTCACCGAGATCGACCACGGGACTCTGGCCAGGGGCCCCTCACACGTTCGAAAAGTCAGAACCCAGGGTGAGTTCTGAGACCGCAGTGACACTAAACTAGACACAAATAGCAGAAAAAGAGCTGGAAATCGCCAGTCATTTTCCAATCGAACAGCGCATTTCCGCACACATGCAGGTCGGAGAAGATGCACCAGGAGAAGTGAAAGGAGCGTGGTGGACACGAAACCACAGCAAGTCCCCAGGGAGTCCTCCGAAGCCCAGGCAGCCCTCGCAGGGCTGTGGGTGTCGTTGAAAACGAGGGGTCTGGGAAAGGGCGGAGCCAAGCAGAGCCGAGAAGGTCATGATGGCAGGACGTGGGGTGGGACCCTGAGGCCAGAGAAGGGCGTTGTCACTAAGGAAATGTGACCGAAGCACGGGCTTGAGGTGGTGACGCCGTGTCAGGGCTGGTCGGTAACTGCAGTGGGCAGGGACCACGAGTGACGTGGAGTGCACAGAAGCTCCGTGCCTCTGTGATTTCCCAGGTGACCTAAGCCTCTCTACGATTTTCAGAGTTTTTTTCATAAAGATGTAACTTACCAAGATTTGTGAAATGCAGTGAAAGCAGCACTTTGAGGGAAATTCATAGCATTTAATGTAACTGGTAGAAAAGAAGGAAAATCTGAAGCCAGTGAACTATTCTTCAAGCTCAGGGGTCCAGACACAGAACAGCAATTGGGGCCTGACCCAGGCATTAAAAACTGAATAATGAAAACCAGAGCAGAAATCGATGAAGTTAAAAAACCATAAAACAATGGAGAAAAATCAGTGAGACCAAAAATCTGTTCTTTAAAATGAGCAATAACATGGAAAACCTCCAGCTCGTCTCCCAGGAAAATAAGGAAGGTGTAGACTGCTCACGTCAGACGTGAAAGGCCATTATCCCCGACCTCAGGGCGTGGGGCAGAAAACGCAGGAACCCGCGGACAGCCCCACGCCCCGACGTGGCGGCTTCCGCGCGGAGGGCCGGTCCCTCGATTCCCCGACAGGCACAGACAAACGCCCTAATAAGACCTATGCAACCTGCGAGGCTTGTATCCGTGAAGGGAATCGATAACTAGTAACATTTCCGAAAAGAAAGCACCCGTCCAGGCGGTTCTCTGGCGAATCCTACCAGACGCTTACGAGGGAAATACACCAGTTCCTCACGTCCTTGTCGGAAGCTGGAAGCAGAGGAACCGCTGGTCCCTCGCCCCCCGAGGCTGGCGCACCCCCCGGAACCAGGGAAGAAAACCACAGACCAGGCTGTCTCAGGGACGCTGGGCAAAGCTCCCCAACAGCCACTGCAAACTGAGCCCAGCAACCCGGACAAACAAACACTCCGCGCCCCGGCCAGCAGGGACTCGCTCCAGGCGCGCGCTCCGCTGCTTGGCCACGCCCCCTCGCGGCCTCGAGCACTCCCTGAGCTCTCGGTTCTGTTCTGTGCAGCTTCTGCGTTACCCTCGGGGGTGGGGTGTGCCGAGCAGCTAGGCCCCCATCACCGCATCGCCGGCCTCCTCCGCGTTGGGTTGGCAGCCTGTCGCGAGGGCTGCGTCCTGACTGACCGTCAGGCAGATCTGAAAGGCCCTTGTGTCCCCGAGTGGAGGGGCGGTCACCTCACCCTCGTCCCCTGCGTCCTCCACGGCAAAGACCTGCACCAGGCAGGACTGGGCGCCTGAGGAGACACAACAGGGGGCCCCTGGGCCCCTCCCCTCGTCCGCCAGTGGCACCGAAATTCGGAAGGTTCCCCTGCTTGTCCTGACTCAGATGGAATAGCTCCTGGCTGAGCATGGGGACGTGCCCCCCCCCCAATCTGGGAAGTCGGTCCAGCGGCTGCAGACACCCAGCCTCCGGGTCCACGTGGTCCTCGCCTGGCTCCCTCCTTCTCTTGGGGCCTCTCCTCGGGGTGGGATTCCCTCCGGGCACTGACCCCGGGGCCAGCCGGCAGGGCCAGCCTCGTAGCCCTGGCGGATGCTCGGGAGAGGAAGGGGCTCCTCAGTGGCTCTGGTGACATCAAGGCCCGGGCTTCCATGGCCCTCGCCAGCCTGAAGCAAGTGTCCCACCAGGGCAACTATGTGGGCCGGCCTGGGCCCTGGGTCCTGGGCCCTGGGCCCACCCTGGGCTCCGGAAGGACCTACACTGTGGAGTCTGGACAGCCGTGTCGAGCCAGGGGGTGGGGTCCCCGGGAGGGAACAGCCGACAGGGTGCACTGGTCTTCTTTGGGTGCCACCAGTGAGGGGAGTTTCTGGAGGGGCCCTCTCAGATTCCAGGACCCCCAAGGGCATGGCGGAGGGGCTGCATGTGGGCAGGCTGGAGCCAGGCATGTTCAAGGAGAACTGAGGACCCAAGTCTGGGGCATGGGGGAGCCGGGTGGTGGAGGGAGGTGGCGTGCACCGCAGACAAGGGCATGTCTGGGACTGCTGCCTGTCGGGAGGCTGGCCCGGGCCCCAGACCTGCCCCCCGACCCCATGAGGACCCCCGTGCATGCTCTGACGGATGCAGAGGGGCAGGTGCTCCCCCCAGACAGGAGAGGAGCCCTGGTCCCCCATGACTATAGGACAAAGGAGTCCCCGCACAGCTGGCCAGTCTTGGGGGTGGAGGAGAGACAGGTGATAGGGGTGGGGACCCCAGATGCACCTCCCACAGACAGCCTGCCCCCCCCACACACACCTTCTGGCGAAGGGGCAGAGAGAGTCCCAGTGCACGCTGACCTGGCGCTCCCCTCAGGGGACGTGCCTCTCAGAAACAAGGGGACGACCCCAGGTTGCCGGGAGAGGGAGGCATGTCTGAGTCCAGAAAGGATTTGGGGGAGGGGGCCCCCACAGGCTTCCAGGGTGGGCAGAGCTGGACAGGGGTGACAGGAGGAAAAGCGGAAAGGTTGAGTGACCAGTGAGGGCCCCGGTGACCGTTGTAATTTACGCAGCCAGGCCCCGACTTCGCTGCTCAGAGCCCTGGAGAACCCGGCTGGGCGCCGGATGCCACCCCTCACTCTGCACTTTCTCTCATTCTGCCCGCACTTTGCAGGGGGGACACGGGTTCGTGGGGGCCTCAGGGGTAACGGTACCGCACCAGCGGCCATCGGATGAACGCAGCCTGGCCCACAGCCGGAGCCTGCTCGCCCGGGGTCTCCCAGCCACACACCAGGGGCTGGCACTCGGTGGGGACAATTGCTAGGGGTGTCCCAGACACGGGAGAGTCGCAGGCAGGGCAGCCGGGCCCCAGTCGGCAGGATTTGGAGCGGTGAGACCAGCACCGCCCAAGAGTTCCGCCCGCAGGTCCTGGGCGGTTTCCAGCTCCCTGGGAAATGGGGAGGGGACCCCCAGATGCGTCTTCATGGAGGAACGCGCCGCCGGGGGTGTAATAGACCGTCATTTGCCGAGAGCCGAGGGGCCACCCGCCGGTGACATTTCACAGCCGTGGCTCAGGCAGTCCTTTTGTGGATAAATGGTTGAGAGCTATTTTTCTGTAAATTGTCAAGAGAGAAGAACCTATAAAATCTGTCAGTGGGCTTCAGAATTGTGGTGTTTCAGGAAGCGCACGTGGGGGCAGGCGGGGAGCCACCCGGGATCTCGGGGCCCGCGGGGGTCCTCTCCCTGGTCACAGGCGCAGCCCGCAGGGGCAGGCCCGGACCGGTGCCCCGCCCCGCACAGGGAGAGGAAAGACGGAAAGAACAGAGCAGACGCCTCACCGTGAGCACTGACGGTGTGCCGGGCACCGGGCGGATCGTGCCACACCGTTACCCTGGCAAGGGTAGCCTGTCCCGTGCTGGGACAGCGTCCGAGCTCAGTGAGGGCGGTCACTGGGAGTGTCCCCTGACCTCAAGAAGCAGACAGGCTGGGCCACTGCCACGGGTCACTGGGCGCCCATCCACCGACAGGACGGGAAAACGCGTGGCTACGTCAGGGGCGGGTACACTGAGGCACGGGGGTGGGAAACAGCACTCACAGGCACCTGCTGTGCCCCAGACGAGCGGCTCAGCCCCCACAGCACCCCTCCCACAAACGCTGGGCTCAGCAAGGCCCGCCTCCTTTCCGGAGCCACGCAGCAGGCTGGCGGTGGCACTGAGGCCAAGAAGGTGGCCAGGGTCGCACAGCTCAGATGCACAGCTGACCCGCCTCCCTGGTGGCACAGTGCCCCAGCCGGGCAGGGAGTCAGGCCTGCCTCCTACCGACAAGCTTAGGCCTCCGCCGAGCATCTGGCTCCGGCACAGACCTAGAGCGAAGGAACCCAGGACAGAGGGAGGGGAGAGGGAGGGAGGGAGGGCTCCCAAGGACTGTGACCAGATACCAGGGGAGTTGACATGGCCTGGAGGGAAGGGAACAGGGGAGGGGGTGGTGGGAGGGAGGAGGGAGGGGGACGCAGGCAGGGGCCATGGAGGATCAGTCCCTGCCCATCCAGGTCCCGTGTCCCCTCTGGAGCCCTGGTCTGCAACCCACAGCGCAGCCCAGGTCCCCTCCTGAGAAAGCCCTCGTGAGCCCCGGGCCCAGCTCCCGAGCTGCCCTGAGCCCTGGGCCCAGAGGGCGTGGGCCCCGTGTCCACCTGGGCTGTTTCCTCACCCGGCCGGTTTCACCCTCATCGGGACGCCGTGCGGTGGCCGCTTCTCCCTTGGACCCGGCGGCTCCGCCCTGCCCACGGAGGGGTGAGCCTGGCGGGAGAGCCGACAGCGGTGGGCTGGTGGGCGGCAGCCCCGAGCAGAGACAGACAGACGTCTACCAGAGAAACCAGCCGTCCGGATGAGAGACGACCGCAGAATTTGAAACGCCGTCTCACCGCGGATGAATTCGAAAGTACGCCCCGGTGCTGCCTGCGTTTCCTGTCCCTGCCTCTCCTCCGCCGGATTCACGGATGGCCTCGTCAGTTGTAAATCGCAGCCCGCGTTTCTGGTGTCAAATGCACAGCGAGTGATATTCAACGCTAAAGAGATACACCCTCGGGCCATGAGCGCGGGGGAAACGCCTCCCTGATTAGCCAAGGAGAGGACGAACCTCGCGGACGTCCCGCGTGAATCCCGGAAAGTGGGACAACAGCCGCCATCTGCTGCCCGCCCCCCCTCCCCGCCGGGCGGCGGGCCTTGCTTCAGCAGCACTATTGGGGGCGAAGGCCCCGGAAGCTCCCGATCCCCCCTTGGCAAAAGCAGCCCGAGCTACTCCAAGTGTCAACAGTGTTCGTGCTGTCAGCGCTGGGGTGTTTGCTTTAGCCTGGAAGAGGCAGGAGAGCAGGAGCGGGGAGGGTGCCCCCCCAAAACGGCCTGAGGGACGCACGGAAATTCAGGTCATTGGGACAGCTTCATAAAGGGAAACGAGGCCAGTCTAATTGTGAGGGGCCGAGGTTTCCGACACAGCTGCGGCTCAGGAGGGCTGCTTATTGGAGAGGGGAATTGGGGGGCCCGTACCTGCAGGCATCACCAAATTAAAGCCATCGGATCCTGCCAGGACCGCAGGCTGCACGCCTGCTCTGCACTTGGCCCTGGGTCGGCCCGGGGGTAGCAGGGGAGCTGGGCGGGCACGGTGCCCTGTCACCCCCACGGCTTGCAGAGGTGCAGACGGGTGATGCCCTTGGCCATGCCAGCTTCGCCCCTGACCCTGGGGGGCAGGGCGCAGCGGGCGCTGACTGCAGGCCGGGCGGCCCCCCTCCCCGTGTGCGAGGCCAGAGGTGAGGCTCCGTCCTCCACCCCCGGGCCTCCGGCCGGGATGAGCTGTTGTGAGGGCCGAGCTGGCCCCCTTTATGTCTGTTTTAGGGTGACGTCTTTGTTTCGGCAAACAAAGCGTGCTCGTCCTAAAGAACTAAAGCACTTCCGGACACCCCAAGGTGAACACAACTGGGCACCCCACACCCTCTCACCCGGAGACGGGGCGATGACGCGAATAGTGTCCCAGGTCTCCCTGGGTGGATGGGTTCACGCAGAGATGGGCAGAGACGGATCGACCACACACAGCGACGGGGGCGGCCCTGCCACCGACACGCCCGAAACGGACTTCAGCTCGGTTTCCCCCCGCTGAAAGGGCGGGGAGAAGTGGCGAGAAACCGGAGAAATCGCTGCGTTTCGCTGTTTGCTGGCCATCAGCGTGGTTGTTCCAAAGGCTGCCTCTCAGACGACAGATAATCACACCAAACCTTGTTTCCCTCTTGTTCATTTTTATTTAAAAACATTGTATTAATCTCTCCTGCCCTTCAAACAAACGCTGTTTGTTCTCTGGAGCCCATCAGTCACCCACGTATCCTTATTTTCTGCTGTTCCCCGGGACCCACGGCTCCTGGGGGCCGGAGACGGCCAGCCGGAGAGCTGGGGGCTGGAAGGCCGCACCCCCCACCCTTTCCCTCTCTTGCTTCGCCCAGGTCGCGTGTATGTTATATTTTTTCAGGGAGTATTCGCCAGTGGTCTAGTTCCTGAGGGTTCGTGTGCCTGAGAATGTCTGACTTTTGCATGTAAATTTACATTTTCAAGAAAAGTATAAACTTCTGCATGTAAATGGCGGAACGCTCAGGTCTGGGCGACCCTGCGAGGCCGCCTCCGTGATCTGTGCCGGAGACGCCCCGCCCCTGAGCCTGGTGCCGGGGGGCCTGGCGTCGGCCTCACGTCCTCATCTCGTGGGGGCCGGGTTTCGTTTTGGTTTCTTTGCCTCTACACTCAGAAAATTACTTCATCATCCCTAAAGCCCAATAGCTTAATCAAGGTACATCTTGAGCTGTTTCTGTGTCAGGTTTTCCCGTAAGATCGTCGGTTTATTCAGTGCGGGGAAGGCGTTCTCCCTGACGGTCCCTGAAACGCCCCCTCTGTGTGTTCTCCTGTCACGGGGCTGCCCGCCGCGGCTCCTGCCCTCGCTGTCCTGCCCGAGCGTCTCGTCCCTGCCGCCCCGATGGTCGTTTCTGCAGGCGAGAGACCCGGTGAGGCCACGTTCACCCCTCGCTCCCAGCCTCTCTACCGTGTCTCCGTGGGTGTTGGCGGGGCCTCCGCATCACCCTCAGCTCGTCCCTCTCCCCGTGCCCCACACTAATGTCCCTGCGTCTGGTCTTCAGCCCCTAGTGTGAACTTTCAAAACGACCGCTGCACGGATCTCCTGCCAAGGCCTCTGGGTCCTCTCCAGCCCCTTGAGTGCTGTTCCACGAGCTCACACACGTGTCCCTCAGTCCACACACGTGTTCCACCAGTTCACACATCCTGTTCCATGAAACCACACGTGTGTCCCACAGCCCACACATATGTCCCACCAGTCCACACACCCTGTTCCACGAGCCCACACACGTGTTCCACCAGCCCACACACATGTCCCACAGTCCACACGTGTTCCACCAGCCCACACACGTGTCCCACAGCCCACACACGTGTCCCACAGTCCACACACCCTGTTCCGCGAGTCCATACACCCCCCTCCACGAGTCCACACACGCTGCCCGTGAGCTGGCCTCTCCCCCATAGCTGCCCCTTCTCCCTCTGCTCAGGCAGTGCCTGGATTCTTCTGGACTCTCTTTCCCAGCCTCACAGAGAGCGTCTGACTTCCCTCCCACTCTGCCCACAGCGCACAGTTGCAGGGGGGGTGGTCCCAGGAAAGAGTCCACGGAGGCAGACCTGGTGAGGGAGAGAGGCGGAGGCAGATTTACGGGGCACAGGCGTCGGGCTGCGATGAAGCCCTGGCCGGCCCAGCTGCGCCCAGGGTGCCACATGCCCCCTGTGCCCAGGGCCCCCAGGAAGGGACTAAGGCACCTGGCTTCCCGAAGGGAGCCCGCAGCCGCCTGGGGACGGGGACCGGCCTGCCCCGCCGGCCCCACACCCCCCAAGGCTGAGGTTTGTCTCAGATAAGACGGTGTAATGAACTGATTGCTTTACCATCCCCGAGGCACCTAATAAATTCTGCAGAAGCTGCAACGGCCTTGAAATTGGAGCAGAGCAGACAGGGGAAGAGGAGGACTTGAAGGAGCGGATCTCCACGGAATATGGAAACACTGCCTGGTGCCAATCAGCACCTCCCCATTTAAATAAAACATCAGCACGGCGTGCCTCGATCCCAGAGCTCGTAAATCAGAAATCCAGGCCAGCTCGGTGATCTCCCCACCCACCCCCGGAACCGGGGGGCTGTGCTGTGCCGCTGCCCCAGCCCACCCCAGCACTCCCCTGCCCCCAGCCCCCAGGGGCCTTGACGAGCTGCCTCCCGCCCCAGAGCACCGTTTGGGGCTGGGCAGGCGGACCAGTTCCCTGCAGGGAGCTCTGGAGGAGCCGCGGGTGGATGTGACGGGCAGGCGCACCGGGGAGAGAAGGCTTTGTTCCTCTGGCCGTGGGTGGGGGAGGCCTGTCCAGCCATCAGCAGCACTGGGGGGCCCCGAGTCCCGTCCGGGGCCTACGCTCAGCTTTCTGCCAGGCGTCCGAGGACATCAGGCAGGACGGACAGCCCCGGCAGGCCTCCAGGGTGGCGGGAGGGGTTTGCCCGGTCCTGGTGGGGGTCCTCCGAGTGGGTGGTGGGAGGGGCCTGGGCTTGCCAGTCACACACGGAGACATCTTCGCCTCTCCTCCTCCTCCTTTTTGAAACGGGGACCAGAAGGTATGTCCCAAAATCTCACTGCAGCCTGCCTGCCCCCTGACCCCAACAATCATCCAGAAAAGGAAAATAAGCGAACAAAATGTGGAGGCGGAGATTCGCATGCTGTGTGGCGGGCAGCTGAGTGTGTGGTCCCCGAAGGCCGTGCTGCTGACTCCCTCACCGGGCCCACGGGGCGTCTGAGTTCTAGTGTGTGTGGGGGGCAGGGCCGAGAGGGACAGTAGAGAAGGGCCTGGAGCGTCGATGACCTCCCGCCCCGTGCCCTCACTGCCACCGGTGGCCCACGCTTCCCGCCCAGGCGGCTGACCCCGCCACTTCCCTGCGGAGACTCGGGTCCTGCAGTTTCCTCACCTGAGGTGCACCCCTCAGGCGACCTCTGCAGCTGCCCGCCTCAGGGAAGGGGGACCCTCGGGCCTCTCGGAGGGGTGCGCCACAGTCCTGGGTGCCTCTGCTGCTCCTGCCTGAGGTCCTGAGCGGTCACTCACCTCCCTGGCCCCTGTGTGCCAGGCCACCCCGAGATTCTTCCCTGCGTTCACGAAACATGGTCTGCCACCCCCGGGAGTCCCTCTGGGGCCATGCCCCCTCGCCACGTGCATCCACCTGTGTTGCACAGAGCAGAACCTCGTCTGGACGCGCAGGAGGTGCGGTGCCTGAGGCTGTGCCTCTGGGGCACAGAAAGGGGTGGGGACCCTGGGAGAGAGGGCCTCGGGCCAGGGAGGGGAGACGGCCGAGTCGGCACCCACTTCCCTGGGCCGTGGTGCCGGGGACTCTGGTCCAACACCATTCTGGACGACTCCGTGGGGCTGTCCTCACAGACGACGCAGTGGGGCTGACGCTGAAGTGGCCGGACTTCCACGAAGCCCAGCGCCCTCCCCAGTGCGGCGGCCTCCTCCAGCCAGCTGAGGGCCTGGACGGAAAAAACGGAGGTGGTGTGTGTGCTTGTGTGTGCAAGTGTGCATCTGTGGTCTGTACGTTCAGTGTGCGCATGGGTGTGGTGTGTGTGTATCTCCGTGTGCAGTGCATGTGTCAGTGTGCGATTGCTGTGCACACACGTGCGGTGGAAGGGGCGTGTGCTCCACCAGCCGGGCTCAGACACAGGAGGGACGCAGGGCGCTGGGCGGAGCCGGTGGCCCTGAGGCTGCCGGGCAGGCAGACCCATCAGTCCCCCGCTGGACCACGGCAGGCCGGCCAGCGGCCAACCGGCGTGGGGGCCCGGCCAGGGCGGCGCCTCCCCTCTACTGCTCGGAGTCCGAGGCGCCGGGCGCCCTCACGAGCTGCTTCAGCTCCTCAGTTGTCATTTCTTCCTGTCAAGCGAGGCCACTTTGCAAGATGTCCCGAGGCTGGTAAGCGCTCACGCAGCCGAGCTCAAGGAGCCACAGCCCGTTCCTCGGAGTGCCAGACGCGTCCTCTCTGAGCCAGCGCCGGGAGGCCACTTCACGAAGGAGGGTTGCAAATGTCTTTTCTCCCTCAATTTAACCAAGTGCCGCAGCATGAGGGCCACTGGCACCTGCCCCCGGGGTCGCCTCCCCGCCGCACGGGCCTGTGTCAGCAGCCACACCGGGTCCAGCAGAGGGACTAGCTGGACGAATCGGGGGTGAGTGACAGTGAATGGGCGTGGCCAGAGCGCGGAAGCTGCTGGAAGTACGGGCCCTGCGGATGGACCGTGATCTGTTCGTCCGTCCCCCACACTCCCACGTTCTGGCTGCTGTGTGCTGCTGGGCACACGCGTGTGCAAATCCCTGTTCAGTCCCTGCTCGCCGTTCTTCAGGGGCGTCCCCAGGGGTGGGATTATCGCTAGGTCACTTTTAGCTCAGCCATGTTCCCCAGGGCTCCCACCCGCATACAGGCTCCTCCAGCCCCCAGGGGGACATAGATGTGCCCCCCTGGGGCCCTGTGCTCCCCGCCCGCCGTGCTGTGTGAACAGGCGTCCACCACTCTCCCTGTCCCCGAGTGTCCGGCACCAAGTGGGAGTCAGGCAGCGTCAGGGGCGCCAGGCCGAGGTGAGCTGCACACCTGTAGCTAGCCTCCTCTTTCTCTGCCTCCCTGAGGAGCCCAGCACCTGCGGAGGAGAGAGCGCCCTCTTCAGACCATGCCCAGAACTTGGCATCACCAGGCACCACCTGCTGTGAGGCTCTGGAAGTGAAGCCCCTCCCACCGCTGCCCATTGGTCTCTCTGTGGCGGGGGCGGGGCCATGTCGGGATGGGAGGCGGAGTCCTCCAGCCCGTGCCCAGGCTCAGTCAAAAGGGCCTGAGCCCACCTGGTCCCTCCGCACTGTGCTCGCGGCGTCTCCCAAGCGCAGTCCTTTCGTCTGTGAAATGGGGGATCGACAGCACAGACCTCATGCGGTCCTTTTGTGGGGGCAGCCAGTCACACCATGGACGCCCAACAAATGGTCCCTCTGTTGCCTGCGTGATACCTGGAGCGGGTCCAGGTCGGGGCAGAAGAGCGAGAGCCCTCGCCACAGGGAGGGGACCGCAGAGCCGCACCGCCTGGGGCTCAGCGGTCTCCTGGACCCGACGGAGCTGTGGGGTGGCTGGGGTGGGTGCAGGACCCGCCCTGCCCTGGTCCTCCCACCCCGGAGGGGGGTGGGGGAAGAAGTGTGCCTTTTCCTGAGGGTCTGAGCGGGCTCTGACGTGGGGGGGATGCTGGGCCGGAGTCCCTAACTCTGCAGGGAGCACAGCCCCCCTTGGCCCCAGATCCCACTGGCCTTCCTCCCTCGGGGTCCCCTGGCTGAGCCCAGGTCCACAGTCCTGAGAAGCTGGCAGCGATAGGGGCCCGGGACGGCACGTGGACGGGTGTGGCGTGTCCTGCTGTCATGGGCCATGGCATGCAGTCTTGGGGCCGTGCTGTCACTGTGTTTATGGGACACTGGAAGCTCTGGAGTACACCTGGCTCCGGGGCCCAGAGCTCTCCTCCCAGAGACGAGGCCAGTGCCAGCTTGCATTTAATGCGCTGTGATGGGGCTTGAAGTGAACATGGCTGGTTATTTATTTTCCTCCCTGGGTCCCGGTGCTCTGCACGGAGCGGGCAGCCCCGGGGGCGGGCAGCGGGGAGCCAGCCGCAGCTGCGCCCTCCGGGCACAGCCCACCTCTCTCTCCCCAGGCAGGGGCAGACGCAGAGCGTCCCCGAGGACAGTGTGAGAGCCCACAGTGGCGACCAATGCCCCAGGCTGTGCCCTGAAAACTGCTTCCAATGGTCACTTTATGGCATCTCTACGTCATCAGAAGTTAAAGTGTTTAGAAATACTAAAGCATGGTTGACTCCTGGCGTCCCCGCCCTGAGAACGCTCTCCCCAGGCCCCTGGCCAAGTCCCGGGCTCTGGGCAGGTCCGTCCGGCACAGAACCGCCTCTGGGTCACCCTTGTCACCTGGGGAGCTTCCACTGTCCTTGGAAGGCCAGCTCAGTGCCATCCCCTGCACCCAGCCCTCCCCCCTCTTGGGTAGAGCTGGGGAGCCCCACAGAGCACTAGTGACCACGAGTGACGGCCACAGCGGCCACGGGTCACCTCAGGTCTCCAGGGGCCAGAGGGCTGCCTTGGAATTGGCCCCATCTGCACTTGTACCTGGTCCCTACCTGGGTCCAGCGGAAAAGGGAGCAGTTTAACAGCCCCCTGTCCCCCAGAACATGGCATCCCTGCTCCCCAAACCCGGAGGCCTGGCAGCTCAGGGGAACGGGTGGGGCAGTGTGGTCGGCATCGGGCAAGGACAGGGCGGGGCATTGTCCTGCAAAGCCCCAGCGGCCGCCCCTGCGCCCAGAGCCCGGAGCCGATCTGCAAAGAGGCCTGGGAGGAGGGAGGCCTGGGAGGCCAAGTCCACAGGGCTGGGCACCCCCTCACCCCCTGTGGCTCCCGGGCTTCAGCCTGCAGACTCCGAGGTAAACAAACACTGTTCCTCTGACCGGCTTCTCACGGCCGGGCCACCTCGGGCCCCCGCGGAGACACGGGCTGCACATCCCGGGAGAGACCGAACCCCGGCCAGTCCTCTCCGAGACCCACACACGCACCAGCCACGGGGGCAGAAAGTGAGTCGCGTGACTTCTTTCCGCCGTGGACTCAGGGCCGGTGGCCATTAAACTGGTCGGCTTCCGAAACTCCACGTAGATTTCTTCCTCAGAAAAGTCAGCGTTCCTTCCGGCCCACACGCGTGAACAGCGGGTCTCTGGCGAGCTCCCGGGAACCCAGCCCTCCCGCTGAGCTGCTCGAGGAGGAGACAAGCAGGGCCCTCCACGGTTCACACGCGTGTGCCTGCACACACGTGTTGTGCAATCACTCAAACCGAGCACATTCTCAGAGGGCCCTTGTCTTTTCCCCCTTTGCTCAGACATTTCGGGCTCCCACGGAGATGCTTGCAGACGGGGGTGGGAAGGCCTTGAGAGAGTCCCTCCTTCCGAAGTCTCCGAGCTGCGCACACCTGGGGCTCCACAGGCCTGGGAAGCTCAGCTGACGGAAATGCCCTCTTTTCCGGCAGGAAACAGAGGCCCAGAGGGGGCATGGCTTGCCGAGGTCCCAGAGCAGCGAGCAGCTGAGATAGCTCAGAGGGGGTCATCGGACCCCTGTGTCTGGGCTGTCACTGATCCGTGGGCTCGGTGGGCACCGCAGGACCACAGTCCTCCTACCTTGTTGGGGTGCGGGCCCCCATGCGGGTGGGGCTGGCTCTGAGGCTGGAGGGGCAGAGCCCTGTGAAGTCTGGTGTGCACCTCCACGGGAGAGGGGAGGGGACCCCCCGGCCCCCACCCCAGGAGCACCAGCGGGTCTGGGGAGACGGGACAGGGTGACCCCTGAGCAGAGTCACCAGGGAGGGCAGGGTGGGGCCTGGGCAGCCCCTGGGCCAG
>CM052539.1:1001602-1043381 GCA_028533065.1 Trachops cirrhosus | reverse complement strand
CCTAGAAGAGCAGCTTCAAGTGGGGGAACAGAAAACCGAGCCAGAAAGAGGGGAGCTGAGAGCGCCTTTCCCCGCGTGCGCTGCCCGGCGGCAGGTGAACCAGGAGAGAGGGCTGGAAGCACAGCTCTTTGCCTGGGCGGTTGCTGACTGGGTGACAAGGACCAGACCGCAGCAACGAGGAGCTCAGTCCAGGACCTCGTCCAGGACGATGGGGAGGGACGAGTGGCCGGAGCTTCCCGTCGGAGCGGCGACGGGGAAGGTGGACTCCTCCTGCCGGTGCCCATGGACGCCAGCACCTGTGGGCCGGGAGCAAACTCTGCTGTGGGACGGTCATTCTCCTACGTGCACGCTGGGTGTGCTTTTCTCTCTGCTTTTCCGAAGACCCTTGAGTCCAGATCTGATGGTGCAGTTCACATGTATGATCCCACCTTTGCTCCTGCCGCCGTGGCTGGGCATTGCACTGTCGCCTCTGGGTGTGGTCTGGGCCGCTTCCGTGCCGTAGGGAGTCGAGGGCGGCTAGGATGCCGTTCAAAACCACTGGCTCGGAGTCCTTCCTGTTAGGCGGTTCTTACAATATTCCGAGCCCCGGCATTCTGTGTGAGGGAGACCAGAGTCTTCAGGTAAAGAGGCGGAGTTCTGCACGCGAAGCGACTGCCAGCTGTGGCCTCGTACAGGGATCGGGAGGAACAGGTGCGGAGGCTCCAGCACATGAAATTGTCGATTCTCGTCTTACGTGCATATTTGTTTTGTTTTGCCGAAGTGGTTTCAAACGTGAGACGAGAATGCCGCAGGAGAGGGCAGCCAGTCTCGCTCCCTCCGCCGAGTGTGGTCGCCGTCTTGCTGCCCGACAGCGGAGACGGGGGACAGCGTGTGGTGGGCTGGGTCCTCATGGGAAGAACTCGCCCAGGAAACCAATGCTCCGATCTGGAAGCAGGACACGACCGTCCCCCCGAGAGTCCCTGGTGTCCCTCACGTTGCTGCCCCGCTCCCCTGAAGGCTGCCCGAAGCCCTGCCTGTGACAGCACAGATGTGTCCCCCATTTCACATGCCACGTAGACAGAACCCAACACGTGTCACCGTGTCCAGCTGCCTCTGCTCAACAGACGGCATGCTTGTGAGGTTCCTCGTGTTGTTGCGTGAAGCTGAGTCTCATCCGTGCTGGTGGCCGTCTGGACTCCACTGTGTGACTCGGCGTCTGTGCTCCCGCCTGAGGGGGAGCCTGTGGGGGCCCCTGCCGGGGCTGCCGGGAGCGCCTCTCTGACTGCCCCAGGGTGTGGCTCTGGGCGAGCACAGGGCCCGTGGCCAGGGGCCGATACCGGGAATGCAGTAGTTGCATCGCCGACGGTGCTGGGTGGGGGCTTTGAGAGATGCCGCTCAGGGGCTCCCCGAAGGGAGCCGCACGCGTGTGTCCACTAGCAGCGGTCTCAAGGCGGGCTCGCGCCATCGCCGCCCTCTCCCTCCCCCTTCCCTGTCATCTGCCCTCTGTGCCCCGGCTGCCGTGGAGGAGGGGACGTTTCACCTAATGAGTTAGCCGTGGTCAGCTCGGAGGGCGAGCGACCTGCCTCGGGCTGCTGACCGGTGTTTCCTGGCTTCGAGAGTAGGAATGACCCGTAAGTCTGGGGACCACCTTCCTCCATTTCTTAGAAAACAAATTCCATCCACGTGTCTGTCGTTTGTGGCCTTTTAACTTTCTGTTCGGTCTCATTGTGCACCCACCAGTATTCTGACGGGGCGCACGGGGGGCACTGGACCGGGGACAGGCGGCCAGCCCGCTGTCTGGGGGGAGCGGGCAGCTGCGGACGGGCGCCCCTGCGTTCTGAGTCATCCCGCAGACGGTCGCCCCGCGTGCTGTTGGGCTGTCTTTTCTTCCTGGTGGACGGGGAGGTTTCTCACACGGTCTGGCTCCAAGTCCCGTGCTGGACACCCGTGTCGTGCGCGTCTCTCCCCCGTCAGTGACCTGCCCCCCCCCCCCCGCAGTGGTGTCTGCTGCTGAGCAGAGGTTCTGAGCCCCCCCGACCCGATTGCTCCGTCTGCGCACTCTCGGCATTGTGTGAGAAACCCGCGCACAGCAGACCACGCGGATGCGCTCCGGCACCTTCCGCTCCAGGCTTTCCTGCTCTCCCAGCAAGCCCGTAATCCGCCCGGAACGGATTTCGGTGTAAGGGAGAAGCGGGGGCTGGGGTGGCGTTCTGCACGCCGATACCCAGCGGATCTGCCCGTTTCCGGGCGATCTGCCCTCCCCTGGCTGCCCCGTGGTGCCGGCTCCTGTCACATCAGTTCTTACAAACGAAACTCCGGCTCGTCCGCCAGCTGGTCCGGGAACTGCCTCTTTCTGCGGAAGGATCCGGTCTGGGCCCCCCGTCTCCGGCAGCGGCCCTGTCCGCCGCCTCCTCGGGCCGCCACGGATTCTCAGTGTTTTGTGTCTCGTGACCTGGAAAGTCTAGAAGTCTACAGAGTGTCGCTGACGGGGGCCTTTGCTGCCGTGTCTGTCGCGGTGACACCGGGGTTACGGGTCTGGAAACCACCACGACAAGCAGTGCCCGGCCCGTCACATCACCTTGGGGACCCGCAAAGTCCACTGGACCTGTGGCGGGTGCTGCTGACGTCCACTGCTCCCTCCGCGTAGCGCAGAGTCACCAGGCTTCTCCACGGCAAAGGGGCCGTTTTTGCTTTTTGGGCCTGTTCTTTGGCATCCAGTCCCTGCGTCTAGCCCACCCTTGGAGACAAATCTGCACCCCTCCGGGGAGGACAGCCACCCACAGTGTTCACAATTCCGCAGTGAGGACCGGCTCTGCTGTCCCTTCTGTTTATTTATTCAGCCATCCACCCGAATCCGCACGGACCCATGCATCTTCATTTTCCGCATTGTCAGATCTTTTTAAAAATTCAGTATTAGCCACAGAAGTGATGTTCACTTCTGACAGAGATGAAGAAAAAGCAGCCGGATTTCGATCTTGCCTGAAACAACAACAAAGACAGACAAAATACATGAAAAATAAAAAATAAAGGTGGTTTTGAGACACTGGGCACCAGGCAACGAAGGACCGGGCGCTCTGAGGTGGAGACCCTGAGGCGATGCCGCCGGTGACGGCTGCCACAGGGGCCGGAGTGCCCCGGGCCACACACAAGTCGGGGGGCCCGGCAGACGGCCGGACTTGGGGGGACCGAGCGGGGAGTCTGAGCCGGACAAGTGGCTGGCATGTGCAGGACAGAGTGCTTGAGGAGCAACACACTCCTTCCAGGGAGGGCACCCCTGGGATCAGGAAGGAATGACCCCCAAATAATGAACGGAACGATACCCCCAGTGTGCACGCGGCTGGGAGCACCGGCCACGCTCACCGGTCCAGTAAAAGTCTCCATAATTTGTGGGGCATTGGGTAGGTTTGCACCAGGTCAGGCCTCAGCATCAGGGGAAAATGAGCCCCGCCTAATGAACGTGGACATGTCCCTAAAAGGATAAAGCTGTTTCCGAGTGTCACAGCTGCGCGTCAGGACAAAGCGCAAGCACGTCTTATGAATGTAAAAATACTCAGTACTCAACACAATCCAATTAACAGTGTCTGGCACCTGTTCAAAAACTGCCACGCATGCAAAGGAGCGGGTGTGCTCAGCCCCAAACCAAGGGGGGGATCAATGAAAACCAGCCCGTAACTGACACTGAGGATCCGCAGGAAAGGGCCCGAGAATCGTAGCTCCAAACACCGACGATCCGGCACGTTCCGTAGACGCGTGGGAGATAAAGAGACGGAGAATGCGCGTGTGCTGTGGGAACCACACCGCATGGGGTTAGCGGCAGATTAGACCTTGTGGGAGAAAACGTTAAGGAACTCGAGAACGAAGCAACGGAATCCACACTGAAACGCACAAAGAAAAGGTTCACAGAGCATCACTGGTCTTATGGGAGGGCTTCCAGCGGCCTGAGACCCCCGCTCCTGGTGTCCCCGGGGACACAGGGAGACAGGAAGGCGCCCTGGAAGAAGCAGTGACAGAAATGTGTGCCAACGTCACAGAAACCATAAACGCAGAGATCCGAGAAGCCCGAAGCAGTAGGAATAGAGCTACAAGATGAATCCTGATACAGTCGCCCAGAACCCCTGATAAAGAGAAAGCCTTAAAAGCAGATACAAAGAGTCACACACAGAAGAACAGCAATAAAGATGACAGTGGGTTTATCTCCAGGAGCCATCCATGCGAGAGCCGGCGGATCGACCTCTCTAAAGTAGCAAAGGGAAGAAGTCTCAGCCTTGATTTCTACATCAAGTGAAGATGGATTTCAAAAATAAAAACAAAATGCATTTTTATCAGGTACACTAAAGCTGACAGAATTTGTCATCACCATGAAATGCATTTATAAAATACTCCCGGAGCAGCAAGCTGGCATAGCCGGGTTGCACGCCACAAGGTGCGCGCACAAAATCCCCAGCAGTGAGCAAGTGTAAGCTGAAATTGTAAGGTACCCTTTACAAAAGAATCAAAAGTGTAAGCGACTTAGGCACAGCGAGGTGTGTGAACGGCTGTGTTCCGAAAACGGTGACACTGCGCCGAAAGGAACCTAAACGCACGGGAGTCGCACGCTGTTCGCGGATCGGAAGACGCTGCACAGCGGAGACGCCGCCCCGCCCTCCCCTAATGGCCGAGGGTTCAGGCGCGCTCTCCAGCTGCACGCCCGCAGTTCTGGCCGTATCTCTGTTCTCGTGGGGGGTGCTCACATCTGTGTAAGAAAGCAAAGGGACCAGACGAGTTCAAGCTTTCTGAAAAACGGTGGAGTGAGTCAGAGGACGCACACTGCCCGGCTTCGTTACCGGAAGAGCCTCCAGAGCTGCGGTGATGAGGACGGTGTTCTGGTGGCAGAAGAGACCCTCGGGCGGGGGGCGCGGAGCGGAGTCCGGGAGCAGACGCGGACGGGGAAGAAGGAAGGCACAGGGGAGAGGCAGCGGGGAACCAGTGTCCTTCCACCTCAGCCCTGTGGAAACGCAACTTCTCTCCAAGTCAAAAGTGTCAGGAAGAACGGCAGAACGCAGGGGCAGGGCGGTGGGTGACCGGCAGGGGAGACAGCAGGGCGACGGCGGCCCCTTGACTCTCAGCGGTGAGCTGGCCCGGGTGCAGAGCGGCACGTGGACCCCCCGGAGAGACCCGGCCGGGGCGGGAGCAGGCTTTGATGGAAGTGCAAAGCTCCACGGACCGCCTACCAGGACGCGTTGCTACCAAAAGATACCTTACCAAATATTTCAAATTTTGCTTTTTAAAGCCCTGGCTGGTGTGGCTCAGTGGATGGAATACCAGCCTGTGGACCAAAGAGTCGCCGGTTCGATTCCCAGTCAGGGTACATGCCTGGGTTGTGGGCTGGGTCCCCAGTAGGGGGCACTCAGGAGGCAACCACACATGGATGTTTCTCTCCCTCTCTATATCCTTCCCTTCCCCTCTCTAAAATAAATAGATTTTTTAATTTTTGCTTTATAATATTTAGTTTTCAATCCACTTGGATATTATTTCTGAGTATGATATGAAATGATACATTTTATATTGGTAAGCAATTTCCCATATGGCTTTTGTTGAATCAAAATCTCCATTTCCCCGCCGAGGCTGTGTCAGCTCTGCTGTGTCGGCTCCATGGAAGCTGGTCCGTCCTGGTTGGTTTGTTTATTACGGCATTCCGCACGGGGCTCGGCCTCGGCTCTCCAGCGCGGTCTGACCGGGGCGGGCCGGTGCCAGCCCACGGAGTGCCGCTGTGTTGGGGCGGTTTCCTCCGTGCTGCCTCCCGGTTCCCCGTTCTCACTTGGCCTGCATTCGAGCAACGACCTTGAACATGCGTCTTGCTGTAGTATGACCTTTATTTAGGCGACTCTTTACATCCATGTTTCAATCTCCAATGAGTTCTTTTTCACAAAGATGAGTTCTGATAACATTCTGTCCATTTTCCCGTGTTTTTTTATTCCGCTGTAAGTGAAACTGTGCCTTCAATTATTTCTTCAAATGCTTTGAGCATACTTATCTTGTAGCCTCTGTTTGTCTTTATACAAAAGCACGAATAATTTCACCTAGAGTCAAATTATATTCCAGAAGTTAATTTTCTTGGTTAGATTTCTTAGGATTACATTTTTATGCGGATAAATGACTCTTTGATTTTTATTTTAACTACAATGGCAATAATCAACAGTATATAATAGTTTGATAGACTGAAGAGACAGAAGGATAAATTAATAGTTGTATTTAATAACTGGGCAGTTTTCTTAGCTGCAGGACACAGGGCAAGTCTGCAGGCAGCTGGGACGCCAGTGAGAAGAATCCTGGCATTCATAATGGGGAGAAAAGAAGTGCATAAAAACATCAGCATTTGGAATGAAAAGGCGTTCTGGACAAAGCGGTAGATGAAGACGCAGAGGTCCGAGGAGGCTGGAGGGGTTGCTGTGGGGGCAGCTCAGCCCAGGGAGGCGGTGCGGCCCCGCCCTCCCCCTGCCCTGGAAAGAAAGGCTGTGGGGTGTGGAGGGGGAGGGTCACGTGGGTGCACAGGAGGGGCCCGAGCCCACCCTGAAGGGGAGAGACCCACCCAGTCGCAAAGGGCCAAGTGAAAGCAGGCCGAGCACTGATCCGGGGTGAGAGGCGTTGCCTCTGGCAGTCGAGGTAATGAAGGCCCTCCCTTCTGCTGTAGGGAAGTACTGGGTTTCCACTCCACGGGGACATTCAGGTCACAATCTGGGAGGGAGGCCTCCCCCTGCCCAATGCCCCCTGGTCTTTCGTTGGAAGTATCAGTGGGACACGCCCCCCTGCCCGGCAGTGAGGGTGTGTCGGGGCCACCGCACGGGGCGCGGCCCAGGGGAGGCGTTGCCTGCCTCTGCACACGCCGGCCGTGGGGCCTTTGGTCCCTCAAACACGACCGTCCCCAGGCCCCGCTGGTTGTCCACGCTGCCCTCCCCTCGATGGAGGAAGGGGCCCAAGAAGGACCTCGGCCCTCTGCAGGCCATCCATGTGCGGGGGCCGTGCGGATCCCGTGTCCTTCCCGCGTCAGGCCGTGTGCTGCCTAAGTGAGCCCGGGTCCCTGGTCACCGAGGGGCTGCACGTCCAGGCTCGGCCTCTCCTGGGGCTGCCGCCCAGCCACGGGCTGACCTCGCGCCAGGCCTGGCACACCCACGGGTGGGTTGCCGAACGAGGTTCCCAGAGCATCTTGGTCAGGACCTTGGCTGAGAAGCTGTGCTCCCGAGCAGGGGCCGGGCTGGGCCGGGCGTCCAAGGCCCCGGGAGGAAGGGAGGGGTTATCTCACTTGGAAATGGATTGTAAGTGGAAGCATCCCCACAATTTATCCGCACACAGAACATTAGCGAGCATTACTAAATTCCTTCTCGGTGTTAGGAGAAAAGATGCAAGCAGTGATTTAAGGAGAGATTTTGCTCTCAACGCTGTTTTTCCACCGTAAGAAAGGGGACGGGCTTCTCGTCCAGAGAGCAATCGGAGGGAGCAGAGAGGCTCGGTAGACGGCCATTAGCATCTTAATTATGCGATAATTCAAAACACAGCTCCCTGAAAACAGCGTTGGCCCGTAAATCTCTGGGCCTCAAAGTCCAAGAAGTGAAGCCCACTTGGGGACGTGTCCCAGGCCCAGCCGAGGTCCGGGGATCGGCCTCCCCGACAGAGGGAGGTCCGGCGGCTGCGGCCCAGCTGCCCGGCTCCAGGAGGGGCCCGGCAGGCGGCCCCCGGGTCAAGCACCCAGCAGGACGAGGCACTGCGGCGCTCAGCACCCCAGGGCCCTCTCGAGGACGGGCTCCCTGTGCGTGGGTGCCTCCCCTCTGTGGTGGAGCAGGTTGTCCTGGTGCAGCAACCGTGCCAGGGTGGAGCCGTCCTGGGGGGTGATGGAGCTCACGCAGACCCTCCTTGCCCATGACGTCTGCTCCGGCAACGTTTCGGGGAAAACGGAGGTGGGGGTACCTGGTGATGCCCCCTCCCCCAGCTGTCATGCATAGAGCCGTGACAGGGACAGTCACTGCAGTCTGTGTCCAAATGGAGGCACCTGGAGCCTGGGTCCGGGGACACTCACCTACAGAGCCCCCAGGCCAGCGGCCGGAGCAACTGCCAGCACTCTGGGCCTGCAGCTGGGGGGCCCGGGCATCCACGGCGGGTCGGGGGCTCACCTCAGCGTGTCCAGGGAAAACACGGCCAGCCTGCCCTCCGCACCCCTGTTCCCGATCCCCCGTACGGTGGGCTCACGCGGGCTCCTTTCTCCGACCCGCCGCATTCAGCGTGACGGCCGCAGGGCCATCCACGAGTGTGCGCACCGCAGCGTCTGCCTCCTCGGGCCGGGCAGCAGTCGGGCCTCACGCAGACCACATCTCCCTCGCCGCCCATCCACCCACAGGCCCGCGGCGGCCTCCGCGGCTCAGCCGCTGGGAAGGACGCTGCAGGGATCACGGGGGTGGGGGGCTTCTTCCCGACGCTGGTTCATCACAGACGCTTTCAACCTGCACCCGAGGTCGAAAGCCCGCCTGGGGGGCGGCCCCGTCTGAAGTTGCGGGGAGCCCCCATACCGCGGGGCCCTATCACGACGATCACGTCGCGATGCTGACACGTATAAAATCACGGCGTTGTTTGCCTTCAGCCTCCACGCTGTTCCGTGGCAGTGTCATCTCATGAAGTGGGGAGACGGGCAGGAAATACAACGTCCCCCGCGCTGAGGCCGCCCAGCCTGCCTGAGCCGTCGGCCACGGCGACCTCCCGGCCGCCCGGATCCGGGCCTCGCCCTCAGGGCAGCGTCCTCCGCCAGGCAGACAGGGGGACGCGTGGGTCGGAACACGGTGGGAGACACCCAGAGCGGGTGCAGGCAGGGCGAGGAGGCAGGAGGGCCGGTGGCCTCGGCCGTCCACTCCTGCAGGGAAATGAGTCCCATGCTGTGTGACGACCCAGATCCTCACTGGCGTGGAGAAAGGCCTGAGAAAAGAAGGAGGCAGAAGGGACGAGTCCCCCGTGCGGGACAATCCTAAATGACTTGCAGACAGACACCCACCCTCCCGGCCGTGGGGGCCCGTGGGCCGGGACCTGCTTCCCAAGGGGACGGACGGGCCTCTGCCCGGTGGCCAAGGCCCACGCCACAGCCTCCGGGCCGGCGGGCGGCGTGTGTCCTGCTGTGACATGCAGCGAGGAGGATGTCACCTCACATCCGTGGTCTTCCACCCCATGCGTGTGCGTGACCCAGTTCCGTTCTGAGGAAAGCAGCAGGCAAATCCCGTGACACCGGCCGCTGCGCCCGCAGCTGCTGGGGGCGTCTGGACAAGGGGTGTCTGGACGAGGGGCATCTGGACCAGGGGGGCGTCTGGACGGGGGGCGTCTGGACAAGGGGAGTCTGGACCAGGGGCATCCACGCGGCCAGCACGGCCCAGAGGGGTTCAGGGGACACGGCGACTTCGTGTCTCGGGCTCTGAGGACGAGGATGCAGGAAAGGAAAAGGCACCGGTGAAAACTACCGAGAGCCGAGGAAAACGGGGGTCCTGGTCTAAAACGGGGCGTCAGCACAGGACGGGCGCACCTGTGAGCGTGGCGATGCCGTGATGGGCGGGCAGGTGCGGCAGGCGGGGGCGCTCTGCAGCGGCCTCCCGGTTTCCCCGTGAACCAAACCGTTCGAGGGGAAAGGTGGTTTTGAGAAATACTTCACGGAAGCGGTTTGGGGGAGACAGGTCTCGTGGAACCTGCTCGCCAGCAGCTTCCGGCACCACCGTCCCCTGGTGGCCCACCTCGTCGGAGCGGTGGGGCCGCCGGGCGCAGACAGATGCTGCCGCCGCAGGGCCCGGGGACCGGGGGTCTCTGGGAAGACGGGACCTGTCACGGGGCAGGCGCTCCTGGGCCGGCGGGGTGGCGGCAGCCTCACTCGCGTCTGCGCACACGCAGGAGCGTGCAGACTAAATGCGGGAGAGAGGACTGAAACCAGAAGAAGCGTCACCCCCGGGCACCGAGGCTGTGGGAGTCTCGGCCAGGAGCCGCGACACAGGAGTGGGCAAGGCGGCGGCTGGGTGGGTGCCCGAGGACGGCCCTGCCAGGTGGGGGCGCAGGAAGGTCTGGGCCACAGAGAGGACGACTTTGGGCACAGCAGACAGACCCTCAGGACCCCTCGTCCTCCGGTCGGGGCTGGCCACGGCCCTCTGAGTGCCCGGCTCTCGGGCGTGACAGGCCCATCCTCTCTGGGCCTGAGATGCTGCGCAGGGTGACGAGGGACCACCCCGCCGCAGAGGGGACGGCCTGGGACCCCCTGGGGCTGGTCCATCTGGCCTGGGCTGGACTCAGGAGCCGTCCGCCTGTCTGTTCCCATCTGTGTGTGTGTGTGTGTGTGTGTTCGCCTGTTCAGTATTTATTGGCTGTAGTTTTCCCTGGAGTATTTTCTACGAACTCTCAGGTGTTAATTTACCCCTCATCAAGTCAGCGGGCCTGGAAGATCGTGACGCGTTTATAACAGAACGAGAATAAAGCCAGCACGCCGCCTCCCTGGACAGAAGGAGCACAGTCCCAGACACTAGGTGACAGCCCTCGGAGATGCCGGCTGCCCAGCTGTCTGGGAACCGTCTTCTGACCGCTGCCTTCGGGGGCCCTCCCGGGGGGGAGCCCCACTCCTGAGCCCCCCGCGGCTCCCTGCTCCGGCCCACATCCCCTCGGCCAGGGCTGCAGCAGGCCCCTCGGCCTGCGGCTCAGGTCAGGGCCCCCCACCCCCGACAAAGCCGCCGGCTTCCAGGACCACCCCCGCCCAATAGGAATGGCAGACGCTGTCCCTCCCGGACACACGGACCCCAGCCCCGCCCAGCGGCCTGCTCTCTCCGGACGCCCCTCTGTCTCTGGGCCTGCGCTCGGCTGCTTCCTCGAGTTTCTCTGCCCTCTCAGTGCCCGATCGGCTCCGGGAAAAACCCCTTGTCCACTCTGGAGCCACCCAGGGCGTCCTGCTCTGGAACCCTGCCCCCAGCCGACGGGGCAATGCCCGCAGACTCACGCTCCCTGTGGTCACACCCGAGTGACTGTCCCCAGCGCGGTGGAGACCCCGGGGCTGGGGGCTGCGCGGACGAGTCTCCCCTCCCCGGGGCCCAGTGCGGGGACGGCAGGAGCACAGCCCATTTCTTTGAGCTTTGAGTAGCCGAAGAGGTGCCTATTTTCTCACACATTTTACGGACTCAAACTGTTTTAACTATAAAAAAACACAAAAAGAAAGAGAATTTTGCTTCTAAAAATGATGGCCCGACAGTGGCTAAATATACCCTCCCACCTGAACCCACCAAAAACAGCTGCGGTGTACCAAACGGTCGTTTGAAGGATCCTGGACACGAGGCCACAAAGGACAGTGACCCCCGAGAAGATGGGATGCAAACCGGGGGGCAGCCGTGGCCCCAACTCCCTGCTGCGAGAGATCCGGGCTGCAGCCCAGTGGGCTCTCTGAGTCCAGGGGGCGCCGCCGGCGTGCACGGAGGCCAAGCTGGCAAGAGATGGGCTGCAGGACGCCGAAGAGGAGAGACCTGCCCAGAGAGAGGACGCCGAGGCCTGCGGGGTTAATCGTGCGTGCTGACCTCCGCCCCAGCCCAGACAGCGCCGCCCGCGGCCTGAGAGGGCGTCCGGTCCTCCACACCGCCGGGCAGAGAGCCGCACCCACGGCCCAGCAAACAGAACCTCCAGGGCCGTGGAGAGTAGGGGAGACTCAGCATCTGGGGGTCCCCTCGGCACCGGGGGGAGACAGGCAGCCTTGCACCACACGCTGCTCGCGTCCCAGCTACAAACACCTTGGAAAGCAAGACCCTCGACAGCCAAACGGCTTCCGAAGAAATTTACTGCAACCCAGAGCAAGGCTGGAGAATACTTACAGAAACACCCCCGTCGGCAACACCCGACCAGGAACACCCCCAGTGCCTGTGGTGCAGCTGGAAATCCCGGGGCCCCTGTGCACCGGGACACTCAGCAGGAAACAAGGGGCTCTGTCGTGCACGGAGCCAGCCCCGCAGGGGCTGCCACAGGCTCCTCGCACAGACATTGCAACATTGTTAAAACAGCAGGCACTGCTCCTGTGCGCAGCTCACTGCAGACGGGGAGACCTTTTCTACAGGACCAAATTAACATTCTGGAGATAGATCTACAGTGTCTGTGATGAAGCTGCACTGATAGGTTGAATAGCAGATTAAAAATTACAGAAGAAGAGATTGATGAATTTGAAGACAGCAAGAGAAACTCTTCAAAAGGAAACGGCGTTAAAAATAGAGCATTATTAAGCTGTGGGATAATTTTAAGCTGCGTGTAATGGGAGTCTGCAAGGAACACAAAGAGGAAAAATATTTGAAGAAATAATGGCTTAAATATTTTCAGATTTTATGAAACTATGCTGAACCCATAGATCCAAGCAGCTCAGAGAATACCGATGCCAGGAAAGTGCCTCCAGGCACATCAGAACCGTCTTCTGAAACCACGGACAAAGGCAAAACGTAAAAGTAACACGTCACATCTGGAGGAGCATGGACTCACACGGGTGACTCGAGGGAACATGGGTTTGTGTGGGCGGCACCGAGGAACGCGGACGTACCCAGGTGACTCAGGGGGGCGCGTGTGAGAAGTGCAGCCGACTTCCTGTTGAGAGCAACGCGGGGGAGGAGATGGGAGGCGCCGTCTCCAAAGCACCGAAGGGGAAAGCGAAGCAAGCCCGTCCACCTGGCATCCTGTACTTCGCAGGTGGAGTTTTCAAGAGTGGAGGCGGAACAGACACTACAAGAGAGACACTACAAGGGCCTTCAACACGTGGAAGGACCCATCACCGACAGACATGCTGTGCAAGAAGTGTCAACGCAAGTGCGCCTTCCCGCAGCAGGGAATTAACTCCTAGCGGAGCGGCTTCCCCGCCCGGGGACGCAGAAGCACTGATGGCGCGGGCCGCTCCCAGGGGGCGACGTGGCGGGACAGCGCACCAGCGCGTCGGGCTGGGGCTGGACTGTGGGAAGCCAACACCAGGGCGGGAAAACAGGAGGTGACAGTGGACAGGCCAGAAAAAAAAAGCGCGCCGTCAAATATTCAATGAATTCGTAGGAGGGCGGGAAAAGGGGGGAAGACCGGCGAGACGAGTAGAAAATACTTAGTATCGTGGTAGATTTAAATCTAACCCGTTGAATAATCGCATCAGATGTAGCCTCTCTGCATACCCCACTGGAAAGCAGACACTGTCAGACTGGATAAAACAGAGAGTCCCGACCATGTGCCGTTTGAAAGTAATTCACCTCAACAATAAAGACACAAATTGGTGAAATGGAAAAGAATGGGGAGGATACGCTATGTTAATGGAGTGGATATATTAGTATCAGGCAAAGCTGACTTCATAGAAAAGGATGACCCGTTACAAGCACGGTCATTTGTAACAATAGAAGGAGCCATGTGTCTGGAGAACGATCCCGAACCACAGAATTTCAAGGTGCTTGGAGCAAAACTGGATGGAACCGAGAGAACAGACAAATCCGCAGCCATAGCCAGAGACGGCAGTGACGCTCCAGAACCTGAGGGACAAGCAGACGGGCCACTGAGGGCGCGGATAAAGTGACGGCATCGCCAACTGGCTCGGTGTCGTCACAGCCCACGGAGCACCCCACATGCAAGGTGTCCCCCAGCGCATGAGATGTTACCTCAACCGACCCTCCTCTGGGCGCTGAGAATACCTCGTACAATCAGAAAGGACTGGCATCAGACAAAGCACGCGTGTTGCCAACACGGAATGAATTCAGGGACGGGAAACCTCTGGAAAACCCTGCAAATACTTAGATACTAAATAACTCACTTCTAAAGCAGTCACACGGTTCGGAGAAGACATCCGAAGGAAATGGAATGTTTCCTGGGTTGCGTGGAGGTGGGTGGTGGCGAGAGGCGGGAAAGTGTCCTCCTGACACCGGAAACCAGACAGTGGCATTGGTTGCCACCGCTCACACTGAACCCGGCCCGCCAAGTCCTGGCCAATGCAATAAGGCAAGAAAAGAATTCACCCGGGCTCGGAAGGAAGAAACGAAGCTGTCTTTACTCGCAGACGTGAGGACTACTGATGTAGGAAATTTGATGGATTCAACCACAAAGGCACTAAATCCAAGTGTATCCAGTTTCCAGGACACAAGATCAGTGCAAAAATCAAGTGGAATTTTGTATTCTAGGAGCAATCAAAACTGAAGTAAAACTCATTTAAAACAACACACCGAATGCCATTTAACATAGCACCGAAATACATGTGGCAAAGGTCAGAAATGCCTGTAAAGGGAAAACTACACACTATTGCTCAGAGAAACTCAGTGAGACCAAAGTGGAGGGACAGACAGAGTCCATGCATCAGGACACTCGATGCTGTGAAGTGACAACCCCCCCGAGTTGATTTATACATGGCATCAAGCTCCAATAAAAACCCAGCAGTCTTCTTCGCAGAAATTGAGAAACCAATTCTAAAATTTATATAGAAATACAAACGATTTAGAAAGGTCAAAACATTTTTAGTGAAAAAACAGAGAAGGCTAATACTGCCAGATTTCAAGACTTAAAGCCACAGCAACTGAGACAGTGCAGACAGACAGACAGACCAACGGCCTAGAGCCCGGAACAGACCCGCCATTCTGTCCGTGGATTTTCGACAAAGCCGCAGGAAAACCCAGTGGAGGAAGGACAATTTTTTAAACAAATGGCGCCAGAACAACTAATACCCACGCTGATAAAACATCAGACTTATCTCTGTGACTCATACTAGGGACAGAACTGAACTGCACATAAATCGTAGATCGAAATGCAAAACGGACCCCTCAAAGCTTCCAGAAGAAGACGCACGTGAGCAGCGTGGTCCCGGGCTCCGCGGGAGTTTCTGGAACACGACCCAGCAGAGGCAGCCTGTGGAAGGTCTCGTGTGTGGACTGGACTTGAAACTTCCCTTCAGATGGCGCTGCCAGACAAGGGGGGTGGGAGAGGGCGTTCGCGGACTGCCGTGTGAGGGCAGACTCATAACTAGCATGTGCAAAGATCTCCTGAAAATCAGAAAAACAGCGACTCTGTAAAACACCTGGGTACTTCGCCCAACAAGTGTTCATTTGCATATGCAAATAAGCACATGCTCTGGCAAACTCTGTCATTAGAAACGATAAAATGCAAATTGCAGTCCCCCGGACACCACTTTGCAGGCATCGGGAGGGCGGTCGCTGAGAAGGCACCCACCTGACCACGCGTGGCGGCACGTGGGCGGGTGGAACTGTGGGTGGAGGGGTGTGCGCGCCAGGAGGAGAGTTTCGGCGTTTTCCGGACAGGCCAGCGCGCCGCGGTGGCGTCACCAGGGGTTCCACCGCCCGACCTTCACCCCCGAGAAAAGCGGGCCCGGGTGTCCGCCGCCCCTTCATCTGTAACGGCCCAAATCGCCCACCCCCGAGTGGCCATCCGGAGGCCGAATTCGCGCACGAAGTGTCGCGTCCGCGCACCGGACGCCTGTCAGCCGCAGGGACGTGAGTGACGCGGCCGGATGCGGAATCCTTGCGCCGAGCGAGACAGGGCAGAGGGGGGAGGGTCACCTGCCCGAGCCCGTGTTTACCGAGACCGGGAACCGCAGAGGGCCCGGCGGCGGGTGGGCTACGCGGGGCGGTGGCAACGGTTTGCGGTGACCGGCGTGTTCATCCTCTCGTCATGGTCACGCGTTCACAGGTGCATACGTGTCCACGCTAGGAAAGCGGCCACGGGAAGCCGGCGCTGTTTACGGTGCGCGGCCCCCTCTCCCGGCGCCGGGCTGTGCTCTGTGTCCACCCCGCCGCGCCACGGCGCCCGGCTGTTTGGCCCGCCGTCAGCTCAGACGTGATCGACATTTAAACCAGGAGACTTCGAGTAAAACCGACTGAGTGTCATGGCGTGGGCGGGCCTCATCCTAGCCACTGAAGGCCACCCGAGAGACAGACCAAGGTCCCCGGGAATGGGGAATTCTGCCTCCAGACGGCCCCCGGCTCCCTCCTGCTGGTTCTGCTTCCCCAGAGACCCCTGCCTGAGGCACCCGTGTACAGCTGTTCCCGGTGACGACAGACCCAACCACCGAGGCCCCTCGCCCGCGGGCCCACTGTCGGCGCGCCTGCGTCTGCAGAAGGGGAGCCCGGCCTGGGACGCCCGAGGCAGCCGGGAAAGACAGCCTGCGGCGTGCGTGAGAGACCGTGCGCCCCGGCTGTTGCCTTATTTACAGCTCCCAGCGTTCTTTACCTTTCAAACAATGAAAAGGAATTCATTCCAAAGATTAAGGCGTCTCGCCAACCAATAATAGAAAGGCAAACACTCAGGCCAGGAGAAGACTTGTCCCAGGACGCAAGCAGCTGGTCCGTGCCGGGCACCTGGGCATCGCTCAGCCTCCTTAGAGCCGATGGACACGGACAGAGCGACGCTGACAACTGGCTGTGGCCCCGGCGGCGGCCCCAGCGCTGTGGGCGGGACCCTGTCCAGGCTGGGGCGGGCAGCTACGCTGGGAAAAGTGGGGGGGTAACGTGACGTTTCTAAGAAATTCACTGGGCAATTTACAGCCAGGCCCCCAAATTGTGTCCTTATTTCGACCTAACAATTCTAGTTCTGTAATTTTTTTTATAAATCGCCATAACTACAGAAAAAGATTGAAGCACCAGCGTGTTCGTTGCTATAATGTTTGACAGGGAAAAACAAAACACTGGAAACAATCTAAATGTCCCCAAAAATAAAAAGTGATGGGTGAAAGAAATGGCAGCCGTATGTGGCCCCAACGTTCCGGCTGCTGGGAAGACGGCAGGCAGGGGGTGTGCGACCCACAGAACCGGTCTCACTCCGGCCCGGAGGCTGCTGGCTGCGTGTGTGCCGAGCGGGCGTGCAACAGAAGTGTGAGCGCCACTAACTCGCGCTGCGTGGGGTAACGCTGAGGGTGGGGCAGAGGAGCACGCCGCTTTTCCTTCTCTCTGCCTTTCACACGATCCTCCCTAAACGGACTTGACTTCATGACAGGAGGCAGGGGAGTGGCCGAGACTCAGAGCACAGTGTCTGGGGCCGGACTCCCCGGTGCCCCCTCAGCTGCACCCCCCGGCACCCCCCACCATCAGTGTGACCGGGAGCAGGTTCCGGTCCTCCCGCGCAGCCTGCACACCCGTGACGACAGGGGCTCACTACCTCCGAGGCTTCTCAGAAGCCTGGGGAGCCACCTCCCCGGCGAGGAACCCGGAGCCGCTCCTGCACTAGCTCGGAGTCTGCGGCACGGCGGCCACGACTCAGGCTGCATCTGTGAAATGGGTCGCCAGTCTTGGAGAGGACGCACTGGCCTGGCCCGCTCGCTGCCCGGCGCGGTTCGGGTGCCGAGAGCTCAGCCAGGTGCTCCGGGTCCTCGCACCCCGCGCACACTCACGGCGGGTGCTGCTTCCCTACCCACCCCTCCCTGCGCACTTCCTCTGGTGGCCGTCTGTCCACCCGCCCGAAAGCTCACTCGGGAAGCGGCTGGTCTCCCCAGCGTCCATGTCCGTCCCCGGCGCCTGTGGGCATCACTGCCGTCTTCCCGTGTCTCCAGCCGGAAGCGTGGAGTCATTCCGACATCTCTGTTGTGGCCCATCCACAGCACCCCAGTTCCCACCCATCAGTTCCACCCCCCCGGGCTCCGGACCCCCCAGGGCGCCTCCGTTCTCACGGCGGTCCTGCAGAGAGGCAGCCAGCCCGGGTCTCACCTGGACTGCGGCCCCTGTGGGCAGCTGCTGTCCTGCCCATCTGCCCCCCTCGGCCACCGGGCCCCGCGCAGCCGGGACAGCGGGGAGGCAGGCAGTGGCCCCGGGAAGGAGAGCCTGCAACTGCCTCCAGGAGGAATGTCGGGGCCCTCGCAGTGCCCACCTCCCGCTGCCTCCCGTGCAGAGATCAGTTCTTTACGCAGTGGTGCCTGCCTTGTCCTGAGGTACGGGTCCCGTCCCACGGCCCTGTCATGGAGAAGACCACTGACACCTCCCCCAGTGAAACCCTCAGCCCGGGGCTCAGGGTGTCTGGGAGCCCCTGGGAGCCCAGTGACCCCCCGGAGGAGGGGCGGAGGGACCGGAAGTGCACGCCAAGGTGCTTGGTTCTGAAGGCAGAGCAGGGAAGGGACACGCCTGTGTCCTAAGAAAGAGGGGGCTGAGGTTGCTGCCCGGACTCGGACCGAGGGCCCTGGCCGACCACCCCAGGGGCCCCGCACCCTCTGCCGTGCAGGACACCGCTTCCTCGGGCCGGTCTCAGCGGCCCCGTGACTGCCACCCTGGCGTGGGTGACACTCGGGCTTTCTCAGGGGTTGGGTGAGTGCCGTCCCTCGTCTGCTCGGCCGGGAGCGAAGGTGGCGCTGTGTCTCTCTGATAAACTTATCTGGGCCTCGAAACTGCATGTTCTGTCTGTCCTGGCGAGCCATCAAAACCAGCCATCAGCAGCACGCTGCCGCTCCGAGGTTCGGCGGGGATCCAGAACTCGGCTTTCTGTTTCCTGGCAACGGAATCCAGGACTCTGCTCCCCACCCCCAGCCCCTCAGTCCCCATCTTGGTCTCTTCGCGGCGTGCCCTGGAGCCAGCAGCAGACCCTGTCTCTGGGCTGCTCCCTGGCTGTGTCCGCCACGGAGCGGGTGGCCCGAGTCCCCTGCCTTATCTCCCACCCCAGCTCCTCACCCTCTCTGGCCTGGGCTGCAGAGGGTCCCTCGTCCTGGATTCCGAGCTGGAAGCGCCCAGGGCTCCGAGCCCTTCCTCTTCGTTGCGGGAGTTTTTAGTGCACAGCTCGAACTAGTCAGCATCCCCGACTTCTCCCCCAAAGCGAGTTTCGCACGATCGGCCTTCAGCAGGGTTCCTGGACCTTCTCCTCGGCCCATCCGTGCCCGTCCTCACTCGATTCCGGTTCCGTTTGAGCAAGAACCTGGCTGAGTGTGTAACCAGAACACCCACCCTCAGTATCTGATCGGCTTTGTCACCCCTGTCGCCCGGGTGACATCTGAGCACGGGGCTGCCTTCAGCCGCCATCCTGTCGGCTCAGTCCAGCCCAGACTTCCCTCTCCCCTGAAGCGTCCTCTTGGTGAGTTTCGCCCCCCGACCCCCGCCTGCTTGTGTCCGCAAACCCCATGGGGCCCTCACTGCATCCAGAGCGGGGCAAGAGCTCGCCCCTTGCACAAGCCCACCGCTCTGGTCCTTCTCCGGATGTTCCGGGTAAAATCTGTAATCGGTGTCATTGACTTTTTTCTTTGACACGTCAACCCCCTAACGTGGCAGCTGCAAAAATCTTAGGGTCTGAGCTCCAAGATCGAGTCAGCATCGAAGCCACCACACCCGTCCTGTGTCCGGAGCTCCCTCCCAGCCTCCGGCCCGGAGCGCCACCCACCCTCCCCACTTCCACACCAACTCAACGAGGAGCGAGACAGCACGGAAAGGGATGGGGTGATGGGGTGGGCAACCAGCATCTCAGGAAGTGAGTCCGGGCAGAGCGGAAGGGCAGGGAAAACCAGGAGAGAAGGGGCGTTTGGAGCGACTTCCGTTTCAATTGTGTGTGTGTGTGTGTGTGTGTGTGTCCTGGGTGTGGCACCAGAAATGTCTGGACGGCACCGTCCTAGAAGCTTCCGGGCGCAACCTCATGCCCCCCACAAGCTGATCTGGGGCCAAACATTCCCTGCTCCTGCCCCAGGAGGCTCTTCGTCCCCACCCATCTGGGCACTGGCCCCACGGGACTGCGATTCCCATCTTCATCCTCTGCGCCCCGGCCACCCCGGCGCCCTGGGGCCAGACAGCACTCACCCCCGCCCACTCCCCTCGCCCGGGCTCCGGCATCCAGCAGGCGCTCAGTAACAGAGGGTCAATGAAGCCAAGTCCAGAACACGCCCACAGCGTGGTCAGGAGAAAAGGGCTGGGGAACGGTTTAAAAAGTCACGTCCTCTGCGGCCGGATGAAAGGCGGGAATCAGAGCAAAGGCGGAGGTTCGGGCCCCGCGGGCTCCCCGCCGCAGGCCCCCTCTCGGGGCCCAGGCCCTGCTGCCGCCTCTCTGCCAGGAGGGGTGCAGGAGGCCGGTCGGGGCCACGCCGAGGAGGGAAACGGAGCGCGAATCAGACAGAAGCAGGACGTTTCGGGGAAAGCAGCCTGTGCACAGTCGCACTACAGCAGGGACGTCCCCTGGCCACCGGGCCTGCTCCTCTCGGCCTGGGCTCGCCGGGGCGTGTGCATGCAGTGTGGGCGGCGCATGCTCGTGTGGTGTGTGCACGGGTGTGGGTGGCATGTGGTGTGCATGTGTGTGCGCCACGTGCTGCATGTAGGGTGTGATATCTGTGTGTGCTGTGTGTGGGGGGGTGGCACGTTTATGGTGTGTGTGTAGGGAGTGCGAGTGAGGTGTGTGGTGTCTGTGACTGGGGTGTGTCGGGTGTGTGCACACACATGTGTACATGTGTGTTGTGTGCATAGGGAGTGTGCTGTGTGGTATCTGTGACTAGTGTGTGTCATGTGTGGGGCATGTGCACACGTGTGTACATGTGTGAGACACATGGGGGAGTGCACTGTGCGGTATCTGTGACTGGTGTGTGTTGTACGGTGTGTGGGTGTGCACGTGTGTGTACACATGTATGCATGTGTGGTGCGTGTATAGGGAGTGTGCTGTGTGGTGTCTGTGAGTGGTGTGTGTGTGAGAGTGACCTGTACATGGTATGACATACATGCACGCACGTGTGGTGGTGGGGTGGGGTCATATCCTGGGGAGCTGTCTGCGCCTGGCAGCCACCTGGTCCCTCAGAGGCCAGTCAGCCAGGGTTCCCGGGGCAGGGGTGACGCTGTGACCATCTTTGCTTCTCCCCGATGTCAGTCCCATGTCCGGGCCCTCCAGTGGATCCTGGGAGGGGCTCCGGGCTCCCTCACGGGGGTCTTCGGGGCTTTCCCTCCTCACGCAGGCCCGGGAGACCTTCTGGGTCCATCCGGAGGGTGAGTTGCCCTCTACCTGCTCGCTCACCTAAAGGTCCTGAAGAAGCCAGAGCCCCAGAGCAGGCGCAGGGGCCAGAGGTCCGCCGAGCACCTGGCCAACGGCCGTCTCGCCGAGGCCACAGGACAGGGAGGGGTGGCGCTGGGCCACCGGCCTGGGAAAACGCACTTTCTCCACCTTCCCGCTCTTCACAGAAACCAGCCAGTTTTTCAGTGACACCAGCTCTGCGCCTGAATACGGTCTTTGTTACCCTGCCCAGGAAGTCCCCTCAAAGGGACCAGCCCCTGGACTGGGGCTGGAGACTGGGGCCCGGTGGGGAGATGCGTGAGGGGACAGCTCACCAAGGCTAATGCAAAGAGCACAGGGACGAGGGACAGGTGTGTCCCTGCCTGACAGTGCCTGACCCAGGGAGATGCAAGGCCCGCACGGCAGCCTGACCTGGGCTGACTCTGCGCAGACCCGGGTCCAAGCCATGCTCTCCAGGGGACGCCAACGCACAACCAAGAGCGGGGACGGAAGCACCCTATCCTTGGAATAGCTCGGGGCATCCACCCCGGCTTTGCAGGCCCGGCAGGGGTAAGAGGAGGGCGCCCAAGTCTGTAAACTTCCGGCTCCCTGAGAGGTGCCCGGGCTGCGGGGACGCCCGCACCATCCACGGGCTCCGCTCGGGCACGGCGTCCCTCCGCCCGCCTCCCCCGCCCCTCCCCGGGCCGGCATTGGGCCCCCGCGGCGCCCCCGCAGCGCCCCCGCGGCTCCAGGCACGCGCGTCGGGCTCTTCCCTCGCATTGGTAGCTGGCGCGCCGAGCCCGGGCGCTTAGCGACGCCCAGGGTGGCGGGGCCGGCGTCCCCGGGCTCGGCGGGCGCGGGCGCGGGCACGGGCGCGGACGCGGCGCGGGCGCGGGCGCGGGGTGGGCCGGCGCGGGGCGCGTTGGGCCGGAGCCCGGGCGCGGCGGCGGCGGCGGCGGAGGATGGCGCGCGCGGGGCCCGCACGTGGAGGCCGGCGCGGGGGCGCGGGCAGGGCCGGCTGCTGAGACGCGCTGCTGCCCCCCGCGCGGGCGCCGCGGCTTCAATGGCGCCATCGCCCAGGACCAGCAGCCGGCAAGATGCGACCGCTCTGCCCAGCATGTCCTCAACTTTTTGGGCGTTCATGATCCTGGCCAGCCTGCTCATCGCCTACTGCAGTGAGTACCGCGCGGTCGGGCGCCCGAACGGCCCCCCCAGTCCGGGCCCCGGCCCCGGGGCCGGCCCCTGTTGCTGGCCGGGCCCCGGCCGGCGCCTCGCGGGCCACCCAGAGTCTGTGTGGAGTTGCGGTCTCGGGGCGCACCGTCCCCCGCGTTCCAGGCGGCCCTCCGCGGGGCCAGGAGGGTGAGGGTCCGCCCGGCCTCCTGGCGCTCGGGCACTTCGGAGGCCGGCACAGCTGCCCGAGACTCCCTCCCCGGACTCCGGAGCAGGGCCCGGGCGCCAGGCCCCGGGTGGCGCGGCGCGTCCCTGAGTGGCGATGCCCGCGGCTGCCGGGCGCGCTGCCGCCGCTCTGGCCCAGGCCCGCGATCCGAGCGGAGCCGACACTTCCCGGCCGCGCCCCGCGCTCAGGAGGCGGCAGCAGGTCCGAGGAGGGCGGACAGCGCTGCTGGGGGGTCAGCGGAGCACCCTGCCCAGCGCTGTCTGCCGGCTGCACTCCCGCTGGGGGCGGGGTGCGGCGGCCGCGGAGCCCGGAGAGGGGTGCCTCGGGCGGGAGTGAGGCTTGGGCTGGGACAGAGGCTGGAGCTTCTCCCTTCCTGGGAAGCAGGCTTGCCGGAGCTTTCTTAAAAATCGAGAAGTGAGGGGTGGGCTGCCTGGACAGGCTAAGCAGCCACCGCGGGCATTTCTTGAGTCATGTCCTGGTGGTCTAAGGCGGTGACCCAGCAGGTCCGAGGAGGGGAGGCCGGTTCAGGGCTGGGGTTGCCAGCTGCTGGGGCTGGGGCTTGGGCTCAGGCCAGGGCTGAAGTGCGTGGGGGCCGTGGGGGTCCTGGTTCCTGGCTCCGGGTCAGCTGGGGTAAGTGGGGTAAGTGGGCACAGGCTTCCGTCTGGGAGAATGGGGGGTGTTTGGAGTCGGGGGCACAGTCCCAGGACTGGAGTCGGGGTGGGCAGCCAGTGCTCCTGTGTTGGCAGCTGGTGGGGTGGGTGGGGGGTGGTCAGCGTCCTGGGCGCAGGCTTGCCCGGGATGGCGCGGGCCGCTAGGCTCCCTGGCCGGCCGCCTGGCACAGGCTCCGGGTGCCTTCCCGTGTCAGCGGGACGGAAGGAGGGGTGCCGGGGAACACCTGTCATGGAGAATCGACATGGGCAGGGGCGAGGGAGGTGGTGGAAAAATATGGATTCTTTTAAAATGAAAAAAAAATGGCCAGTGCTGAGCCTCCCTCCCCAGCCACCACCTCGCAGCCCGGGCATCCTGGCTCCCAGTCCGAGCCTTTCGCTCCCCCCCCCCCATGAGAATGCAGCGGGCCACGGAGCCCAGAGCCCCGGCGTGGTCGCCTGAGCCCTGGGACGGCCCAGCCCTAAGGAACCGCGAGCTAAGCTGGGCGCCCAGGGCCAGAATCTTCCCGCTCAGTCCTGGATGGTGGCGTGTTTCCCTACAATTGCTGGGGACAGCTGGGCACCGCGCGGGGAGGGGTCACGGAGCAGGAAGATTCCCAGAGGGCTGTGTCCCCGAATCCCCGTCGGCACAGCCCCCGGGAAAGTGCTCCTGGCCCAACGCTGGGAGCGGGTCTGGGGTTTGAGAGACATTCGCTCCCGCCCCTCGCCCCCCTTGCCATTTGGCCGCTGCTCCCAGGCACCCGAGGGTTTGGAGCGGAGCCCTGGCAAGGCTTCCTCGCGGACGGAGAGGGTTAACTGCAGATGAACTCCCGCCACTCGGAGGAAGTGCCATCTGAACGCCCGTCCTGGTGGCGTCCGGGGAGAGGGGCTCATTCCTCGGTGAGTGGGGAGGGGGCTGTGTGGCCCCGAGCCCCTGGCGCCATCCCTGGCCACTCCGGCGGCAGCGTCCTCGGGGCCCAGCGGAGTACTGGAGGCGGCCCACCCGGTGGGAAAAGGGCAGCCCCACCCGTGGCTCGACACTCCACATCCCAGCACCGCCCGCCGGCTCCCCATCCCCGCCGCTCCCTGCTGCGAGCCGTCCGTCCGCTCAGTACCCCCCCACCGCCTGCGCTCACACCTTCCCGGACCACCTGCCCGGACGGCCTGCCTGCTCCAAGTCAGCGGTCTGAGCAGAGGCCGGACCTGCCAGCTGCCCAGGTGAGGGAGGGAACCGCGGTCCGCCTCACCTGCTCAGCCCGCCTGGAGGGGGCCTCCCCCGCTTTCTGGAAACGGCCCTCCCACCCGACAAGGACGTCCGTCCGGGAGCAGTGGTGTCCGGAGCGGCAGAGATCACCACCCACAGGAGCTTGGTCGCCTGCCCCTTCATAGGTGTTTCCTGATCCACGCGGCGGAGAGATCGACACACCCGTTACTCCAGACACGCACTTGGAGAAATTAATGCATTTCACTAAAACAGAAAACAGACACAGTAATAATTTACAGCCTGGAACCGCAGTCCTGGAGAAAAAAATACATACTTTGTTTTTTAAAGAATTGAGAAAGCCAATAAAACGCAGCCGCAGCAGCCCCCCTTCCCAGGAGACACGAGATGAAGAACAGCCCGCACCCTTGTTTGTAAATTGTTTTTGTTATCAGTCAGGATTTTTATTACTCGCAATGTTTCCGTGCTAGGGAGCAGATACATTTGTATCATATTAATTAGGGAAAGCGATCCGTCTCCTGCAGGATTCAAGCGCCCTGCCTCGTCAATCTGAGCCCGTCTCTGCAGCAGGCAAGGCGCTCGCTGCCTGGTGTGGCGGGGAGAAAACCGGATTATTCCTCGGCCTGGTTTTCGGGGAGAGGGTGTTGTGCGGTTCTGGGCCCAGGGACCCGCCTCCCTCCTCTGCCGGCGGCTGGGCTCCGTCTGGAGGGCGATGGGCTCCACCCTCTGGCCGGAGACGGACCTGCAGCCCCCGGTTTGGCTAGTTGCTATAGTGACACGGCCTTGTCACTTTCTCCTATTGGGGAAGAATTGCCAGGAAAAGCAGAAGCGGGGTGGGGGGCGGTGGCTTTCTTTAAGGGCGTCCTCCGTCCCTGGGCGCGTCCCCTGGGCAGCAGGGACGGCGCCTGGTGGAGCTGACTCGGGCAGCGATGAGCGTTGGGCCGCCGCTGCCTCCTCCTGGTCCGGGGAAGCCTCCGCCGTCCTCGAGGCTCGGAAGGCGCTGATTTAGGCCGCCCTCCCACCCCGAGGTGGCCCTCGGGGGCAGCGGGGCCGCTCCGGCCTTCGACGTGCTGGCTGTGGTGACGCCCAGGACACGCGAAGCCGCGGGAGGGGGAGAGCCTTGTCGCCCTCAGCCTCGACTGGGACACGCGCACGCCGCGTTCAGCTCACCCGTGAAGACGCCGGGCGTCCGCGGGGGCGGCGCCGGCCCCGTTCGAACGTCCGGGCGGACAGACGTCCCCTCGGAATGCAGTGGTGTCTGCGCTGGCTGAGTCCCGTGCCCTGTGCAGCAGCTACGAGGCAAAATTACAAACAGCTTCACAATTGTCTTAATCCATTAGAATATTAACCGAGCGTGGGCCCCCGATGCTGCGTCTCCTTTATAAATACAATTTATTGCATATTGAGGAGAGATTAGGGCGCATCCCTCTCCTGCTGTTCGCATCTCATTTCTGAGGCTCTCGCGGGGGTGGTGTCGGGTGCACGGGGGCTTCGTGGAGACCGCCGAGGGGGTCTGCTTCTCGTCCTCTTTTTCTCCCGCTGTGTTCTTACCGGAGGCTGCCAGGGCGTGGTCTGTGCCTTTCAGCCCCAGAGAGGCTCCCCGCCGCCTCCGCCGGGGGTCGGGGGGGGGGGGGGGCGGGGTCCTGCGAGCTGAACTCCACGGCCGGCGTCAGCAGGCAGGGCCCCGGGGGAGGGCGCGTCTAGAACTCTGTCCTTCTGGGCCATGGCCCCAGGCTAGCTGCCTGCCCTCCCCTGCCCCTCCCCGGTCCCGCCCTGTCCCCTTCCCGGAGCTGCCGCACCAGGGCCCACGCCCCGGCAGGGCCGGAGGGCCGCGTGCCCACGGAGTGGCCGGCCGGCCTGCCTCCCGGCTGGATCCTGCCGGGAACACCCCACTCCGGACCCGCCACTCCGCATCCACAGGATGAAATATGCAGACCAACTCTTGTGGCCTGAAGTATTTTCAGGTGACTTTTATGGCGTAATTATGGGAAAATGTTATGATAATGTGGCTCTAGAAAAGGGCAAAAAAGCAGAACATTAAAATCCCCATTTCTTTATATAGCTCCGCAGCTGTGCTGACTTAGAACGGCTCATTTTTGCATTAAAATGTGGTGCTCTGGAGTTAATAAACTACAGAATGCCACCTGTCACCAGGTCACCACGGGCAACAGCCGGGTGACAGGCAGGCTCGCTAGGGGGACCCCGGTCACCTGTGTGCTAGGGGCTTGGACGCGGAGGGGCTCTGAGGACGGAGGGCCCGCCAGGCTGCTGGCTTGGGGGTGGTCGCGGCCAACAGAGCCCACGGCGACCTCGCTAAGTGCTGCCTCGCATGCTGTTCACACCCCGCGGGCTGGGGTCTGGGGTGGCTGCCCCTGTGCGCCGCTGGCTCCTGTGAGGGCCCTGGGCCGGCCCTGGGGTCCTGGAGGCCACTCGGGCCGCCCAGCGCCCCCCTGCGCCGCCCTCCACTCTCTGAGCTGCGCGCCCGGGCTCAGGGCCGCGCGCCCGCCCCCTCGCAGCGGTGCAGCTGTCGGGGTGGCTCGGCTTTCTGGAGCCGGCGAGCGGTTGGCAGAGGATCGGGACACTTCTCATCTCCCCGTCGCCCGTGAGCGGGGCAGGGGCCCCCGAGGCTCTGGAGCAGCCACGGGTTTGTTAGCACAGTTGGCAGGAGCCGGGCGTGGAAGCTCTTCTGTCTCCAGCGAGGGGAGCGGGCCCGGAATCCCCGGCCCGTGGCTCACAGGCGGCCCCATTCCAACTCCCTGTGCCAGCGGCCTCCGCGGGAGGGCGGCCTGGGCCTGGGGGCGGGTCCCTGGCACAGTCTCCCCCGCCTCCTGGAGCTCCTGCCCCTGGCCCCCCCGTGAGCCCCTGCGGTGGGCTCTGGCGCAGGGTGGGGGACCCCACCCAGGCTCCGTCCCGGCTGGCACCACCCTGCCTGACTTCTCCGTGCCCAGACACCCTCCCGCTGTCCCCAGCCACTCCGGGGCTGCAGACCAGGCCGTGTGCTGGGCGCGGAGGCCGTCTCCGCACGTCCCCACGCACTCCCGTGTCCCGGAGGTGTCTGGCCGGCCTGCAGCCTCTCCTCTGTGCCTTTGCGTCTCGTCTCCCACAGGTGACCGTGCTGCAGGTGGTGATGACGCCATTTCAGGGTGATCAGACGCCCCCGGTCCTTTGCCACAGGGAGGCCTGTCCCCCCTGCTTCCCGCCATCCTCGTGTGTGTTCAGTGCCCCCGCCCTTCCCAGCGGCGGCCGGGTCCCTGGGCATGGTTCCAGAGAGTTCTCTCTAGAGCCCGTGGAATGGATGCTGTAAGTGCTTTTCCCTCCGGAAGGTTCTGCTGGCAGGACCCTTGGACCCTGGGCGCTGCCTTTATTTCAGTTCTCAGGGGCCGGCCCGTCAGTGGCGCTGGCCGGGCCCTCAGACCCAGGGCACTGGGCACTCAGGGTGCCAGCACCCTGGCAGGAGGCCGGGCTTGCCCTTCCTCCTGGGGCCCCTCCCTCCTCAGGGCCACCCCCGCCACCCTGGTCGGGAGTCGGCACCGTCTTCCCACCAGGCTCCGCCCTTGACTTTAGGGTGAAGACAAACCTCCCGCCCCCGTCCTCACACCACCCCAGGGTGGGCACGGGGAAGCCACTCGGGACAGGTGCCCGGCGTGCTGTGCTGGTGTGGCTCAGCCAGCGCTCCCGCACACATACCCACAGACCCTGCGTGCATGGAGCCGGCCCCCTGGTCTGCGCCCCCACGGTCAGCGGCCCAGGAAACCCCACGGGGCCCAGGAGGGGAGGCTGGGACCCGGTCGCTCCCGCAGGCTGTCCTCCCTGGCCTCTCCTTACCCAGCGAGGCAGGTGTGGCCGTGGCTGCCTTTGCCAATAGAGGGGGGCCGTGCCTGGAATGGGGGACGGGCTGGGGACTCAGCTCAGGGTTCTTATCCCCGTGCCGGCGGCCCTCCTCTCGCGTCCCGTCCGTCGTTTTGCACAGGCGTGTGGTGCACACACACACAGACTCACTTCCTCAGCCTTCCGTCTGCGGGCCTCAGTTCCCGCACCTGAAGTCGCAGGCGACCCTGCCAGGCCGGAGAGCCCACGGGGACAAACACAGACCTGAGTCTCGCAGGCGCCGCGGTTTTGGACCGGCGGCCCTGGAACAAGCTCCAAGCCCCGGCCCCTGCCCGAGACACTGGCCCAGTGACGTCTGCTCTCCGCTCGGATCAAGGGCTCCGGAGCCAGAGGGGTCGCCCCGTGGTTCACACGATGAAGCTAAAACCGCTGGACAAGCCCTTCGAGTGTCCTTTCAAACGGGGGACCGGGCACTCGGTGGCCGGGTGCCCCATGAGCCGGCAGGACGGATGACCGGGGGTCCCTGAGCACGCAGCGGCAGCCTCCCTGGGCGGGGCCCCCTGTGGGGTCCTGAGCAGGTACAGCCAGCGGGCCGGCCCCCGAGGGACAGCCGCAGAGCCCCCGTCCGCCCGGCTGGCTGGAGAGCGAACCCCATCGCACGACTGTGCTGTGGAGCTGACAAGACTCCGTCCAAGTCCCTTCCGTGGGGAAGGAACCTCCCTCCCGCCGACCCTGGGCTGGCGTGCCGCCCTTCCCCTCAGGACACGGCTACTCAGAAGTGAGCCGCCGGTGGTCTCCCTGGTGGCCACCCTCCAGCGGGGGTCCAGCTCCCTGTGGCCCCTTCCCTGGCTGACAGCCACCTCGGGCAGGGCTGGGGGGTCCTGAGAGGGGGGCCTAGGCCGGGCTGGCCCACCCACGGGGGCTCTGGTGACTGGCGTGTCCCATGCACCCTGGAGGCCCCGCCACACCGTTCCATGGCACTAGCTGCCCGAAGCCCCTTCCTTAGGTGGCATCGCCGCTCTGACCTGCCACCTCTGCCCGGGGCTCACCTGGCTCCAGGCCGCCAGTCCTGCCTCCCTTGCTGGCTCTCTCCATCACACGCCATCCTTGCACCCATCCTCCGGACACTCCGAGCAACTGATTTCTTGGGCCGCTGCCTGCAACGCCCCCGCCTGGGTTGCTCCGCCCGCTCCTGACTGCCCCCCGCCCCGCCCACCAGACTGGGCAGCATGGGTGACTCGTGGGGGCGGACCCGCATGGATTGATTAGAGACGCCTTCTCTCCTGGGCCCCACGCCCCGGCCGGTGCTCACGGCTCGTGGTCACCCAGGCCTGGCTCCGGCTCCAGCCGTGGGAGCCCAGCTCCATTCGCCAGGCAGGTGTGCGCCCCACCTGCACCTGCACTCAGATGCGCCACCTCTGCGGGAGGCCCAGCAGCTGGGCGTGCTTGGCGGGTCCTGCTGCCTGCAGGCGGCTCCGGCCGCCTGGGCGCCCTTCCGTCCAGGGTCCTCTTTCCAGGGAAGGGGGCGCCGAGGTGCCAGGGAGAGGCAGTGTAGATGTGGGGGTGGGGGAAGACAGCAGCCCCCCCTGGGGCTGAGTTCTGCCAACCTCTCTGTTTTAGCCCCAGGTGGCCAGCTCAGGGACTCAGGAGCTGTGGCTGGGGACGGGGGCACTGGAGTCCGAGGTGCATGGGGGGGGCCCTCGCCCCCCACCTGTGTGTGTAGGGGCAGACGCTGGGCGCACGCACCCAAGTGGTGTCCTGGGAGGGGGCTGGGTGCGGCAGCCAGGCAGAGTCGGGGCACCCAAGGAGCTCTCCTTCCCCTGCGTGGAGGCCCCGGGGGGGCTGGGGGAGGGCTGGGCCCGGAGGCTGGTGCCCCAGGGTCATCGTAGTCCCTGTTGTCCTGAGGCTATTGGGCTGCCCCCACCATGTGGGCGTTCCCAAAGCGGGCGACCAGCCTCCACCCCTTGGCCGGGCACCCTGCTCCAGCACAGCCTCCGGGCTTACGGACGGCTCCAGAATGGAGACCTGCAGATTCGGGGCTCCAGGGCAAGTCCTGCACCCCTTGGGGGCACCCCTTCCCCCCAGTGCGTCCCACCTGGTCCCGTCTGCCTGCCTTTGTGTCTTGGACGTCTGGCCGTCAGGGTGGCACCACAGGGTCCTGGCCGGCGGCACGGTGGCCGGTGGCCCTCACCTCCACGCCAGGGCGTTGGATGGCGCTTAGGAGTCTCCAAACCAGAACCACGCAGTGGCCAACTCTGAGCTCATCCCCTCGCCCTCAGACCCCCGGCTGGCGAGAGGACGGAGGGGTCTCCCTGGCCGGCCAAGCCCCACGGGACACAAGTGGGCGCCGGGCTGGACTCGGGCCCTCGGGCTCCCCGCAGCGGGTGTCGGGTGGCGTTGGGGGAGAACCCGGCTCGTGTGCTCTCCAGATCTGAGGCGTGTGTGGTGTCACCGGCGCTGAGGACAGCGTCGTGAAGCTGCCCACAGCCGGGCGCCCTGGCGCTTTCTTCTGGGCAGGGAGTGGAGCAGCTTTCTGGAGAGCGTCCACGTCATGGTTTTTAGCACCTAAAATGCTAATGTCTCAGAAGTTGTCTCAAAAGTGGCTGGGCTCGGGGGAAAACACTCCGGCTGTTTTCCACTGATCTTTGTCCTGTAGCATCACCCCGCCTGATGGCAGGTCTGGAGCGCAGCTGACACCATTATCGGGCTGCCCCGGACTCGGGCTCGTGTTCCCGGGTGTTCCCGGGCTGCGGCGCCGTTGTGACAGGCATGGGGAGCCCCGGAGTCCTGCCCCCGGGCAGAGGTCCGTGTCCCGCTCGCCCGGTCCTCCCAGACCACTCGGATCCTGCACAGCGTTTCCACACTGAGACCCCAACACGTGCGTGCTGGTGAACCCCACCCTGTGAGACTCGGGTCCCCCGGACCGAGAACAGAACTCATCACCGGAGCATCGGGACATCGGCGGGGGGCAGCCGGTGACCTCTGTGTCCATGCCGGCACACTCCAGTTGGGGGATGAGCCGCCTCCACTCTGCAAACCAGGCACCTGTCTGTGAAGACCCGGCTTCGATGGAAATGGGCGCTGAGCTCGTCGGGAAGGAGACGCGCTTGCCGGCGCAGGCCGGCGCTCGCCCAGGCTTCGCTATCCTCTTTGTCTCGAGGGTCCGGAGGCGCAGGGACCCGAGTTCATAGACATCAGCGGCCCTGGCCACCGCCAGCCCCAAGGCCAGGGGCCTGTGGAGAGGACACAGTGCCCGATGCTGTCGTCATGGAGACCGTGGAAGACCGCAGGCTGCCGGCACTGTCTCGGGGGTGGGGGCAGATGGTCACACCCCGTTACACCCTGAGAAGCGGGCAGGAGACCAGAAACCAGGGTCTCTGTCCACTCCGCACACCAGCGCTGCCCACCGGGACCTGGAGGGTGTGGGCAGTGTGCGCACTGGACCCAGGGCACCGAGCTTCCAGCTGGCCCCAAGCTGGGCCTGGAACCAGTCGCCTTGTGTCCGGTTTGGCCCCAGCAATTGTGGGGGGGCTTCCCAAAAACACAGGGGGTGTGCTGAGCACCATCGAAGGGACATTCGTCACACTAGAGGGAACCCGAGTGGGAGGCTGTGCTGGGCTGGGGGTCAGTGGCGGCCAGGCCTCCTGAGACTGCAGATGCTCAACGCAGCCCCAACCCCTGGAGCTGGGGGAGCCGGTGCCCCCGGGGCCTTGCCGCCCCTCACCGTGTGTAAGTGGAGCCTTCGCAGTGAGACTTCTGGCCACAGGTTCAGCCCATCCTCTCCTGTGTGCAACACAGGTGGACACGGTGAGCTGACCTGCCACCTGGGACGGTCCTGCTGGCCTCCTTGGCCCAGTGTCTGCAGGGTCCATGCCCGTCCCTGTTGTCCACGCTCACACGAACTCCTCCGCAGAGGTGGGCCTGCCCTTGCGTCTCCATGTCAGCCCAGATCAGCTGCCCCCATCAGTCATTTACACTTGAGTATGAACAAGGCTCTGATGCTGGTTTGGCTGACAGGGGTGGTGTGGACATAGAGTGTCTGCTTCTGTGACCCTGACCTTGAGTACTAGCTGCGTTCGGTGTTTCTACCTGGGTGGTCGAAGGGCCTCTAGCCACTGTCCAATCCTCTGACCAAGGGAGGAGGCTGAGCTAATTTAAGGCCCACAGGGGTCCTCGTGGCCAGTCCTTGTCTGCTGGTCCTGCCGCCCAGAGTGACTGTGCTGGCCCCTCTCCGTTCTGCTCAGAACACACAGTGTATGACCCCGTGCACAGGTACCTCCAGCAGGCCGCCCTGCTGGCCGGGCCCCACTGTGAGACCCATCTGCCCAGCGCCGCCCTCCCGTGGGCAGAGAAGGAAGCGCATGAGGGCAGGTGTCCCGTGGCCGCCCCTCCCCCACCTGCGGCAGGGCGGGCCCCTGCCCACCGAGGACAATGCACAGGGCTGCCCGGTGCAGAGACTGAACGGTACAGAGCTGGTCGGTGTGCCGGGCACCGGAGGGCTGGGTGAGCAGCGGCTGCAGCCAGGACGCTACACCCAAGTTCTTTCCGAGGTGACTTGGGGGCTACAGGAGAGGTGCCCACCTGCCCCCAACAGGGTTTTGGGCCCTGACAGGCTCCGGGTGGCAGACAGCATGGCGAGGGCCCACACAACTCCGGGCGCTCTGAGAATCAGTGTCCTGTCCACGCAGAGCCGCGAGTTGGCCCAGCCCAGCCCGCACCTCCCCTGACACGGTGGAGCTGGGCTCGAGGTGGGTCCTACGGTGCAGACACACCTGGTGGTGACACCACGTGATTTTAGGGCCGGCCAGGACCCTGAACACAGCCCAGCGTGGTTCTGCTCCTCTGGAGTGGAGGTGCCTCGTCTCGCGCAGTGGGGGACCGCCTGGAGGGCGAGCTGGTCAGCACGTGGCCAGGGGCTGGCACTGTGGTTGGTGCCCACGTGGGCGTCTCCCCCTTGGCCTGTCGGGCCTGTAGGTTCTTTCGTGTCCTGCAGGGACTAGAGTGAGGGAGCTGCCCCGGCTGCCTCAGCTGCCGGCCCCCGGGGGAGACCCACCTGGGCAGCCAGCCTCGGGCTCCTGCCCCAGCAGACTGGGTCAGCGCCCGGCGCTCCCAGGGGGGTGAGTGCGTGCCCACCTCCTCGCTGTCCTCGCCGCTGCCTCGGAGGCCCACCCCTCCCGGGGACCTCGTCTGCACACAGGCCTGTCCTCTCCGCTCTGTCCCACAGCCGTCTCTCAGGTTCAGTTTAATGCACTTGCTGAGACAGAGCCAAAACTGGGTCCCTTCCCCGGGGACAGAGGCGCGAGGCTTGGCAGGGTCCTCACTCTGCTACCGGCGGGGGCCCCTCAAGCTGGTAAAGGTGGCTCCACACTGGCCCGGGTCCCCGGTGTCAGAAATGGAAGGAACGCAGCACCTCTGAAACTCCAAACCGCAAACCCTCCGTCTCAGTGGGCGTGGCCGCGGTGGAATCGGGGATGCTGCCCGGCACCTGTCCCGTTGTGGTGAGCAGGCCGACTGATTGTTTAATGCTGCGGCACCCGGGCATTGTCAAACTGATCGGAAAAGCTCTACGGACCCGTGACCTCTCACTGCGGTCACTTCAGCAGTCGGCGGTCCTCACAGCTCTCCTGGGACCCCGAGTGCAGGCTCCCCCTGGGCGTCAGCGTGGGGTTCGTGGTGTCCCGTGCGCAGTGCGGCGTGAGATGGGGTGGCAGCCATCTCTCGTCCCTTAGCAGCATGCTGGGTCAAGGGGACGTGTGGGCAGCCGCTGTTCCGAGGACCTGGCCCAGCATCTCGGGGCACCGTGGCGAGGGTCCTGGGATCCCCCTGGTGGCTTCTGTGCTGGGCTCGTCCCCTCACCGGTTTCAGGCTGGTGACTCATCCCAGATGAGACTCATCAGCCTGGGCTCCGGGCGCTCTGGAACCCAGCACAAAGCTTAGCTCTGGGCTTCCCGGCAGACACAGCAACAAGGGATAATCCTCTTGGTGTGGGGCTCTCTGCCCCCTGAGGGCCACCTCAGAACGTCACATGGCTGTCACGGCGCCGCGGTGGCACCTGCACTGTCATCTCTCACTTACAAACCCTGCAAGACCAGAGCTGTTGTTTCCACTTTCAGGGATTCAGCGGGGCCTGCCCCAGCCCGGCTTCCAACGCGCCCACCCTGTGCTGAGCACTGGTGTTGGAGTCTGCGAGGGGGGGGATGACCCGCCCCCAGCAGGAGGCGCCTGGGCTCCCAGCCCCCCGGCCGGGGCACCTGAGTCCCCATCAGTCTTCGTGGGCGGTGTCCTTCCTCCGGTGTCCGCCCGCCCCGTACCTGCCACGTCTGCCCCGTGCCTGCCGCCCCCTGGCCACCCCCGCCTGACCTCCCCGTCAGCGTCAGCGGAGAGACGACCTTGGAGCAGCCCGGCGCTGTGGCAGTCGCTCTGCGGTGGGCCCGCGGTGGCCCCATTAGCGTGGTGGCTGCTACCCGAGGACTAATTAAACCAGATGGCGGCGAAACCCGAGTGGAGGCGCGGAGAGGTTTCACATCTAAGTTGATCAAGATTCGGCGGAACGGCATATGCTCGGGGAGATTAAGAATTTTTTAACTGCGTATTAACGGCTTCTCCCGATACCCTTCCTGGCGCTCGCCGTGCAGCGCGCCCCGCTTGCCTCGCTGGCGCCTCGCTGTTCCCCACCCCCGTCCCTGTCCCCGGGACCTCTGGGCCTCGCGGGTTCACATGACCCAAGTGAGGCTACTGCCCGATGCAGGCGGCGCCCCGCGGGGCGGTGTTCACGGAGGGGGAGGAGGCGCAGAGGCGGAGCCAGCCCCTCAGGGACGCCCCGCCCACGGGAGGAGGGGCCGCCCACCCGCAGTGGCCAGCACTTCCGGGGTCCAGGCCCGGCACCAGCGCAGGACCCGCAGGGGCGAGGTGGTCCCCGCCCCGCCCCTTTCAGCGAGTCTGGCTGTCCTCACGGCTTTGAAAGAGATTCCGTGTTGACGTGAACTTCACACGACAAGGTCATCCGTTTTGAAGTGTGCGCTTCGTAAGCATGTCGCAGTCACAGCGTGTCGTGGCCGCCGCCTCTGCCGTGTTCTCCAAGACGCCCGTCACCCCGGAGGGCCCCCACCCACTGAACAGTCGGTCACTGCCTGTCACCTCTTCTGCCCCCCAGGGAAGCCCCCCAACCTCACAGCTGTCATGAAGCAGAGGCCGAGAGGCTCCTGGGACCAGGCATGGGCACATCCAGAGGAAGATTCCGGAACACTTCAGCAGACATGCCGTTGTCTCTTCTCACCCCGAGCAGGGAAGCAGAGACCGTGGCTCTGCTCTAGGCTGGGCCCAGGTGACCGGCCACCCAGGCGTCCTGATCTTGTGGGGGGGCGGGGCTGGGCACAGGGAGGCAGCACTCCTGGACCCACCCACCCACCTCTGAGGGTGCACCCAGCCCCGCCCTGCTTCCTGCCTCCCTCCGGGGGGGTCTGAGGGCTCCAGGTGGGCACCATAGCTGCGCCCAGGACGCTGGTGGCTCCTGTGACCGCACAGATGTCCCCGGCTGCTGCCTCGGCCTGGCTCTAGGCCCCGAGGCTGTGATTGTGCCCCGTGTGGAGCAGCGCCTCCTGCTGCCCGGACACCGGGTTGCTGTGCCCGGCAGCCGCGGTAGCGGGGCCAGGGGGCGTGTCCTACCGCCTCAGCTTCCCTCTTCCCGGCCCTTCCCGGCCCGTCTTCTCTGGGCAGGCACCTCGGGGGCGAGACCCCGGCAAAGCCCCTGTGTGTGCAGCCCAGGGACGCTCCCACGTGACCGCACGGGGGACGGCCCTCGTGAAAAGCCCCTTTGTCTGTCGGCTAATTGAGAAATAGCAGCCGGCCTCGAGAGGGGCCCAGGCCCTACGTCTTCTCTGGACGTCGGCCACGGTCCTCGGGGTGGGGGCTGGGCGGGCGCGTCCCGCTGTTGAATAGGACTCGGGGAAACCTCCCAGGCCTGGCCCGGCGTTCCCCTGCTCCCTGCGGGGCCTCCAGCCCGCACACGGTGGGCACGCCTCTGCCTTTCCATCCTTCGGAGCCCGAAGCTGGGGCGACCCGGGATCAGGCGCAGGGTCTGGGCACCGAGGACTCGGATGTGAGACCAGTGGCTGGGAGGCCCAGGCAGGGGCCCCGCTCTCCGCGTCTCGGTCCTGTTCTCCGTGACCGGGACAGCAATACCTCCCAGGGTGCCGGGCTCTGAGGCGGAGGGTGCTGCAGCGCCCTCCCTGTGAACGTGTGTCCAGGGCCCCCGTAACGGGGCCACGGTTTCCGCCCCTCCTGGGGATGGCCTGAGACGTGGCACTTTGAGCCGTGTCCCTCTGGCCCTGCTGGGGTGCCCCCTGTCCCCTCTGCCCAGCTGTGTGAACACTTAGGCTCAGGACTCAGCCCGGCGCCTCTCCTGTGGGGCTCGCACAGAATCCAAGGTTCCCTCTTGGTGACGGCGGCTGGTTGTCCACCCCCTGCCCTGCCCAGGATGGTTGGGAGCAGCAGGCCCGGGCCGGCACGGAGCGTGTCCCCCACCCCAGACCACAGACAAGGCCGCAGGGGTGGTCGCTCGTTCCGCCTGCCCCGAAGCGAGAAGGCTGTGGCCACGGGGACGCCAGCGTCTTCGAGCCGAGTCTTCCCGACACACCAGAGCTGGTGCGGTTCTTGGCGGCGACCGGCAGGGGCCACGACACGGGCGAGCTGAGTTGCCTCCCCGGCCGCGGTTTCTGGTCTGTGTGACGGGGGGCAGGGGGCAGGGGGCCGCTTGCCCCTGGGGCTCCTTCCAGGTCAGTGCAGGTCAGTGACTTGGTCAGAAAGGCTGCCCAGCTGCTGTCACTGTCCATCCCCACCGTCGTCATCGCCACCTGCCACCTCACAGGGACGTGGGGTCCCAGCAGTGACTCCCGGCCGTGGGCAGGATGGCCCAGGCCCCCTCCTGCCCAGGAGGCACCTCGATGGCCCCAAGGCCCCTGCAGGGCCCGGGCGGGCTGGGGGTCGTGTCTTTTACAGGTGAGGAAACTGTGACCCCACCCCTGAAGACGATGTTTGTCCCAGGACCCCGTAAAGCTGAGGGGTCTGCCCAGAGTCCCCCACAGTACAGCACAGACTGTCACTGCAAGGGGGAGAGCGCTCGCCACTCTGCGTCGGGCGCGGGAGGCCGGGTCCGCGCCCCAGGACAGGGGAAGCACCGCCGTCCTGCCCAGAGCGAGGAGCCGGCCGGCGGCCGGGCCCCCAGCGCCCGTCCGGGGCCTGGGAGGGGCCCCGAGCCCGCAGTGCGGGCCCGGAGGCTCCAGGACAGTCAGGACCGCTGCTGTCCCCCGGCCCTTCGGGGCTGACCCCGAGCCGAGAGCTCTGGGGGTCGTTTAAATTTGAAAATTAACATGAAATCAAAAGAGACAGAGTAATTTTTCATCCTGCTGGAAAGGTTATTTGCTTTCCCGGCCGATGCGTACTGTGCCTGATACATGATGTCAAAAGGTAAATGATTTTAAACCAGATTCAATTTAAATTTCATTACGTGTGCGCGGGAGACAGAGGCTCCGAGAACCCCCCACCTTCTCCTGGAAGATTTTTCACTTTTAATAACTCTGGTCCTAATGCCCTAATCCGTTTACTATTCGACCCCGAGGTGGGGGAGGTGGCTCACGGTCCCGGGGTCCCAGCGCGCAGTGTCGGGACACAGGCCCGAGGCCCTGCGGGAGGTGAGCTGCGGACCGGGCCCCGGGGCAGCTCGGCCCAAACTCAGTGTGACCGCAGCATGCTGCGCCCTCACCAGGCCTCCGTCACCCCACCTGGCACGCGGCCGGCCCGTGGCTAAGCCCCTGTGGACCTTTGCAGAGAGGGAAGAGGCAGGAGCCGGTCTCCTGCCTGAGCCCAGTCTCGGCTCCGCAGCGTCGGCGACCTCTGAGGGTGGAGGGGACAGCCCCTTCCGGTTGCCCCTGCTTTTCAGCCAGACTGCCCGGTGGCCGCAGGGGTGGAGGCAGACAGAGCTCTCCGAGGACCCGGGAGGGCAGAGCGCGGCAGCCCCGGGTCTGGAAGGTTCTGTAGGGCAGGACCGGGTCTGCGGGGTGGGGCCAGGGAGGGCCCCAGGGAGGGGCCGGGCTCTCCTGTCCTGGTGGCGTCTCCTGTCCCCGGCTGATGTGGGGCCCTGGCACGGGGAGGACACTGTCCTGAGTGTCCTCTGGCCCATTTCTCCAATGTCCCCTTCCCGTCAACTGCCGGCTTCACTCACACTGCACAACACTGCCTGTGAGTGCGCGTCCAGGTGCTTCGAACGGACAATGTTAGTGCCCCTCAGAGACCTTCCCCGGGTGCGGGTTTGTTTTGCAACCTCACGCAGTGGGGAATGGAAGGTTCCAGAGCTCAGACAGCCTGCGGGTCCGGGGTAAGTGTGGGGACTCTCCCTGGCGCCTCGTGCCGTCCATCCATCCTGCACCTGTCCCCTCTTTCCTGTCTGCGGTGCTCCCGGCAGGCCTGTCCCAGGCTGTGTGTGCAGAGCCCAGGGCGGTCGCCAGGCGTCAGCCGTCTCCGAGGGGGGCTATTGCCAGCTCAGGGGTTGGTGCCCAGCCCGGCGGGCGGGGAGGGCAGCCTGGCCGCTGGGAGTCACCCGTCCGTCTTGCATCCGTCACTGAAGTGTCTGGTCCCTGCTGGGTGGCCTTTGTCGGAGGGTCACGTCTGTGAACCCAGGTGAGACTCCGGCTGTGTGAAGTGTGGCGGCTTGTGGGTGCTCCTGCTCCGAGCGGCCCAGCTGGGGGGTGAGGCTGGAGGGGGCCGGGGAAGGCCCAGCCGTGGTGCCGCTGTCGTCCAGGAGTGGGGGCTCCGGGCTGCTGGCCAGGAGCTCCGGGTAGAGAAGGCCCGGGGAGGGGGGTGCCCCTTTCTCGCTCCATCCTCGCCGTGTGTCCCCATGGAAGACTCTGTGTCCCTCGGAGTCTGCAGGTCACGGCAGTGGTGCCTGTGGGAGCAGCTTGTTCTCGTCCCACGACGGCGCCGGAAGCTGGCGTGGGGCTGACTGGTGGCCCTGGCTGGGCGCCATGGGGTGCACTCGAGCCTCGGCGGGGCTGGACCCGCAGAGACCCAGGGGGAGCCCCAGAGGCCGCGTCCCTGCCCCTCCCAGGCCCACCCACCGAGGGCAGCCGTCTCCCCTGATAGTCTTTCCAGGGAGGGGGCTTTTCTCTCTCCACTCCCACTGCTCTCCCTCTCTCACTGTCATCTTCATTCTCATCATCTCCATCCGCAACCACCCGGTGACAGAGAAGACCCTGCAAACCATGCGCCCCCCCCCGGCGCAGTCTGCCACCACTGAGGCCGCCCTCCTTGGGCTCCCCGCAGGCACCGGCAAGGCCCGGCACTTCCCACGCTGCGGCCTGTGACCCTGGTTGATGTAAAATCAATTTGGTGGGTCGGGAGCATCGCTAATGATGTAGGACTATTTACCCACAGTACAGCGCCCTTCTGTGGGGGTCCCTGTGGTTTGACACCCGCACGGCTCCTGTGGACACCGCGGACACACGGCTGTCCGCCCCCGAGGACCGAGTCACACGGCCCGGCCGCCCGGACCTGCTCATCGCCTCCTGAGCAGTGGCCGGTGAGACCGTTGTTCTCGAAGGAACCAGACGCAGCTGGGGACCTGGGAGCTGGCTGTGCCCACGCGGCCTGAGGCTGTCTCTCGTCCCCACTGGCCCATCAGGACCATCCCCCCACGTCCCTGAAGTCTGAACTGGCAGGGGAGCTCAAGCCTGAACCCCGAGCCCGAAGTGCCAGGCGGGGCGCCATCCTGGGTCGGGGCAGGAGGTTTTTGGGGGTCCAGGGCCAGCGCCACCAAGATCTGCACCCACTCCTCCCTCCCCCACTCCGAGCCTGTCCGTCTGGCAGTTCCTGAGTACCGGCACCCCGCACCCTCCCTCCTGAACCCTCCGCCCGCCCTGAGGACCACGCCGCAGAGTGGGCTTCTGACACCATCACTTGTCCTCTGAAGTCCCCTCTTGGAACACAGCCCCGTTCTGAGTCCAGGGTCAGGACTCCCCCGTGACCTCCAGGAGAACCCCGCCGCTGTGCTGAGGCCGGACTGGTGCCCATGAGGCTGCAGGCCGTGGGAGGGGGGTCGGCACAAGGCAGGGACCGTCCATCGGACCCCTGCCTGCCCAAGATCGCAGCCTGGGCGTGGGCGGCAGCGCCCGAGGCAGGGAGGCTCCGGAGGGGGCCGGTGTGACCACGTAAGACGGGCCCAAGCCAGCTTCACAGGGAGGGAGCCCCCTTCTCAGCGGGCACGGCGGGGCCGGGGGCAGTGGGCGCCCAGCCGCAGCGGCACCTGCGCGACGACCGTCTGCAGCCAGGAGTCCCTGGTCCCCGGGCTGCGTCCCGCTGTGCTCGCAGGCTTTGCATCGCCAACTGCCGGGGTGCCGGGTGCGCCGGGTGTGCCGGGACCCCCGGGGACGGCCCTCGTTGCCTCCTCCGTCCTGGTCCTCGCAGGAAGCGCCCCGTCCCCGTGAGCGAGCGCGCCGGCCTGTCCATCACGCCGCCATCCCGAGCCTGGGACTCTCACCAGGGGAAGAACGCGGCGATCGCGTGCGGCGGCGGCACTCGCCGGGGAAGAGGGGGATCGGCGCAGACACACGCTGTCAAAATACGTTGCTGTCAGCGCTGAGTTGACGGTTGCTTTGTTTTGCTTTGTTTTGCTTTGTTTCTTGAACGTGTCGTTAGGAAAAATTAGCAATGACATCAGCTGCGAGAGCCGGGAGGGAGGAAGCCGGGTCGTCCTTGAAATCTCTGCAAGCGATTTCTTTGCCTGTAAATTCGGCAGCGTCCCTCCTAGAGGCCCAGCGCAGCCTGGTTTGGTTGTGAGTGTCTGGTGCGCGTCTGGAGAAACCAGGCGTCAAATGCAAGGAGGTGGCGGTCGGGCCCCGGGGCCCCTCCCCAGGCCCCCGCTGGCCTCCCACCCACTCCCCATCTGGGGGCCAGTGCAGCCAGGTGGGACTCGGGGCAGGGGGGAGAGGCCAAGGTCGCTACAGAGCTGCCGTGTCCCGGGCCCACTGAGCCCCGCCTTCCGACACTCGGCCCGCAGGGCAGTTGGAACAAATGGTGTGAAACAAACAGACGCAGGAATGAGCGCGTGAGTGGACACGCGGTCGCCCAGGCCGCCTCAGAGCTGCGGCCCTGCGGGCCTGGGAGCCCCGGCTGCTGAGCCGCGGCCGGCCTTGGCCCCCCGACACCGCGCTGTCCCCCGAAGAGGCTCCCTGGGCGTCTAGGCCTCGGCTGGAGGGAAGTTCCACATTGTACCGTCCGCGGGAGAAGCGCTTTTCCGCTGTGCCCGCTTCTCATTCCCCGTTCCCGCTGTCCATCCTCTCCACGCAGAGACACCAGCGTCTGCAGACATGATGAGAACACGTGGCCAGAGCGTGTGTGGGGCCCAGTGTGACGGGGCTCGGCTACTTCTGGGGGGACGAGACCAGAGGGCCCAGCGCAGGGTGTGTGCCTGGGGGTCAGCGCCCCACCCTTACCAAGGAGGCGGGAAGACAGAGCTCCTGGGGTGGCGGCTGACAGGCATGTGGAGGGACCAGCAGAGGGGACGCCACCGTCCCTCCTTCCAGCTGTCACCATCCCCGCAGGTGACATGAGCACGGGTTAGTCAGGGCCAGGCAGGTGAGATGGGGACAGGCAGGTGAGGTGGGGACATGCAGGTGAGGTGGGGACGGGCAGGTGAGGTGGGGACATGCAGGTGAGGTGGGGACGGGCAGGTGAGGTGGGGACATGCAGGTGAGGTGGGGACGGGCAGGTGAGGTGGGGACATGCAGGTGAGGTGGGGACGGGCAGGTGAGG
>CM052539.1:988810-1001502 GCA_028533065.1 Trachops cirrhosus | reverse complement strand
ATCCCTTCCTTGGGGCCCTAGGGGCTGCTCCGCCCCGGGCCGGGGGGGCTGGGGAAGGTCGGGGCGGAGCACTTCCTGCCGCCCCGGGGGGTCAGGGCGGGGCCTGGACGCGGCGGACACGGGTCAGGCCCGTGCAGGGGCAGGTGCATCTGCAGTAGCCCCGAGGGTGGGGGCTCAGGGTGCTCCAGGGTGTGAAGCTGGGGCGTCGCTGGGACCCCATTTAAGGGAACGAGAGGTGGGTGGAGCTCGAACCAGGTGCCCGCTGGGGCGTCCAGCAGTGGACCTGGGGGGCAGGGGGTCCTGGCAGTGCCGAAGTTGGAGCAGTGGTCTCGGGGAGGAGGGCTCCTGAGCCCCTCTCGTCCTCGCGTCCCCTTCCCGGTCTCACGGGTCACTTTGCCTGCCCTCGGCCAGCTCTGCCAGCTCCTGTGCGTGTGGCCGAGCCCGGGGGCTGAGTGCGGGCGGGGGTGGCGGCCACTCAGCCCGGCCGTCCCGATGCTGCGTGATTCCCCGATGGCACCTGGTGTGGAACAAAGACAGCCAGGGTGTCGGCTGCTCCTGTCCTTCAGCCGGGCGCTCTTTGTCACCGCGGCTCTTCTCCCCCGGCTCCTGCTCCGGTCTGCACGGGAGCATCGCGGGCCCACAGGTGGCGGCGAGGAGGCCCCGCCCCCCAATCTGCCCGATGCTGCCGGGCCCAGTGCTGGCCTCGCCGGGGGCTGGCAGAGCCCCCGAGAACCTGCCCACCTCACGACAAGGGGACCGGGGCACCCCACCTCTCCCTTCCTGTGTCCCCCACGTCCGATGAGGCGTGTGCCCCGGAGAGCCCAGGGCCCGCCGGCTCTGGCCAAGCCGATCACGCCCACCTCAAGCCCGCTGCCAGGGGCGGGTCTGCGCAGGCCCCACTTCGCGCCCTAGCGGCCCCGAGTCTTGCCTCCCTTCCCTTCCCCGCCCCCCAGCTGCTGTGCTGGGGTGACCCCGCCGTCCACGGATTCTGCCTTCTTCACAAAACCACAGTGTTGGGAACTTCGTCACCGACGTGCCACGAAGCACCGGAGCCCGGTCTCCGCGCCCAAGTCCAGGGGAGGCCCAGGCGCTCGCTGCCGCTGGTCTGCTCTGCGTGGGCCCGTGGGGCCCTTGTCCTCGTCAATAACAGGAGCTGCGGTTTGCGAATCCCGGCCCGGTGACGGGCGGTTTGGGTGCGGACACACCTCAGTCCTCGAAAGAGCCCTGGGACGGGGCTGGCACTGGGGACGGGCGACCCGGCTGAGGGTGTGTCCAAGGACACTTGGCTGGGAAGAGGCAGGGCGAGCTGCCACGCCCCCGAGGGTCCAAGCCCCAGCTCCGCCCTCCCCACGCACCCCCACCCGGGCGTGGGCCCCAGGCCCCGGTCTCGGAGCTTCTCTGGCCGGGAGACTCGGGCCTGGGCCCCGGGCGGCCACACCTGCCGGGAAGGCAGCCCAGCGCTTGGCTCGGCGTCTGGCAGCTCCCCAGGGCTGTCTCGGCTCCAGCTGAGGTGTGAATCCTCGGTGCTGACAGTCCTCCGCCTGCAGCAGGGAGGCGGGGACGGGGTGCGGGAGGCCCTTTGGCAGCCTGTGCCGGGGCTCGGCCCCCCCTTGTCTCGGGTCCCGGCTTGTACCCCTTCACGAGGGCCTCTGCTCGGAGCCGGTGGCCGGCCAGGCGTTCGGCCCCGAAGAGTCTGGGTGCTGCCCCCAGAGCCACAGTGACGCTGCGCCCCAGGGGACGTTGTGCCCCTCGGGCTGTGCGGGCCCCTCGCCCACCTGCTGCTGGGACGGCCCACGGTGGGGGCAGGGGGGTCCTTCCCGGTGCCGCCGTGTTGAGCTGCGAGCCTCCGTCCTCACGGGGTCCACCCGTCTGCCCCGTCTCCTCCTCCTGTGAGCACCCCGGTCTCGCTGGGCCAGGCCCCTCCCCCCACAGTGTGACCCCCTCTTTGCTGGTTAAGTCTGCAACCTCCCTATGTCTGACCAAGGCCCCATTCTCTGCGATCCACCCCCATTTAGGGGACACTCCACCGCGTAGCACGGTCCAGCCCGCGGCGCCAGGCGGGCCCTCTGCAGCGCCCTACCACGTCCGGCGCCTGCCTTTCGTGGCCGTCCGGAGGTGCTCCGAGCGAACGCAGAGCCAGGGGCAGGGGCGCCTTCCATGGGGGGCAGCGCCTGCTGCCTTTGGACTAAGCACCTGGAGGAGGGCCACCCTGTGAGGGCAGGGCCATCGGCCCAGCCTCCCTCCCAGGGGTTCTCGGTGCCCCAGTGACCCGCCCAGATGGTGCCTTGCTCCCGCCCCTCCCCGGCACGCAGGACCCGCCCATCAGGTGTTTGGACACCAGCCGTGGCCCCAGGTGGGCCCGCCGTGACCCTCAGCCGGGATGGGGGCAGGTGGTCAGCATCTCAGCATCGGCCATTCCCAGCCCCACCAGGGACACTGGCCTTGGGTGACGGGACGCAGGGTGACCCTCTGCCTGGCACAGAGATGGGACGTGCCCTCTCTCGTTTCCTCTGTCCCCGGAAAGGAGCAATGCTGCCCACGCCTGGGAAGCAAACGGTCAGCCCGACCTGCCCGGAGCCTGTGCGAGCGCCAGAGGCCGCTCTCTGTCCACGTCCTGGGGCTGTGCGAGCCACGGGCAGGGGCCAGGCAGGTGGGGGGCCCAGGACGGGGGACCTTAGCCAAGGGCACCTCCAGAGCTGCCCAGGGACCCCCAGAGCCCACCCTCGGGAGCGGGCCGGGGCAACCCAGTTCCACCCGGACCTCTGCCGGCCCAGTCCTGGCACCCGGCACCCGCCTGGGTCTCGTGTTTGCCAGGAGGCGGTCAAGGTCGTCTCTGCCGGTGTGTAATCCCGTTCGGCCCTGCAGAGCGTGAGCACTTGCAGTGGCGTTCACGCTCATCACCAAACACCCACTGGTCGAGAGCGCCCCCTCCCGGGTGGGAGATGGACCCACGCCATTTTTTGCAGTAACGTTGGTGGAGCTTAAAGAAGAACTTTCACAGAGGGACCATAAAGCGGGATCGTGGCTGTGCGGCCAGCCCCGGGAGGGAGGTGACCTTTCTGGACACTCGGGAGGAAATGTCACCTGGTGGGGAGAGCCTCGTGCCCGGCAGGCCCTGGCCAGCGGTCCCCTCCTGCAGGGACCCTGTCAGAAGCCGCCCCTGGGGCTGAGAGCAGTCCGGGGGACGGGCAGAGCCCTGGCAGTACCCCGGGGCATCCTGCTGAGTTCTCAGGTCCTGGGCCGCTGCGCCCCATCCGGGAGAAGCCCCCGATCCTGGGGCTTCCAGCACCCGCCACCTGGGCCAGCCCGGGGTTCACGTGGACCTGGCCACCCAGGTGGGTGCCGGGAGGGCCCTTCCCCGAGCTGGGTGTGTCCTGGCTACCGAGACTCCTGCTGGGAGGGGCCGGGGGCCCCGGGACTCAGCAGTGCCCGGGCACGGTGTACGAAGGCGCCAGTCCCCGGCAGTGGCTGCCCAGGCTGGTCTCAGACCTCACCGGGACCTGACCCCTGAGGGCTCTGAGTGGGGGTGGCCAGTGGGCAGGGGAAGCCCCCCTGGGTTTCGGTGGTGGCATTTTTGCCCACAGTCCCCACTTCCGAGTGCGCAGCATCAGCGTGGAGGGTTTTCGGTGTCCGGCAGGGCAGTTACGTGTTCCATCTCCACATGCTGTGTCCCCTGCGGCGAGGACGCCTGTGGGTGTCCGCCTCCCCGCAGACTCGCCGAGTCCCCGCTGTCACCACAATCCGTGACACTGTGGGCACCCCGGGCAGGAGGCGAGGCTGGGGGGCCTGTGTGGGAACCCGGGTTTGAAGAACCGCGTGGGGTGAGCGTCCAGGAGGGGTCAGGCCCGGGGCTGAGGTCCTGAATCTGCCCCCGTCCGTCCCAGTCCCGAGAGGGTCAGCGGCGCCAACCGCACAGCCAGGCGGAGGCTGGGACCCGGCGTTCCCGGTGCCGGTTCCTCGGCGCTCCGGTGAGCGGTCCTGGGGGTGCACCTCCTCGCACGCACCGCCTGCCCCCTGCATCACACAGCAGTCAGACGCTCCCCCTGTGGTTCTGGAAAGGCCCAGGCGCTGGTGCTGGTGCCGGTGTCGGGCTGGCAGGTCCCCGAGCTCCGGCTCCGGTGGCGCCCGAGAAGCCCCAGCGCCTCGGCGGGGGAGGGCGGCCGCCCTCTGAGCGGCTGTGCCCGCCACCTGCCTCCGCGAGGTTGGCCGAGGCGGCCGGGAGCCAGTTGGACAGTCTCAATCTGGGGCTTGTTGTAAAGGAGTTTGTTTTCCCAGACTCCGTCCAAGTCTGTTTTAATTCCACCAAAAGAGGAGCTGAGTTTGATAAATAAAAGAAGACTAGAAATGGTAGAGGAGACGTGATTCCAGCTCCCGGGAGGGCGCTGCCAGCTCTGAGGGAGCCGCGGCGACACAGACGCGGCGGGAGGGAGCGGGCGTCTGCGGCGTGCCCGGTTCACGGGGAGCAGCTGCGCGGCCCTCGGCCCGGCCGCCTCCGTCCGGGGAGGCCCTCGTGCCAGGGGGAGTCAGGACGGGGCCCTGCCCCTCCCCTGTGAACCCCGGGAGCTAAAGGCGGGGGGCCCCCCCAGGGCTGGCAGCAGGCGTGCCGAGCCCCATGGTTCGGACCTGTCGGGGGAGCTGCCGGGTTCCGGGACCCCCGCCCCAGCCCTTCCACTGGCGTTGGCGTCCCCTTACCTTTCAAGGTGCGGCTTCTGGGGAGATGAGGCCCATTTGCCTGTGGTGTCCCGGAACCCGGAGCTGCCAGGTGAGAGGCGGGGGTCAGGGGCCTTCGGACCTGGCAAGGGTCGCCGGGCCGGTGTTTGGGCAGCGGGGAGACTTTAATGAAGTGGTGACGGCACAGAAGCTGACGGCACCGCGCACTCGGTGACACCCCGTCTCGTGGGCGCCCCGTTGCAGGCAACACTGTTCCACCCGTACGACGCCTCTCCGAGCCGGTGGCCCTCGGCCTGGGCATCGGCCTGGGCACCGGCCGGGGGCGTGTTAGAAACGCCGCTCCAGCCCCCAGCCCCAGCTCCCGAATCTGAAATTCCTGGGGCTGCAGGTCTCCCTTCTCTCCCCAGGGGCCTGATGTCCACTCAGGTTTGGAGACCGCAGCCGCACGGTGGGCGCTGTGGCCCTGCCCCGTGGAAGGCACTGAGAAAGCGTCTGTGACAACCTTGCGTAGGCTTGGGGGCCCTTTAGTGACAGAGCCATCAGCCAAACTAAGACGCCACCACCTGTGCCCGTGCGGGCTCGTCCCCCGGGAACCTCCCGAGTTCTAGCAGGCGTGGGGCCCCGACGTCCCAGCCCAGGACGTCCTGACGGCAGCCGGAGGCGCCCTGCCACTGGAACCCCAGATCCAGGCCGGGCCCCAGCGCTCCCGGGGTGGGGCTCCCTGGCGGGGCGTCCCTCCTGCAGGCAAACTGTCATGCGGCTGTGGCGGGCATCACAGTGTGACTGGAGACGCCGTCTGTGGCCACAGTCCTGAGAGCCTCCCCTCCCCGGGCCCCTCCCTGCCCGGCCTCAGAGGACCCGATCCCTGAAGCTGAGCGGCCCTTCTCCAGGACAGCCAGTCTGCACGTGGTGTGAGTGTCTCTCAGTCAGCCGTCGCCAAGACTCAGTGGCTCACTAGCCTCCACGGCGGTGGGTCAGCTGCGTGGCTCAGCCGTGGGCCTGCAGGTCAGCCACGGCAGGTGCCACGGCAGGTGCCAGGCCCCAGGGCATAGCCATGGATGTGCCGGGGTCCAGGTGGCAGGCGGGCCCGAGAGTCACAAGGGCCTGGCCTCAGAAGCATGGGCTGAGCTCCTGGTCACCTCCTGCCCCTGCGCGTCACCGACGTCCCGCTGGCTAAGGCAGGTGACCCGGCCCAGTGCAGCATCAGGGAGGGGGCCTGGGCGTCCCCTCGGCCACCCAGCCCCTGGCTGGCTCACTGCGGCCCCTGTCTACAGCAGGGGCCTCCCATGCGCTGGCTCGTGGTTCTCACTGACGTCATTGTCTCTCTGGGGACAAGATGACAGAGGTGACGTGATGCTGTGCCACCCACACGGAGGCCGTGGCCAAGCTGACTCCACAGAGAGTGGTCAGAGGGGCGTGCAGGTTTGTGGTGGTGAGCACGGCGGTCCTCTCCCAGCCAGACTGGACTGGACCCTGCCAGAAGCAGGACTCACCCTCCCCTCCTCCGTCCTCCGGTGGTCACCAGAGGCCAAGGGCAGGCTGGCCTGCGTGCACGGTTGCCCAGCACTGGCGGCCAGACCAGTGTGGACGCCCGCACCGCAGCACGTTTGTATGGCATGGCCTGTCCACAGACGCCCCCCCCAACAAGAGGACTGGTCCACTGGAGGCAGCGGGCGGTGGGCGCGGAGCTGGGGCTGGAGGGCGAGTCCGGACCCACGGGACTCCGCGCCTTGGGGCAGTGCATGCCTCTGCCTGCACTGCAGGAAGGGGCCCTGCCCTGAGTCTGAGTCTTACTCGTCACCAGGTGGCATTAGGAGAAGGGGACACAAGGCCACACCTGCCGGCCACTGGAAGTGAACCAGAGCAGCTCAGGTGTCCAGGAGGGCTTGGGCTGACTCCTGTCAGGTCTGTCTGTCCTGCCTGTGACGACTACAGGGGGTGAGGGTGCCTTGGGCAGGGGCAGGGCCGGGTGGGGCTGGGCACTGAGTGGGGACCCATCCAGGGCCGTCACTGCCCCAGTGGCCTTCACAGTGGCCCAAGCTGCAGGCCCTGGGCGAGCTGCCGGCCTGAGGACCGAGCACAGGAGATGGGCCACACCTGCCGCTAAGAGTGCTTGGCCCTCAGCAATGCCATTTCCAGCACCAGCCCCCTGACAGCTTACGGGGCACCGGGCACTGGTCCAGGTGACTCACACATGGTGACTCACGCGGTGCTGACACCTGTGAGGTGCTGCCCACGGCCGGCTCTGCCCCGAGGAGGAACAGAGTCAAGGCGCATTGAAGTAACCCGGACCTGGGACCAGCGGGTCCCAGGAGACGGGCTTGGACACCCGCCCCGTGTGGACGAGCACCGGGCACACCGCCCCTCTCCGCCGCCCACCTGCCCGCCCCACCCGCCTCCTCTGAATGGCTGAGGACCACCCCACGCTGGGCACGGTAGCCTGCTTGGTCCTGGGGCCCTCGGCCGTGGCGGGAGGCGGGGGGCTCTGTGTGTGGCCGACCCCAAGCCCCACACTTGGGAGTGAACAGGTCCCCGAGTCCCAGACCCCCAGGCCGGGCGGAAGCCTCCATAGAGCTGTCGGAAAGAAGCCCCAAAAATGGCCTGTGAAAGGGGAGGGGTCGCGGCCCGAGAAGGCCTCCCAGGTGTCAGCTGTCGGTCTGGGGGCTGCAGGGAGGGACCAGCGGCCGGCACGGCACGTGGACCGGTACCCAGAAACGCCCGCCTCTGTCTGACCAGCCCTGCTGCGAGCCCGGAGTCGCGCACCCAGGCTGTCCGCCGGCCAGGCTGTCCGCCGGCCAGGCTGTCAGGGCGCAGAGGCGATGGCACCCCCCTGGGCCGAGGGGCCCGGAGCGCCGTGCGCAGACGCTTCTGCGGAACGTTCCAACCAGACCTCCACCGACTGGGGGCCGGAGCCGCCCAAACGGCCAGGGGCCGAGCTGCCCGTGCGGAAGGCAGGGCCCAGGCCGTGGCAAGGCGAGGGCTCGCCGGTCGGGAGCCCCTGGGTGGGGCAGGGAGCTGGGGGGGGACGCGAACGTGGGATGACTTCTCACACCGAAGGGCCTGGGCAGGGGGAGCTGCTGTGGGAGCTGCTGTTCTCGGGGGGACGTGGACGCGGGGCGTGCAGGGTTTCCAGTGGGATGCCCGTCGAGCGGCACTGACTCCCTCCTCCCTTCGGTGCGTGCAGAGGGGACGCCTCTCGTCGGGGTGGGGGGCCGCTGGGGGCCAGGGGAGGAGCGACTCGCCAGGACAGCTGTGGGCCTGCCCGGGAGGGACAGGAGAAGTGGTTCCCGTGGGACTCGGGTGAGCCCGGGGTGGACGCGAGGGCGCAGTAAGCAGCGAGGACTTCCGGGGGGGACACCTTCCCCACCAGCTCGTCTCAGGTGCCCGACGGGCTCTCCTGAGGAGATTCCGACATTGCTGGGCCCCGGGGGGGCGGAGAGCAGTGTGGGTTGGCGGGGCACAGGTGGCTGGGCCTCTGCCCTTCCTGGACAGGACCCCGGAGAGCTCCCTGGAGCTGGATGAGGGGGTCAAGGCCGGAGGGCGCTGGGTGTGGGGGCCTGGCCCCCAGAGCTGCGTGCTGCCCCAGTGGCCCTGTCGGGGGAGGGGTCCTGTGCTCGCGGCTGTCCTCAAGGGAAGGCAGGTGTCGGGCTCGGTGCCCCCTCCTCTGCGGACAGAGCTGTGGCTGGACTGATGAGGAGCGGTGTCGTCCGGCAGCACCAGCCGGCCTTCCCGGGTGCGAGGCTGGGCTCCTCATTGCTCCCCACACACTTCATTGGAAGGTGACGTGTGTTAGGCTTGAGGGACCCGCCACGGGGACTTCCCGCTCAGACCCTAAGGCCCAGCCCCGCCGGAGAGTCTTATCCCCAGGACGACCCACTCTGACGGCTCTTGACGGTCCCAGCGCCTTGGACCCCTGCTGGGGACGGCGTGGTGCCCAGGCCGCTCAGCCAGCAGGTCCTGGAGCGCGGACGGTGGGTCCTGGTCTGGGGCTCAGATCAGGGAACGACCCCCACCCCTCCCTCCGTGAGAGTGAGCAGGTGCGTCCAGGCCGAAGTGCCCCTTCCCCTCGCGCGGAGGCGCTCTGCCGTAGAGAACGGACCCCCGAGGCTTAGCCGGGGTTCCCGGCTTGCGCAGTCCCCCGGGCAGCTTCCTGGTGTGCGGAGCTCTCCGCCGCCTGGCTGGCTGCTCTGGGTCCTCCGGCGAGGGCACGTTCAGAGCCCTCCGTGCCCGGAGGCGAAGGGGCGAGGTGACGCCCCGGGCGTCTCTCGGAGCAGGACGCGGAGCCCCGAGAAACCAGACACAGGGCGGCCCTGCGCCCCCACGCGGGGACGCCTGCTGCTCTGCGTTCGCCTGCTGGGACAGGGGGCAGCAGGCCTGGGGGTCCACAGCGAGCCTGCGCAGAAGCCCCGCCCCTCCCCGAGGTGGGCGGACGCGGCGTTTCCTCCTCCACCGCGCGCGGCGAGGGGCCAGCCCATCAAGAATTCTGTTCCAGACTCTGATATTTGACTTGAAGTTCAGCTCTAAATATAGGCGCGTCGGGGTCTGTCGCCAAACGTTTTCTGTGCGGCGTGTGTGTCTTTACGTGCGCGGCGTAGTAGCGGCCGGGTGGCGCCCCCGCTCTTTGTCACGTGCTGCGGCGGCGGTCTGGGAAGGAGGGTCTGGAGGGAAAGAGACGCAGGCAGCGACCAGCCCCCTTGCGTCCTCCTGGAGACCCCTGTCCGGCGGGGCTCGGCCACCCCCCACCCGCTCCCCCCCTCCACTGCCACATGCCCCAGGGAGCCTGTTGGTGGCAGACTTGCAAGACCAAATTAGGGGCCTTCTGGGGCAGGTGAGGGGTCGAGGTGGACAGTGGCGGCTGCGACAAAGGACAGGGGCTGGAGCACAGCGGCGCCACTCAGGCATGACCCCCACGGCCTGGGCTCTGCCTCTGCCCCCCGCCTCGGAGGGGTCCCCTTCTGAGGGCAGCTGGCCAGCGGGCCGGGGGAGGAGGCCGAGATCGTGTCCCTGCACGTCCTTTTCAAGGCCTCCCTCTGTGACCGGCCTCTCCATACGCGGCACACCTGTCCACACCCAGCGCCGTCCCGGGCCCTGTCCCTCTGCCCCCGCCCCTTGCCGTGTGACGGACGGGAACTCGCAGTCTCCGGCCCAGCAGCCTGCGCTCGAGGTGCCTGCCTCTGGGGTAACCCGGGACTCACCTTCCACCCCTCTCGGAGCCCCGAGTGGCAGGCAAAGTGGGGCACGCCCTCAGGAGGGTCTCCTGTAGATTAACTCGGCTTACCCGAGTCATCGATTTTGTCAAGGGTCCGTTTATCACGCTGACAACTGGGAAAACCTTAAATAAATATTTATCACGTGTGGAGGGGCCTGGCCCGGCTCCTGGGTACCAGGGAGCAGCTGGATCTCACCAGACGCTGCTTCTTGTCCGTCCGTCCATCCATCCATCCATTCACCCCACATCCCACAGAAGCCACCGTGACCCAGGCTCTGCGCTGGGGCGTGGCGTGGGTCCAGTGGTGCCCTGTGGGTGGACCGTGGGGAGAAAGACCCTGTCCACACGCTGGACATGCCCTTGGCCAATACCGGCAGGGCCTGGGGGGAAGAGGGGCGGTGGGGGCGGGGCCTTGAGGGGGCGGGGAAGAGACACACCCTCAGACACTCAGGCACCGCCCCCCCCCGCCCCCCCCCCCGCAGCCTCTCTGGAGCGTGGGCGGAGGCTTTGAAGGTGCAGAAGTTTGACGGCTAGTTCCGTTCGGCACTTTTTTCCATTAATAAAAATTAGGACGGGAGAGAAATTACCCAAACCCAACATTGACGATGAAGTTTTCCATTTACTTCTCGTTCTGTGAGGCTTTTTTTAATCAAAATGATTTATGATTAATACAGTGCCTATTAAAACTTTTAACCTGGTACCTTCGTAAAGTAAAAAATGTTCCCAACATATTACATTTTTAATCACACGAGTTAATTACTCTTTAGGGAGGCTTTGGAAATTCTGGGAAGGAGAGCATTACGGATTTCAAAGAATGAGGCAGAAACTGTCATTTTAATGAGAATGCAAACGAGGACGGCTAAGGTTCAGTGAAGGTCACACAGCCTAATCATCACATTATTATGGCCATTTATTGCCAGTAACAAATGAATATTAAAAGCTATTGTTTTAACAGATTAGACCACCACATTGTTATTATTTCAGAATTTCCCCGGCGTCTGGGGTGTAATTTAAGAATTACTGAATGCGAGCTCCCCTCACACCCAGATCCCCCGTGAGTGTGCTCCGTCCCACCAACACGTGGGCGAGTCGGTCCCCATATGTGTGTTTGGGGGTCGTCTCTGCAGAGACACTGTGGTCAGTGTCCCCGGGGGCCTTGACTGGCAGGGCGTCTGGCCAGGACGGTGCCGTCGGTGGGGCCTTGGGCCACCGTGGGCACCACAGAGGAGGCCGGGATTCGGAGTCTGCGGCGGTGGCGGCAGGAGGAGGCCCGAGTGGCTGCAGGGCGTGGGGGGTAGTGGGGGGACTCCGGTCCTGGGACCACCGAGCCCTCGGGCAGCTGCCCCTCCCTGGTCACCACGCCCCCAGGTCAGCCCCGGCCTGCACGGGGGTGGGAGGGCCTGTGGGTGTCTGCGGGAGGGAGGAGGCCGGGGTCACGGGGACACTTTGGGCCCGGCACTCTCGGTAAGCCGCGGGTGGCCGGCTCTGGCTGCCCAGGCGGGCATCTGGCCCCTTCTGGTCCCTCACCGGCCGCCTGCTCATTCTTCCAGCCCCCGGCTCAGTCTGCTGGCTTGGTCTTGCGTTTCACCTGCATCTGCGTCCTCAGACACAGCAGCAGCATCGTGGAGACGGAGACAGAAGGAAACAGTTCACCCCCGCAGAGCCCGGGGTGCTGGGGAGCCTCCCCATACGTGGACGGACAGCGGCCTGGGGCGTCCTGCAGCCAGGCAGCCCCGGCCCTTCTCGAAGGGCTCAGAGAAGGGGGCGCCTTGCTGGGGTGCCCTTGTCCCTGCCCCTCCGCCACAGCTGAGGGAGCCCGGAGACGGGAGGCGAGGAGAGGAGCTGTGGCTGAGCCGCGGGACTGCGGGCCCCCCGCCATCCGGGGCTGGGTGAGGGCCCAGCCCCCTCTCCCTCCTCACCGTCCTCTCCCTCAGCACCTCCGCCAGGGGTTCTGCCACTTGGGTGGGGTCCATGGGGAGTCTGGGGCCCAGGAACCCGGCTCGGGCCCCGGACTCTGACGCCGGCCCCTGGAGGGTGGGGGTGGGTGGACGGGTAGGTCTGAAAGGCGACGATGGCACCACCCACGGGAGGTGACGTCACCCTGAGCCTTGGAGTGGCACGGTGGGGGGTCTGGACAGAGGCGCTGAGTCTGTCCTGGGCGCTGGGGGACCCCAAGGGGCCTAGAGGGAGGTGCTCTAGCCCCTGGGCTCCCTGTCCCTCCTGCAGAGCATCCCTTGGGGGTCCCAGGCCCCCCAGGTTCCACTCCATCTCGGTCCCACACATAGCAGGAAGACGCAATCACGTGTAGTAGACGCTGAGCGTCCAGAACGGCGTTATTCAGGAGCTGGAGCTTGCACGCATCCACACACTTGCTGCTCCGAGAATAGTTAACAGATTCCTCTCGGTCGGCCTGTGCCACCTGCTCCATCGGGGACCCTTGTCCCAGGCCAGCCTGTGGGACCAGCAGGGCTCGGCGGGGTCTGGGCGTCCTCACCCCGGGGTCACGGGGCCTGAGTGCCAGGTCTGGGTCACAGCTGGTGGTGGCAGCAGTCACCGCCCTGGGGCTGTGGTGGGTGTCTGTGTCCCCAGGTGCATGTGCTGATGTCCCCCTCAGGGTGACTGTGTTCGAAATAAGGCCTTTGAAGAGGTAAGGTCGTGAAAATGAGTGACTAGGATGGCCCCAGGCCAGCGTGACCGGCGTCCTTAGAAGAAGAGGTCGTCAGGACGCGGACACGCACAGGGACGTGTGGGGACCCAGGGAGAGGACGGCTGTGTGCACACGGGGAGGGAGGCCTCGGAGGGGCCAGCCCCG
>CM052539.1:977698-988710 GCA_028533065.1 Trachops cirrhosus | reverse complement strand
CAGCCACAGCGGCCCATCCCCCCCCTCCCCCGAGAGCAGAGGGGGCTGTCTGCTTTCCTGAGCCGCCGCCCCCCCGCCCCCGCGTGTTCTGCAGGCCGGACCAGCCCCAGCTCCGGGCAGAGGGACGGCGGCGGGCTCCCGGGGGGATGAGCCCAGGCTGCAGTCAGCCGCTCGCTTCCAGGGCCCCCGGCGCCGCGTCCCGACGCAGCCATTACCGCGCGGCCGCTCTCCGCCGCTGCATCTTAATGCCAGCTTAGGTCCAATCTGCGGGCAGCCGGCAAATCGCCGCCCGCGTCTCCGCGGCACGCACTCCTCCGCCGCCCGCCGGGGGCTTTCGGGACCCCTGCGGCCCTCTCGTGGGCCGTGCACCCCGGTCTGGACGCGCCCCGCCGGCGCTGACCCGGGTTTCTAACAGCCTCCACCCCCGGGGGTCCGGCAGCCCGGAACCATCCGCGCTTTCAGGCAGCAGATCGTGACGGGACGTGTCCTCAAACACAGTGACGTTCTGAAACGGGCCGGGCCCCTGTGGGTCTGCGCCGCGCTCTCTCCGCCCCTTCTGGCCCGTGGCGGCCGTTAGGAACCAAGCCCCCATTGTCCTGGTTGTCTGGTCACTGGGCCGACCAGGAAACGTGCCCGGAGCAGCCTCCGTGTGCTGCCTCCCGGGACCAGCCAGTGACCCGGCCACCCGGGCCTCCGTGGACCCTCCTGACCCCGACGTCTCGCGGTGGCTGCCCCGTCTCTCTGTGCTGGGAGGCACACTCGTGACAGCAATGGCAGACGGCCTTTCTTGTGCCGCTTCATCGGGAAAGCTGCCGGCGCCGCGGCTCCGGGGCTGCTGGGCTGGCGAGGCCCCGCGGGTCAGAGCAGCCGCAGTCACACTCCGGGTGTCCCTCCCGTGCGAGGACGGACGCGCAGAGCTGCTGACCGGCAGGACGACCCAGACGAAGCGTTCCCTCCGCGGGATGCAGGACGCCCTCACGGTGACACTGAGGCCACCCAGCCGCGTAGTGGACGGGGAGGCCGGTCGGGGCGCGTGCCGAACTGCCGGTGCTCGGCCCCGGTGAGCAGCAGTGGGGGCGTCTCCCCACGTGCGACGGAGAAAAATGCCCCCAAACACTGGGGGCCTCGGGCCGGGCCCGACCGGGTGTGAGGCCCTGCGCAGCCGCCTTCCCCGGCAGCCGGCCGAGGACCTCGGGTCCCCAGCGCTGGGTTGATTGACTTTGTTGTTATTGAGGTGACTCCGGCCACAGAGACCCGGCAGCCCCGTTAGAACGTTCCAGGCGTCGGCCCTGGCCATCAGCCACTTTCACAAACAATGCTCCCTGCGTTTTTAAAATCAATAAGCCATTTCTGATGTGCTGGCCGGGGCCGCGACCTTATTTGGAAGTTGATGTTCTGGGCTCTCGGCGTGGCGGCTGGGGGTCGGGTCCCAGACCGCACACGCGCTCCGGAGAGGTGGCGTGTGAGCACAGTCGTTTCCGTCCCGCGGCCGGGCTTCCGGCTGGGGGCCCCTGGGGGCCTGCCCTGGCCCGCTTCGGGGCTCGGGGCCCAGGCCGCCTCCTCAGGAATCAGCGACAGTCCTCTGGGGACAGGGCCAGCTCCTGACACCGAAGGTCAGCTACCACAGCGACTGTTACTGCTAAAATTCCAGACCTCACTCCCCTGTCCCCTTGTAGAAGGGGGTAGCAGGGAGGTTCCCGAGGGTGGCCTGGATGCAGAGGGGGTGTTGGTGTGACATCGAGCTGCTCAGCCCCCTGCAGGCGGGCACCTCCGGTAGTGGCCTGGACCCTGGACAGGGACCCGCGGGGCCAGCTCCAGCCTGGAGCCCGCGGTGCCCCCATTGCCAGTCCCCCCAAGTCGCCACCTGGGCTCACAGCCAAGTCTCGGGGTGGGGGTATGGTGGGGGGGCACGGCAGGGCCCACGGGGGTGGGTGTCCAGGGCCCCGGGGAGAGATGCTGGTGTCCCCTGACTGTGGCATGCGGAGTGACAGCTGCCAGGACCTCCTCCCTCTCCTGACTCCGCCCTCAGTCCTTCCTGGATTCGGGTCACGGGGCGGGGGGGTCATGCAGCAGCCCCCCCCTTGATAAGGGGCTACGGGCAGCACGAGTGCTGCCTCTGGCTCCCCGAGCAGCCTCTGGACAAGGACGCTCATGCCGGTGGCCGGAGGGAACCACCGGGAGGACTGAGACCGAGGGAGGGCGTCCACAGGGGGTGGTCACCGGTCACCGGTGAGGGCTGCAGGCCTCCACCCGGTGGAGCAGCCAGGCAGTCATGAGGGGCTCGGGGCTGGCAGGGCAGGCGGCCATGTGGAGGAGGGGGCGGGGCTCTGGGGCCCGGGCAGCTGGGGCAGCCGGCGGGCGCCTGTGCTCCTGGCTGGGGCATCCTGGACTCCGGTTGGCCCCGAGTTGGAAGTGTCCCAGCTCAGGATGCCACTGGCTCTCGTTCTCGCGTCTCCCCACACTGCGGGGCTGGTGGGCAGGAGTAGGAACCAGCCCCTCCTGGGGCGGAGCTTCCCTGGGGGATGGTCAGGGGCAGGGGGGAGGCTGGACGGGGCTGCAGGAGGGGCGCAGGGGCTCAGGCCTGGGGTGGGCCCAGGGGACCCGTGAGGACCCGTGTGGTGGCTGCGTGCAGGCGGGGCTCTGCTCGGGGCTGGCGGCGGGTCGGGCAGTGGCTCTCCCCGGGGTGGGCAGCGGGGCAGGAACACGGACGGCCATCCGGCCCTCAGGCCGCGCGGAGGGAGTTTGTTTCTTATCCCGGCAGCTGTGGGGGGAGCCGACAGCTGTGCCAGCACATGCTACCGGCCCCACCGGCCGGTCCCCCCGTGCAGCTCCGCCCGGCCGGCCTGACTTTCTGTGCCTGCGTGGAGCGGGGTCTGCCGTCCTCGCCCTCGGGTGGGCACCCCGGGGTCTGCACAGAAGCCTCGCTGTTCGCAGACTTACCTCCTGAAAGGCCCCGTCCGTATTAGACCTCTGCCTTGCAGCCTCCTGGGCAGATGGGTGGATGGAAGGACGGATGGACGGACAGACGGACGTGTGTAGCAGTAAATGTGTGATGGGTAGGCGATGGACGGCTGGATGGACACATGGACAAGGGACAGACGGGGCTCTGAGGACGTGTTACCTCCCAGCACATGCCCAGCACATGTCATGCACACACACAGCACACATGTGTCCGGGAGCTAACCGTTCCATGAGCCTGGTTGTCTGTCATCCCCGTGAAAGGTTTACACGGCTCTCGCTTTCCCTGAGATGTGTGTCACGTGCCACCTCCGGTTGTATGTGTCCGGTGCCCTCCTGTCATGCATGTCACATGCCTCCCATTGTCAAGGTGTTATGCAGGCCGTCTGCCATGCATTTACACGTGCCCATCACAGATATTACATGTGCCCTGACACCCCTCCACATGCCTTTTGTGTATGTTCCATGTGCCCCTGCCATGCATGCTACAATGTGTCTCACCATGGTGCCTTGAGATCCCTGTTGCATGTTACATGTGCCTCCTTTGTGCACACATCATGTGTGCTCCTGTTGTGGTATGATGTGTGCCCGGTCATGTGTTGCATGATTGCCATGTGTTCCCTGTGCCACTGGCATGTGCGGTGCATGTACCCAGCCAGAAGTGTTCGGTGCCCCATCACATGTGCTGTGTGTCCTGCCCTGCGTTGCATGTGTTGCCGTGTGTTGCGTGCCCCACACATGTGCCCTGTATGTTGTGCCCGTGTTCCTGTCACATGTCGCAGGAGGCCCCTAGGCCCACACTGCCCCTGCACAGAAGCTGAACAAGTGGGACCCTTGCGGGTGCCAAGCGACTGTGATGCCCAGGCCCCGGTGATCAGGCCCAGTGGCCTCTCCCCAGCCTGTGACATTGCCCCTGCTTCCTCGGGCCAAGGTCAAGGCCCCGCCCCGCCCTCTGCACCCCGGCCCAGCCTGCCGCACGCCGGGCCTTCCCTTCCTTTCTCCTCTCAGCCGCACCCGCCCTCTGCCAACGTTGCGGGTCACCTGGGTCTCGGCAGGGCTGCAGGTGCAGCTTGGCAGTGAGAGCAGCTCAGCTCCTTCCGCAGCTCACCCAGCAGGGGGCACTCCGGGCCTCTGAGGCCTGCACCCCGGGAGGGGGGCTGCTGGAGTGAGCCCTTGGGAGGCCGCCTGGGAGGTCAGGGCAGTGAGGGGCCCGAGTCCTGAGGCTGGAGCCCACCTGCACACCTGGGACCTGGGGAGACTGCAGCGCAAGGGTCATGCATGCGAGTGTGCATGGCTGTGTGTGTGCAGGGTTTGTGACATATGCTTGGGTGCCCATGTGCTCATGTGTACACATGTGCATTCGCGACACACGTGTGCATATACACACACTGGTGAAAGTACGTCACTCGTGAAAGCATGTGTCCCTGTGCTCATGTGTCCCCATGTGTATGTGTTTGTGTGCGCACGCCTGTGCTCACAGTGCCATGTGTGCTTGTCTCCCTGTGTGTTCACATGCATGTTTGTGGCACACGCATGTATGACTTTCAGCAGACAGGCCATGTCTTTGGGGCCGAATTCAATGCTCTGGCTCAGCGACGGCTCCCCGGAGATGCTCCCACACAGGGCCCCGGCCTCCGCCTCCCTGCCAGGGCCTGGGTGCTCTGCAGGAGGGCTGGGGAGGGGGCCGTCCTGGCCCCAAACCTGGGACCCCCTCACCAGGCCCGGGCCGGAGCTTGGGCGCTCTGCCTGCCCCCACCCCAGCCTTCTGCAGCCGACATTTCCAGCTCAGCCTCCCTTCACGTTGTTTTCGTGGTACTAGTATTTCCCAAATCACAGATAGTGAAAAGACTCCCATGTTGAAAAACACTCATATTGCAAAGGAAGCTTCAGAGTGAGAAGCAAGATTCTGCCTCCCTGCCGCACCCCGGCTTCTTCCCCAGGACAAACTCTGCAGAGTGTCCTCCCCCATCCCAGGCCTCGGCTCCTGGGTCGTCCTGGGTTTATTCGGACCCAGCACGGTGCCTGGTGGGGCTGCAGTCCCTCTCCAACTCACCGACCCCGGGCAGTCCGCGCCCCGCTCCGCACTGGCCAGGAACACTGCCCTCCCTCGGCCCGACACTCCACCTGTCCTTTCACGATTGGAAAGGTAGCTGAGGTGGAGCTATCTCTTATCTATGTTTTTTTAGTTTTATTTTTTATTCTACTTTTCTCAATTTATTCCCCTCACACTCACCCCCGCACGCAGTGCACCATTGTCCATGAGTCCTTTTTCCTTTCTCTCCCTCTCTCCACCCCCTCCCCTGCCCCCCCACCCTTAGCTGTCATCTGCTCTCCATCTGTGAGTCTGTCTCTGTTTTGCTTGTTAGTTCAGTTTGTTCATTAGATTCCACATATGAGCGAGATCATACAGTGTTTGTCTTTCTCTGAAGGCTCATTTCACTTAGCAGAATATTCTCCAGGTCCATCCATACCATCGCAAAGGGTAATTTATTCTTCTTTTTTTTTGCGGCCGAGTAGTATTCCATTATGTAAATGTCCCACTGCGGTCTTACCCGCTCACCTCCTGACGGGCCCTGGGCGGCTTCCACAGCTCGACAATTGTAAACGACGCTGCAGTGAACACAGGGGTGCTTGCGTTCTGCCGAAATAGTGTGGTGGTCCCTTCGGATACATTCCCAGAAGTGGGATCGCTGGGTGAAAAGGCAGTCCATCTTTAAGTTGTTGAGGTCTCCCCACACTGCCTCCCACGGTGGCTGCCCCAGTCTGCGTTCACTCCCGCCGACAGTGCCCCAGGGTCCCCTCTCTCCGCGTCCTCGCCAGCACTCGCTGTTCGTGGAGTCACTGACGACGGCCATGCTGACCGGGGGGAGGTGGTGTCTCACTGTGGTTTGTAGTTTCTCTACTGTAACTATTTTTCTGACCTTTGTCCACGTGCTAGTTTTAAGGCTCAGGATGTCACACACGCCATTCACGACATGACCCCCGTTCACCAGGGACATGCGACTCGTGGCCAGGACCACGGAGAAAAGGCATGTAAGTTGGTTGTTGAGCTTTCACAGGTCACAGGACCGCCTTCCAGGTGCGAGGGCCCAGTGCTCATGTCACTTCAACGTCAGAGGGGCCGGGTGTCCCTCTGTCCCACCGTCCCGTGCCCGGTGTCCTCGTTCCGTTCTGTGCTGCAGTGTCGTCCCAGGCTGCGCGCCCAGTAAACGGCACCTTGCAGGCCTGTGGGGAAGACGAGGCGGTAGTACAGCTAGATATAAAATCCTGGATGCCCTGCCTTTTCCCTCGAGGACCTCGAGCCCCGGCCCCAGCGCCTGGTGGGAGCCAGCGATGCTAACGCCGTGTCCACAGCCAGGCCCTTGCCGAGTTCAGAGGCCGTGGCTGCTGGGCGCTCCGGGCCTGCTCCCTCCGCCCGGGGCTAGGGCTGTGGTTGGACCCCATCGGGCCCCGCGGACCCGGCAGTGGTCAGACGTGCCTCCCTTACTTCGACCACGCCCTCCTCTCTGTGGCCCTTTTCCTTGGAATTTCGAACGAACGAAAGTTCGTCACCCACGTTTCAGCTGCCACCCCCTTTCCACATCTCTTCCCGCCTGCTCTCCCTTTGGGGGGGTCGTCTCTGGCGTTTTTTCCTGCAGCCGGGTTTCCGGTCACGCCCAGGCCCTCCGCTAGCTTAGAGACAGGTCGGTCACGTCCGTGTCCACGAGCCCCTTCCTTTTTCCTCTCCATTCTCCTTTTTATCTCGGAAGTCTTTCTTTTACTGGCACTGCTGTCTCTCACATTTCTTTTGAGAAGGATGCCGTTCAGAAGTTTTATTATTATTATCATCATCATTGTACTTGTCCCTGAATCCTTGCGGACGCACCCCCTCAGGGGCACCTGTCCCGGGCACCTGTCCGGGGCCTCCCTTCTCTCCCGTCACAGCCTCTCTGCGCATTCCTGGTGGCCCTGCCGGCCGGCCCCTCGCTCTGTGAGTGGGCAGTGACTGGTCAGTGGCGCCCCACGGGCTTCCCGCCCGACCCGGACGGCTGACCGCAGGCCCCTGGGAACGGGCAGGGTGTGGGACAGGTGGGCCTCCCTGGGAGAGGCGATGGCCCGTAGGCAGCCATGCCGGTGCGGGGGTCACGTCACCCGGGCACTGCCCTGCCTCCGGCCCCCTGTCCCCAAGCCTCAGGCTCTGGACCGCGCGGGGCCCCCAGCCTGTTCTGTGCGATCTTGCGCAGCCCGTGGACCCCTTCGAAGAGGAGGATAAAATGTACGAGATTACCAAGAAAACCAATTATATCGAGAGGCAGTTTTATCGAATGTTGAAAAATCTTTTCTGATAAGGTGAGGTGCTTGCTTCTTTATCAGAACATTACATAAAATGTCTTGTGGTGAGACAGCGGTAGCTTGACATGAGGGGGACGCCAGTGCCGTTCCGAGATCGTCACGCGGGCGGTCACGGGGTACGGAGGTCTTCCTGTTGCGGGCGACACAGCCTGGCTCACACCCGAACCGTGGTGCTCACCGACCGCAGGCTCAGCGGCGGTGACGTCAGTGGCTCGCAAACGAAGCACCGCCTCCACGCTGCGCCCCGCCCCCCCAGCCTCTGGGCGCCGGCCCGGGGCTCCCCGCTCGCCACCTGCCCCCCCCAAGGGTGCCAGCACACCCCGCACACACCCTAGTAGAAGTTCTCGGTACCGGGGGTGGGGGTGCCCCGGTCCCCCGCACGCGACCCAGTCCTCCAGCCCCACCCGGGAGGACGAGTCGGGCCGCGCTACCCTTTGTAAATGTGCTCTCCTTCACCTCCCTTTACAGAAGAGCCCCGAATGGGTACTTCTGTAAAGTTCCGGTGGTGAAATTTTCAAAATTTCAAATAATCCGCACTTGACTGGGGACGCAGCGATGCCAGGGGCAGGCTTTGTTCCGTGGTCGCGTCCCTCTGGGGTGCTGGGTGGGCGCGTGTGCCAAGCATCCCCAGAACCTTCCCACCCGGCGGTGAGCGCCACTGCAGGTGCGCCTCGAAGGCCGTGACCTTGGCGGAGGTCAGGCTGTGCCTGCCGGGCAGGGCAGCTCCTGCCGGTCACTGCGTCTGGGGCAGCCCTGGAAAATGCCTGGGGGTGGGGGTAGGGGGAGGGGTGTAGGGTGAGGGGCTTGCAGGAAATGACGGTGCGAGGGGGGGACCACAGAGGGAGGGGCAAGAATGCCCAGCCGGATCCTGAGCTGTTCGGTGCGCACGAGGCTGGGGCGCGTCTCCAGGTGAGGGCTTGGGCTCTCACCTGGGGCGCAGGGGACCCTGGGGAGCGAGCGACGCAGCCACAGGTGTGGAATTGCTTCTCCAGGGGCCTCGCCTCTGACCCGGGGCTGCGCCGGCGGAGTAAGTAAGGACCAGCCTGGACGAGCGGAGGCCTGCTCTTCAATGCTGGGATTGGTGCGAGTGTCCGCGCCTGCTCAGGCCTCAGTTTCCCCAGTTGCACACTGCCGGGTTCGACCTGCATGACCTCCGAGGGCCCTCCAGGTCTGGCCTCTTCCCCGGCCTGGCACTGTGTCTGCGCAGGAAGGACACAGCCCCGGTGTCAGCCCCGTGCCCGGCTCTCCAGCCCTGCCGCACCTCCCAAGGACCCGCAGGGCCCTGGCCTTGTCCCACACGGCGGGTGCACGGGTGGGGCCGAGAGGCCTCTCTGCCCTCTCCCTGCCCGCAACCCTTTGCTGGGCACTTGAAATTGAATTTGAAATTCAGCCCAAAGGTGCCTTGAGGTCTCTGACTCTGTGCTCCCAGGGGGGCCCGGGGGAGGGGACAGTGAGGAGAACTGGCCAGAAACACATACTGGCCCTTCCTGGAGAAGGGACTGAGGCCGAGGCAGGTGCCGCCGTGTATCTGGAGTAGCCCCTTGGCATGCACTGCGAGCCTGTGCAACCGGATGGCAGGCAGCCGCAGGGAGGATGTCACGCACGGGGACCGGGACGTGTTGTGTCGTTTCCAGTAGGAGGTGCCGACTTTCAGGAGCCACCGAGTGTCAGCCCTGGGCAGTGCGATGTCCACTGGGCCTGATTCCCTGTCCCTCCGGGGAGCGTGTGATGCGAGGGGGCTGGGCGCTCTGGAGGCCTTCCGAGCTCCGCTCCCCCGCCCGCGCAGCCCGCTCTGCAGTGAGGCACCAGCGCACCTAGGTGGAGCCCGACCCGCGGTTTTCGGCTGGACCGGCCCCGCCAGACCCGCCGGCGCGCCAGGCGGGGGCGCTGCAGGGCGGCGGGGATCCCCCGGGTCCCCTCCGCGGCCCAGTGCGCATCGGCGGCCGGGCGGAGCGCGGACGGCGGCGGGCCGGAGTCCGATCGCCGCGCGGGCCTGGTCCCCGCTCCCCTCCCGACGCCTCCCCAGGAGCGGCCGAGCCGAGCGAGCGGTGGGCGCGCATCCCGGGCTGGAGCAGCGGCGTCCCGCGGGCGGCCAGGCGCGCAGCGTCGCCGGCCCCACCTGTCGGCGCGGCCGCCCCGCCACCGCCGCCACCACCGTCACCCGCACCGGCAGAGCCAGCAGCGCGAGCACCGCGGCAGCGCGGGCCCGGGCCTCGTCCGGCCGCAGCGGCGGAGGCGCGGGCTCCGGGGAGCGCGGAGGCCGGCACCGTCCCGGGGAGGGGGGAAGGGAACCGGCCCACCAGCCCCGGGCCGCGCAAGTTCGATCGGCGCGAGCTTGCCCGGGCCGTACCGGCCCCGGCGGCGGCGATGGTGCGGCAGCCCCGCGCCCTGCGCGCAGCCCCGGCCCCGAGCCCGGCCCTCCGCGGAGGTGGTGACGGCGCGGCGGCCCCCTGAGCCCCGGGCAGGAGCGAGCGCGGGCGGCGGCGGCGGCGGCGAAGGAGGCGGAGAAAGGCGCCGCGGAGCAGCGAAGGGCCGGGGCCGCGCAGGACCCCCCAGCGCCCGGGCCGTTGCGCAGTCCGCGGCTCGCCGTCCCGGCCCTGCTGGCCGCGGGGCTCCGGGGGCGGCGGCGGGGCTGATTCATGGGGCCGCGGCGGCCACCCCCCCGCGCCCGGGCCCCCGGCGCCCCGCAACCCGCGATGGTGGCCGAGTGGCCGGACCGGCGGCCGCCGCGGCCCGAGACTTTGTGCTAACCTCCCCGCCCCCGCCCGCCCCCTCCCCGCGCTCCCCCCCCCGCTCCCCTCCCCCTGCCCAAAAAGACGCGGATCGCCGCCCGGAGAGGCGCCTCCAGTCGCGGCGGAACGCGGCGCCGGCGGCGAATGGAGGGCGCGAGCGGGCGGCCGCGGCGGCTGCACCCGGCGGGGCGCTGATGCGGCGCCTGGACCTTCGCTGCGCGACTTCGGGGGCGTCGGCCGAGAGGGCACTCCGCGATGCAGCTCCTGAAGGCGCTCTGGGCTCTCGCAGGCGCCGCGCTCTGCTGCTTCCTCGTCCTGGTGATCCACGCGCAGTTCCTGAAAGAAGGTAATTGTCCCCGGGCGCCGTCCCTGCGCTCGACCGGGCTTCCAGCACGTTCCGCCGCCTCTGCCGCCGCGCTCGGCCAGGGTTCGCGGAGCGCTACTGCGGGGCCGGAGGGGCCGGTGACGGGGCCCTACCCGCGCTCTTGCGGCGCCCGCTGCCCGCGCACATCGGGGTTCGCGGGCGGCCCGCGGGGTCGGGCGGGCGGCGGGTAGCCTCGGCGCCGCCGCACCGCCCGGAGTCCGGGCCCAGGCCGAGGCTGCGGTGCCCCTTCCCTGCCCCTCTCGGCCGGTTGGCGGCAGCGCCCGCCCGCTCTCCGCGGGCCTCGGTAGATGGCACCAGCGCTCCACGCTGGCGGGCCGAGCGCCGGGCTGAGGGCCGGCGGGAGCCCAGGGTGAGGCCTGTGCTCTTGCACCCCGCTGCCGCGTCGCCTTCCGCACGTAGTTGGGGACCCGCGGGTTCCGGAGCTGGGACTTCACCACCTGAGCGCCAGGGCTCCGCACCAAGTTTGCCGCGTCCTCCCAGCGCCCGCTGAGCACAGGGCTCTGAGATCCCGTTCGTGGGACTTGGTGGCGGCGCACATGTTGATGGTCAGACTCTCGCAGCTGGAGGCATCTCTGGGACTAGGGAGCCTGGCACCGAGGGCCCCG
>CM052539.1:921840-977198 GCA_028533065.1 Trachops cirrhosus | reverse complement strand
TGCACCTGTCAACACGTGTGCAGTCCAGTGGACTCGGGCCGGAGCGGAGCTCCCAGCCCCGACGCCCTCGGCGGAAGAGGAGCCGGCTCCCCACTCGGTGTGCGGGCCCCACCGCGGGAGCCGGAAGGAGAGCGAACCAAGTCCAAGGTGAGCAGAGGGAAGGACACCGTGGGCGTCGGAGCAGAAACCAGTGGGAGTGAAAGCAGGAAATTCACACACAAAAATCAACCAAACCAAAGCCGACTCTTTGAACGGAGGAGGAGAATCAGCTCTCCTCTAGCCGGGCTCACTGAGAAAAACGGGGGACACACGCTGCTAACGGCAGCAATGGGGGGAGGGCGTCACCGGGACCCCAGGACACCGAGAGGACGGGGAGGGGTGTCCCGAGCACCTCTGTGCCCGCACACGGATGACGACAGGACGCAGCGGACCGCTTCCCTGAGAGACGCGACTTCCCAAAACACACGGGACGAAGGAGACCATGGGAGAGGCCTACAGCTGTTTGAGTCAACAGTTCACAGCCTTTGTCCAGAGCGGGAAGCGCCAGGTCCCGGCGGGGTCCCCGGTGCGTCCCCCGCACATTTCATTTCAGGAGGAGCGGCGCCGGTTCTGCGCAGTCCCCTCCCGAGTCTGGGGGCAGAGGGGAGACCTCCTGCCTCACCCTGGGAGGCCGGCGTCACCCCGACACCAAACCCGGACCGAGAAACAGAAAGCAGCAGAGCGGTGTCACGAATGAACACAGACGCCAAATCTCCCAGGGTTCCAGTGACCCAGGTCCGACACCGTGAGGGCAGTCGTGCCCCACGACCACGCGGGGCTTGTCTCAGGGACGCGAGCTGCTCCAGCGCTCAAACGTCCGCCGTGTGACCCGTCCCATCACCGGGCCGCCGAGGGCACCCGACGAACCTGGCAGCCACCCATGAAACTCGGGGCCGGGGCCTGCACGGCACGTCCCCAGCTCGGCGAACATCTGCGGCCAACGTCGCCCTTGCTGGTGAGACTTGGAGGTTCCCTCCACGATGGGGAAGGAGGGGAGGTGTGCCCTGTCCCCATGGCTTTTCAGCGTCACCGTGGAATTCCAAGTTAACCCCCGGGAAGACACATGTCGAGAACACGTCTCCACAGGGTCACTGACCTCCCGCTGTCTTCGGGAGGGAGGGGCTGCCTCGGGGAAAGGCTTCAGCCGGCTGCCACATTCCACAACCAGGCCCCTTCTCCTGCGGCCCACTGTGACGAGGACCCCGCCTGCTGGTGGGAACCAAATCCGCCAGGACACCTCACCGATGGGGGCCCAGTCTCCTCACTGCCGCGTGTGGGGTGGAGGGGGCAAACACCCCCAAAGGAAGAGCCCCGGCCACACAGCACGTCCCGTGTGACCACGCGGGCTGTGTGGCAGTGTCCAGGCCTGGGTGACAGTTGTAAAACGGGGGGGGGGTGCGTGACCTGTGGTTTATCACTCAGGTGCTCGTGGGTAAAAGGTAATTAAGATGCAAGCCAGGCCCGCTGTCCCTCCACGGGGATTCACTGACGGCGCACGCCGTGTTTTATGTGTTACGTGCGTTTCACGTGTTTTCGCTTCGGTGTCTGAGAACCGTGACATCCAGCATTTGTCACTGTGACTGTAAATGGCTGCAAAAATGTCATGTTCGTGGTGTTCCATGTATTAAAACAAAACCCTATATCATTGTTTAACATTCTGCAATGAGATCTAAATACACAGCAATCGCCATATTTTTCAGCAATCAGTAAATTCTTGATTTACAGCTGAAATTGAAACTGAGCGTTCATTTTTTTTTCCTTTTATATTTCCAGCCTGGTCCTCCATGACACTGTAGCCTAACAACGATACACAGGGCGGGCAAAGTCGGTTTATAGTTGTGCACCCGCAAAGCAGAGTTTATGCTCGTGCTACGATTTATCAGTTACTGTATCACTTTCCACAGGAACAGCTGTAACCCCTTCTGCCCACGCGGTATTTCTGCTTCCAGGGCTTCGATAGCGCCCTCGCAGCTCCCCTCCTAAGGTGAGTAAGTGTGGACCCGAATCGACGCTTTCCGTGCCCAGTGGGCTTCAGCAACTAGAAGGTCTCCTCGGGTGAGTTCTTATTACAGCTTCTATTAGCATCACGAGGTTGAAAGCTCACGGACCTATTACGCATCTGACAAAGAATTCGTAAACATAAAAAGCTGTTTTCCAAAACCACGCACGTATCTCATTACACGACGTAAGCTGCCCGCCCCCCGCCCCTGCAATCAGGCCCCTCTGGCGACGAAGGGCCGAAAAGACACGGCAGCAGCCTCGTTCTCTTCCTCGCTTTTATTATTATTTTCCAATCTAAAGGCCGGAGGACGTGCTCATGCGCAGAAGACGCGAGCAGAGGGCACGCGGTCACTGACGGTGCCCCAGGCCGCGGGAAGTGCGTGCGGAGTCCTGTGGCGGCGGCAGCGATCGGCCTGCGTGCCCACAGCGTCCCACCCCCCGCCAGGTCCTCAGGGACAGCGTGCCCTCCCGCGGGCTCCTTTCCCTGGCGCCCCCGCCTGCCTGGGCTCCGGGGCTTCCGAGACTGGGACACAGGGGCGATGCAAACCTCCTCACACCTGGGTGCTGGCCGGTACCCCAAACCCAGAGGACGACAGTGTTGCCCAGGAAGTGGAGGGTTCGACCGCAGTCCCGCGAGGTCCAGCCCAGCATTGGCATCAGGCACCGGCCCGGGAGCGAGGCGCCACACTGAGTGACCCGCATCCCGCTGAGCCGTCACCCGGGAGGGGCGACAATAGCTTGGCTGCAGTTGTCCGAGCCACTGGTGCTCAGGACTTGTGTGACACAGTGATCGAGGGACCGATCGCGCCAAACCCACGTGGGGACCCTGAGAAAGAAGGATGAGGAAACCTGCTAAAGTCTGGGCTCAGACTTTAAGAAGCGGAGCCTCGCCGCCATTGCTGCCCAAGGGCCTCTCACTAACCTTCCGTTGGGGGGCAGCCCGCTGGGACCTGCCCGCCTGCACCGGGTCCTGAGGCTGAGCGGCTGGATAGAGGAGTCCCCGATCCCGTCTCAACCAATAGCACTGAGGCTTTCCCCGTCCAATCAGAGCTGTGGCGCTCTACCCGCCCCATCAACATCTTCAGCAACCAATCAGAGCTCTGCTGCTATAGCCCCACCTTTGCCCACCAATCAGAGAGGCTTTATTCTGGCCAATTAGGACAGTGATTTTTCAGCCAGTCAAATTGCAAGGATTTGGAGCCCTCATTTGCATGAAGATGGACCAGCCAGGGGCGGGGACTTCTGTCCACACACGCCAGCTGCCCTCCAGCTCAAAGAACGCACTTTCTTTTTTCTATCTGTGTTTATCCATCTCTTTCCTCCAGCTGGAGCTGAACCCGCGGATGTGCGGTGGCAGCAGGGCCCGCCAGGGCTGGCGCAGGGGGAGGCAGCCCGAGGCAGACAAGAGCAGACCACAGTGGTGTCCCCAAAGTGGGGCGTCTGCCAAGCCTTGTCTCACCCTGGAGCCTCCCCATCGCGAGCTGCACCTCCATTGAGCTGTTCTCAGGGAGTCATTTCTTTCTGTGCCACATTCCTCTTGGGGACCCCTGTTGGGTTGAGTTGACGCCAATGACCCCCAGTTGACAGGCTCTATAATCAGACATTATAGCTTAAAGAGTAAAATCGATTTATCGTTAAAAGATTAAAACTAAGTTGTTACTAGACTGACTTAAAATTCCAGTAATTGATGTGACAGTTTAGTTGGAAGGGAAACATTTAAAACCCGCCTGAAGGTGCAAAGTTACTTGTTCGCCAGTCACGAGAAGCTGTTTCCTTCCGCAGTCACAGCCTGAGCTGTGCGTTTGCTGTAGAACACGCGTCAGGACGCTTCCGCCCGGGGGCCGCCTTCCGCCTGCGGTTTGCGCTGTGATTTTTTTTCCTTGCGCTGCCGGTTAGCTAGCGATGACTTTCTCCGGGGTCGTGCCAACGGCGAACATGTGACAGAGGCGGCGCGTGGCCGCAAAGCCGGGGCGGGGACCACCTGGCCCCGGGCAGACGCGTCTCCGGGTCTCTGCTCCCGGACAGCCTTTCCCGGCACAGGCGGCAAATTCCCTGCCTTTGTCTGAGAACGTCTCATCTCTGATTTTCTCTTGGACGCTGGTTATAAAATTACAGATTGACGCACCCTTCCTTGGGTCCCCAGGGGTGTCCTTCCACCGTGTCCCCTTGCTTCTGCTGCCCTCCCCCTCCCCCAAAGAATTCTGATCGGCACAGTCACATCTGTGTCTCCGGCCCCTTTTCAGTTCTGTGACGGCTCTTCCCAGTTTTCTCAGTGGGGACTCTCGTTTTCGCCCTGCTGTGTTTGTGATTTGCCTTCCACGTGGGGGTCCTTGTCTTCCACCAGCGTTGGAGAACCGTCCCCGCAGCCTCACTACCTCTCCCAGTTCCCCGGCCTCTCTCTGGAGCTGCAGTTAACTGGCGCCAGGCCCTGAGCATCTGTCCCCACGTCCCTTCCCGCCTGGGGGGAAGCCCAGTCAGCTCTAGCTTTCATTTTTGCCAATTCTTTCTCTGTAAAAAAAATGTGATTTTCTTAAACTTCCTAAGGCTCCATTTTTTGGGTTCTTTTCACAGATTCTTGGTGCCATTTCAGCAGTTTTCCGGATCCCTGCTAGGTTGCTGGTGGCCTTTTCTGTACTTGCTCAAACTTTGCAAACACGTGCGTTTTGCAGGCGCTGTGCTGCCTGTCTCTCAGTGCGCCTGCGCCGTCTGCGTCCCTGGGGGCCCTCGGGGCGGCGTGTGTCCTTTGCTCTGTCTCTGGGGCCTGGGAGCTGGTGTCCAGCTGGCTCATCCAGCCCATGCCCGACCCAGGTGGAGAGGTGCTCTCGGGGACACTCGCCTTTGCTGCAGCAGGTGGCCGCAGCACCGGGCATCGAGAGGCCTCCTACCCTCATGTTCTGTCGTTTCGGTTTTGCCAGTTGTGTGGGCAGCAGGGTGCCCCTTCCTGTCCATCCCCACCCTTGCTGCGCTCACAGCCTTCACCACACGCCCCACCTCGGAGGCCCCAGGGGTGGCTGCGCCTGACGTCGGTCCCCCGCTGGGCTGATCAGAGCCTGAGATGACGCTGCTAGTATGTAACTTGATCTGCAGGGCACGGGAAGGGCTCCAGAGACGAGGCCGCTGCTGGGGCTCACAACCTGCGCAGAAATGGAAGCCACCGCCTCCCTTCCGTGAAGCCGACAGGGAGCAGGCTGCGTGTCTGTCCGTCTGTCTGCCAGGTGGCGGCGGGAGGGCCAGCGGATGTGCGCCTCTGCTCCGGAAGTGCACTGGGCCCCACTCGAGGTGTGCCTGTGGCCCGTCAGGCAGGGCGCTGCTAGCAGGTCGCAGGTCACAGGTCGCAGGTCGGGACCTTCCAATAACTTCACTCTCCGGAAAGCGAATTCCTATGCTAATTTTTTTGCCCCAGCTGAGTTTGGTTGTGGCTTCTAGGCCGTGTCCTTGACCCTCACAAAGAAGAATCCGGAAGCGGAGTCTGTTCACAGCCCGGAGGTCGTCGCTGGAAGCCCCTGGGGGTGTTGAGGGATCCCCAGGCTGGACTTGCCTCGGCGGTAGAGAGACGTGGGTCTTGGGTGAAGGTGGCCACCTCAACTGTCACTCTGAGAGGTGGCAAGGGTCCTGGCTCTGTGTGGCCTCTGGGTCCCGGCAGGCGGTTTCACAGGGGGGGTGCCCACAGGGCTGCTCCCCTCCCTGAGATGCTCCTTCTCTCCTGCACTGCCGCACCCCCTCCCCTGACTCCGCCCGGCCACGGGGACGCTGCAGGCTCGAGGCCACGTAAGCCGGGACCAGGCTGTGAGCCGGCACGTGAGGCCCAGGCATCCTGACAGCCGAGCCCCGTGCTTGCGGAGGCCTGTCCCGGCCACGTGGAAGAAAATGCACCCCACTCCAGCCAAAGCACAGGGCCCCTCCATGGACTTGGCAGGTGGGCTCAGGGGCCCTTGGAATGAGTCCCGTGAGGTCAGACCCGCAGAAGGAGGGCTTGGGAGAAATGGTAAATTTCCATGTTTAAGCCACAAAGTTTGCGGGTGGTTTTTCCCCAACCACAGAAAGAGCATGAGAGACGCCCCCGCCTGGGGCTTCGCGCCTGCTGCCCGGACCCCTGCAGGGACGTGCAGGGAGACCCCGGAGCGGGGGGGGAAGACGCTGGGCTCCAGACCCCACCCCGCAGCAGCACGAGGGGCTGTGCCCCACTCTCCGCAGAGCTTGAGGGAGGGGGAGGGCTGTGGTGGCCTGAGGCTGGAGGAGAGGACGGCAGGGAGGGTCCGAGGGCCTGGGGGTGGCAGGGCCCAGCAGAGCGCCCCGGCACTTGCCACCACCCCAGGCTGGCCCCCCCACATTCCCCCACATGTCTGCACTTCGCCTTCATAATAGGAGCTGACAGGATGCAAATGAGTTTCTAAAGGAACCAGCAAAAGTGGCAATTTTTCTCATTTAATCTTCAGATGAGCTGTCTGTCTCTGGGAGCACAGTCTCATTAGAATTCAGAGACTAATTCCGTCCATCAGCACGAGATCATGGGTCTGAGGGAGGCTGGGGGGCTCCCAGCTGGGGGGCTGTCCCCGGGGCGCTCTCCGCACCCACACGGCAGAAGCGAGGGCGGGGACAGCCAGCCGCAGCCCTCGGAGCCGGGAGGCAGCGGGGTGTCCTCCTGAGAGGGGGCGGCCTCAGGCCTGCCAGGCTGAGCCGGCCCTTACGGCATGGTCCCCACGGTCTCCTAAGGCCCGGCAGAGCCTGGTCTGTGAGCTGCCGCACACAGGGCGCCCCGTCCACCTGGGGGCCACGGCGACCCTCCAACAAGGAGGGGTGGCACCCAGTGGACGGAGCCCTCAGCCCTGGCCACAGTCCGGCACGCCACCCCTGTCATTTCACTCGGCCTCGCGGAACTCCTCCGCAGGCTGGCACTGGCTCCCTCGCACGGGGAGGAAGTGACCACCCGGGCAGGGGCGGCTTCTCCAAGGCGCCGGGCCCCCCGTCGCATGGCAGAGCGGGGGCCGGCCCCCCGAGTCTTTGTGACTCTAGCATCCGCGTCCTGGTCTCCACAGCCAGCGCCTCTCAGGGCGACGTCCACGCGAAGTGACCTGGGGCTCCAGGGCCAGTGCCTCTGCTCGGGCCTGATGCGCCCAGCGGAGCCTCTGCTGCTGGGGCCTCCTCGTGCCTGTGCGCTGGCCCGTCCACCGCAGGTGAGGGGCTGCCCGAGGGGCCGGGCTGGGACACGGGGCGGGCTGCTCGCAGCCAGGTTGGGAGCATCCCAGAGACCTCCAGAGGCACGAGTCAGTGAGAAAGATGCAGGTGGAGAGACACAGGAGGGGGCAGGTGGGCTGGTGGCCGCCTGCAGGCACTCAGGTCCCACGCTCCGAGGCCCATTGTGGGCGAGCGAGCGCCCCTGAGCCTCTTACTCCCGGCCCTGATTCCACGAGGCGCCGTTGCCGGCGGCTCACGGCTGCGCCGAGAGCTCTGATGGGTGTTAATGGCGTCTGGAGGAGAATGCAATCTTTTAATGTTCTCCAAGAGGCCTCTGCCGAAACCCTCTGGTGTTGAGGGCCCGAGGGGGCTGCTCCCTGCGCGCCCGCCTGCAGACAGCGTTCAATTAGCCGAAGTGTGAAGGGCTCAGAGGGAGGTCCGGCAGCCACACCCGGCTTTGCGGGGAGGGGCTGGGGGGGGCACCAGGCCAGTTTAATGAAGGGCTGGGGTTCCCACACCCCTGCAGATCTCGGGGGCCCGAGGCACAGGATTGGGCCCACCTTCGAGGAGCCAGGAGAACCCAGGCTGAGCCCCAGGCCCCCAAGGCAGACCCCGACCCAGCCAGGACAGTGCGTCCTCCCCGCTCTGAACCGGGGACCTGAGTTTCAGGAGCTCGTGCCCCCCACCCAGGCTTCAGCTAGAGCACAGCCCGTCTCGGTCAGCGTCCGGCTGGTCCCCTGCACCCCCTGGGCTGGGTGGAGCCCGCCCCGGGCTGGAAGCTGGCCCAGCCCTGAGCAGAGCGGGGAGGCACATGCAGCCGTTCGACTCCGCTCTGGAGGGGCCGTGCTGACCTGGCCGCACCGAGACCTGTGGCCCTTCCCTGATGTGGCCACCCTGGGGGGTCCAACCCCCGTGTGCGAGGCCGCCGCCCATTCGTCCAGCCCCGTGAAGCCCACAGGGACCAGTGGGGCCCTGAGATGGCAGAGACCCTGTGGAGCGTCCCTGTAGCCCTGGTCAGCACTGCCGGACGGCCCGAGCCCCAAGTCGCTGGGCCTGTCCCTACTGGGGACAGAGAAGCTGGCATCTCCCGGACCTGTCCCTTGGGATGCAGTCCCCCATGCGGCCTCCTGGCTCCAGCTGTGCCTGTCAACTGTCCTGTGGGCCCCTTGAGGGGACCCTCTGTCCTCTGGGACAGACGCGGAGACCATGTGGCTGCTGCTGGCCGGGGACCTGGCAGACGCCCCACCCCCTTTTGACGAAGAAAGGCATCTAGCCTCTCGGGTGGTTGGGTCTGGGGAGAAGGCAGCTGGACAGACCCCGACTCTCCGGATGCGTCTGCTCTGCGGGCACGGCGGCTCCGGCGGGAGGCTCAGGCTCAGCAGCTCCGCTCCTTCTCCTTGCTCCTCGGTTACCACGGGAGACCGGGAGATTGCCGCCTGCACATCCTGCCCCCCCCCCCCCGGCAGGCCGGGCTCAGCCCCTCGGGTCTGCCCGTCCCCTCTCTGAGGTCAGGGCCCCCCGTCCATCCCCAGGGCTCCCAGCAGGGGTGCCGTCCCCTCTCATGGAGTCCCTCCTGCTGGCCCTCCGCCCCCCTCCCCCGCAGCCTCACCCTCTGCTCCGCGGTCAGCTTCAGGCTTGGGCAAGCCTTCCCACCTTCCCTTCCCCCCGTTCTGACCTCGTAGTGCAGAAGAGCCCACCCTTCCTCCTGATCAATGCGCTGAGCCCGGGCCACCTCGTCCCCTCCATGCTCTCCCGAGCCCCTTGCACCCTCTGTGAGGCGGGAAGCCATGGAGAAAGGGTCACCAGGAGCAACAGAGATGTTCCAGCCACCTCTGGAGTGGGACCCCCCATCTCCCACCATGGTGCCACCTGGAGACCCCAGACCCCCTTCCAGGGGACCCTGCTCACCTGTGGCCCCAGCTCAGCTCTTGGATTTCAGGGCCGACATTGTCCTTCGGCGGAGCTCCCAACCCCTCAGTCATGCCACCTGGCTCTGTGTCCCTCCCCGTGACGCCGTGCTGGCCACAGCTGGCTCCCTGTCCACGGTCTGTTGGCCTTCACCTCCGCTCCGCAGCCTCCTGCGCGCCCGACTCCTCAGCACCACGGACAGTGCCACCAACCCTGGAGGACTTGGGCAGGACCCCACAAGGAGTACAGGTGGGGGAGGGGTTTGTCCCCTCCCCACCGTGGCCGCCCGCTGGGGTGTGTCACTGTTTACCTCCTGCAGGTTAGGTGACCCCTGGGGTGCAATTGCGATAGACCAGCCGCCTCCTGCTCACAGGTGCGCTGCTCCCGTGGCCCCACCGAAGGCTAGTTTTGCACGTTCTTGAACTTGACAAACACAGACAGGGCTGCTTGCAACTGGGAGATGAGCACATTTATTGCCCTGTGAAAACTCACCCAGCCCAGGGGATGGCAGTGGGGTCCCTTGTGGCCCAGACTCAGCGAAGGCTGAAGGGAAGGGATCAGAGGCAGGACAGCCGGGACAGGATTGTGGCAGACACCTCAGGGAATTCTCAGGGTGACCGAGGCCCATGTGCCAGGCTGGGGGCCCCCTTGGGAGGACTGACACATCCCGATGGAGCCGCGTCCCTCAGGGGCCCGGGCTGGACCCCGCAGGGGCCAGAATCTGGGCGGGGCATCCCCTCAGGGGCTGGTCACTACACCCTCTATGTGACGGTCAGCTCAGCTCCCACAGTCTGCGGGCCCCTTCCTGGTGTAAAATTTGAAGCTGGGGTCCAGAAATCAGGGTGTCGAGAACATTTTCCTACAGGATGGAGGCGGGCAGCTCTGGGTGGGGCACAGTGCCCTCAGTCCCCTGGCTTGGCCTGGGGACGAAGACGCCTCCTCGGCGTCAGAGACAGGAGAGGGCTGTCATCTCTCCCCCAGGACGATGCACTTGTTCCCCCAATTCAGCCACTGGAACCCAGAGCCCCGCCCCCGCCCCCAGCCCATGCACACTCTCGGTCCCGCTGCGGAGGCACCCCGCCCCCGAACACACTGCACCTCGCTCCTCATGCCCCGGGGTGGGGATGCTCCCCCTTGTCCTGGGGCCTGCAGATGCTGACCCTCCCGAGAGTCTTGGGCCCAGAAGTGCCCCTGAGGGTGTCACTCTGATTCCAAACGTTATGAATTGAACTGTGTCCCCAGAATTTATGTGCTGAGGTGCAGCCGGAGTCAGAGGCAGGAGTGATGTGGCCACAAGCCAAGAAACGCCAGGACTGCCGGACAGTGAGGAGGAGTCCGCCCCTACGCCTGGGTTCCGGGCTCCAGCCTTCACCCCAAGTCGGGTTAGGCTTCCCCAGGCGGTCACGGCAGCCCTCCCCCCTCCCCCCATACGACACTAAACACAGGACCACATGTCATCCAGCAGCTGCGCCCTCGCGGAGACAGACACTCGGCAGAAGCGTGGAGCTCGGCTGGCAGACGGGTCCCGAGGAGGTCCCGTCCCAGGGCACCGGAGTGACCGCCAACGGCGCAGAGAGTGGGGTCCTGCGGAGGAGACGCCCGCCGCGCCCAGCACGGCGGCACCTTTCCCAGAGACCGACCGCGTGGAGGAAAGGCAGCCAGACCCCAGAGCAAGATGCCGTCCGGGTCCCCTCCGTCACAGATTTGCGAATACCGCCTCCTCACGGGGCCATTAGCAGCCTGGGAGGCGGCCACGGGGAGGCGCTGTGGTGCTGAAAACACTCAACGTCATGACCTAGTTAACAGGTTAGTGGGGGTGTGCCCAGACCGCAGCGGGCCACGCCCCCAGATGTGTCCGCGGTGCCCAGCGGGGCTCGGAGTGAACTCTGCGACCCACAGAAAGGCAGAAAGCCGTCCTGGGCCGGCCTCCGCCCTCGCCTCGCCGCCCGCGGGGGCCCTCCGTGCCGCCTGAAACTCCGGCCTGAGTGTGGGGTGCGAACACGAGGCGGGACTGCATTCTCCTCCAAGCTGCTCTGGGAACCTCCCTGGCGGCCCTGAGAAGCCGAGCCGCACGCTGGCAGAAAACATTCGCAAAACAGCATCTGGTACGGAACTTCTATCCAAAACGAGCAGAGAATCCTTAACACTCACCAGTGAGAAAACAGCCAGTTAAAAAGCGGGCCAAGGACGTGAGCCAAAAGCCTGCGGGCTGAGGGGCGTCCGCCGGGCAAAGGGGAGGGGACGGCCCGTGAGCCTGTCCCCTGGAGGGCCAGGGAGTTTCCCTCGGGGGCGGGCTGCCCCTCTGACCTGCTGGGCACGCAGGGGACTGGGCGACCCCGTGAAGGCAGGTGGATGGGGGCGGCAGCGTCTCCCTGTCCGGCAGGCGGTCGGGTCGGCCAGGGGATGAGGGGTGGGGGCGTCAGTGGGGACTCACGGCGGCCCTGATCCGGACACGGGGCGCGTGCAGACGGGCACATGCTGGCGGGCACACACATGCTGTTGCCTCGCCCTGTGAGCCGAGAAGAGCTGGGAGCAGCGAGCCCCCGCAGCACGGAGCCCCCCGAGGTCGGGATGTCTGACTGCTCTCTCTGATGGACGCCGGGCTCCTCTGGCTCTGGGCAGATTCGGGGACCAGGAAGGACACGGACCGTGTGGAGCAGCCCGCAGTGCCGGCCGGAAGCCAGAAAGAACACAAGAGGAAAAGAAATACAGTGACGTGGGCCCAGGGACCCCGGAGACGCCCCTCTGTGTGGCCAAGGCCGGAACAAGGGGCCACAAAGTCAGTTAGAGGGCGGCTGTGGCCAAGACCCTAAAGAAAATACCAATGAATCCAAACCCATACAAGTAACTGAAGGAGCAAGTAATAAAAGAGATGAAACTCCCGGGGAAAACAATTACGAGTCACTTGCGTCGTGACTCCTGTCCTTGACTGTGGCCCCGCCGAGGGACTCCCTGCCAAAGAGGCCAGGTGCAGAGGAGAAAACTGGGGAGCGTTCAGGGCCGCAGCCTGGCGGGCCCCCCAGCCCGGTGACCCGGGTCCAGCTCACGGTGATAAATCACGCTGACAGCCCGGCCCCGGGGGGGCTCCCTCCGAAGCAGCAACGACACCAGACACATCCAGCCACAGACCCTGCCAGCTCTCCCCGAGCTGCCAAGGCCACCGACTCCAGGAAGGTATCGGGCAGTGTCACCCCCAGGCGGAGCCCAGGACACATGCCACCAAATGTCACGTTGGACCCGACACAGGGGCCTGGCACAGACAAGATCCGAGGACTGCCGAGCGAACCCCGGGCTTCGGGTGGCGGCGACTCGGCGGCGTGGGCTCACCAGCTGCCCCGGTCGCATCCGGCTTGTGGGGGCCTTGACGAGGAAACGGCTGTGCTGTATTGGGGGCCGCCTGGGCTCTGCTCGCAGCTGTCCTGCGCGTCTAACACTGCTCAAAACAACGTCCGTTTCCAAAAATCAGAGCCAACATCCACGGTAACAGCCCCCGCCTCTGTCCACGATGGCCGTTGCTCCCGGTGCGAGCTGGGAACGGCTCACCGCAGAGCGGAGCCGTCGTGGCCGGGGCGCTTCCGGTCCGGGTCCGGCCCCGCGGCTCCCGTGCTGTTCGCTGGATGTTAAGTTATTTGGGCTTCCCGGCTTCAGCGCGCTCTCTCGCCTCCGCGCTGCTCCTCACGCTGGTCCGTGCACCGCGTTTCCCGTCGCCTCCCCCTCCGGAATCCCGCCCGCACTCCCGAGGCCCGGTGAGTGCCAGGCAGCTCCCGCAGCCTCTCTGGGCGCCTCCCCGGGATCACGGCCCCCGGTGGCCTCCGGGCCCAGTTTAAGGTCTTATCTGCAGGGTCTTCCCAGGGCCGGCCCGCATCAGGAGTGTGGGCTGGGCAGCCACGGTGGCGAGGGTCTGGACACTTGTCCTGTGGGGACAGCAGGGGGACCTGGGGTACGAAGAGAGACCCCCCGAAAGAGGGGACCCTGCAGCGGGGTGCCCGGGGATGGAGCCTGGGGGCCTCATGCTGCCAACACAGACGGAAGGGAACCGTGAGCAGCGGGCTCTTTGTCTGGAGCACCTTCCGGTGGGGGGCCACGTGGGCTCTGGAGCCTGTGCCCCGGGAGTCACACGCTGGCTGTGGGCGTGCGTGTCCATGCGTGGTGCCTGGGAGTCTGGGTGTCTCTCAGCTCCTGGAGGAGCTGGGGAGCACCGACTGTCTGCAGGATCTGGCTCCCACAGGAGAGCAGAGGGGCTGCGTCCCCCCTGCCTGCCGGCCCCGAACCCCCACTCCACAGCTCCCTGCAGAGCCACCCCCGCAGAAGGCGCGGCGCCCACCTCCGCCCACTGAGGAGCCGGGCTGCCTTCGTGTCCTGTGACCCCAGGCCCCACCGTCCCGGCCCCGAGCACAGTCTCCGGGCGTCTGGCCGGCCTGACTCACCTGCTCCTCGCCCACACAGCCCCTGCTTCCTGCCTGGCCTCCTTTTCCCAGGACGCCACCCCAGGCCCCCACAATGTGTGTGCAGGTCCCCCGCCCTCATCCTGCCATCAGCACTGTCCCCGTGGGCTCCTCATGCACGGTGTCCCAGCAACACCTGTGCAGGTGGACAGCCCACGGCTCCGGACACGTCGCAGCACCTGCCACAGCGTGTCCCCAGGAGCCAAGCGGCGGCCTCTTCCTCTCCCCTCATCGCACGTGGGGAGGTGAGGGGCGTACAGCCTGCACACACCGCGAGTGGGTGGCCTGGGCACCGCGGCGTCCGTGGCAGGGACCCCGCACCTTCCCAGAGCAGAGCAGGACCCGCCCCCGCCCGCCACGTTCTCTCTGAGGCCCCAGGCTGCGGCCCTCACAGACAGGAAACCGCAGGCAGCCTCGCCGTGGGAGGGCAGCGGGTGCTGCCCAGGGCTGAGACTCGGACCGGCTCTGGCTGTGGGTGGGCCGGGGCACCAGGGGCCAAGTGGAGGGGCCGGCTGTGGGTCTGGGATGCAGGAGGTAGTGCTGTGCATGCCCTGCCCGCCCACCCCGTGAGAACACTCCCCAAAGCACGGGCCCTCCATGGAGCCAGCTGGTTCGGGGGCGCCCCACACGATCCAGGGGATCCCAAAGTCCACGAGGCCAGGGAGAATCGGGCCCCACTCTCATTCCTTTAGGAGGAGAGGAGAGGAGAGGGGCCCAGGACGCAGCACATCCCTGTGGCGCACACACCAGGCCGGGAGGCAGTCTCGGCTGCCATCAAGGTCACCAGTGTCACTGCGCTGAAGGGCAGTAAGAACTCAGGGAGGGAGCAGGAGGAGCCGCCCTGGACCACGCGCAGTGGGGAAGGAGACACGGTGGGAGCCCAGCGTGCTCCCTGCTCCCCCTGTACCCCGCCACCCGCACTCCTGCCCTTGGCCGGGACCTGGGGGGTGGGGCAGCCACTCCAGAGGGGCTGGGTTTGCCTCTGGGGGCGAGACACCGTGGCAGCCGCTGACCCCCCTGCAGGGTGACTGTCAGCCGGCGGCGGTGATGGGCATGGGGGGTCGGGCGCAGGTGCCAGACTCAGAGGACCATCCTGGCCTCGCGGCCGTCAGCAATCAGCACAGGGGCCAGCACGTGGGGCCCTCCCAGCCCTCTGTCCCCTGACGAGATGTCAGAACCCCCCACGCACCTGAGCCCCTCGTGTGGGAAACGCTCGTTCTCACAGGGGAGTCACTCCACGGGGTCAGGAAGCCTTGGTTGAAGCAGAGACCCCCAAACCTGCACACCCCTCCCCAGAGCCTGGTCCGAGGCGGCGGCGGCCACGGCGGTGGTCACGGCCCCTCCGGGCCTCGGAGAACAGGTCCAGAGACAGGAGGGAAGGACCCAGTCCTCCGGGACCTGGGGGCTGTAACCCGCCACCTGAGACGGGGTTAGTTTTATGAACAGACAATGCGTTTTATCACTGGGGCGATTATGTTTTTAATTTTGGAATTAACGATCCAAGATTCTTCTACCTAATTTACGAGAAGCCCCGTCGCCACTGAGCTCCGGGCGACTCATCAGACAGTAACACCTGCAAGGCAGAGCGGTTCAGCCGGAAGGCAGGGCCACGGGGACCTGCAGCCGGCGGGGCTCCACTGGGCCGGTTGGGGCTGCGCTGACCTCGGGGGCAGTTCAGGGTGGAGGTCGGCCTCGGGGAAGCTTCGGAGAGGGTGAGCTGGCAGGGGCGGCACCCAGAAGGTGCCCGTGTGGCCCTGCGGGTCCGGAGGTGGCCAGCACCCAGACGCCTCGCCCAGCACATGTCTAGGCAGGTGGTAGCCAAGGCTGTGGGCACCGCAGGGGACAGGGCGCTGCTGGCATCGTGGCCTTGAGCTATGCACTCCGAGGCCGCTCACTGCACCGACACCGGGATACGACCGCGGAGGCACAGCAGCGAGCGGCCCGCAGAGGCACGCTGAGAGGCAGGGACTGCTGGTTCAGCATTCAGAGGCTGCGCTGAGCCCCAGGGCTGGGGTTGGAGCCCTCCAGCCTTCAGGATGGAGCAGAGTTCCCCTCCACATGCGCACAAACCTCTCCGGCTGAGGCCTCAGAGCTGCTGTGTCCACCCTAGACCACTGAGTCCAGAGGGAGGCCGGTGGGGCATCACAGGGGCAGGGGCGGGGGGCGCCGGGCCTGGGGACATCCTGGCCGGGCTGCCCTTGGGGCTGGGGCCTCTCGGGTGCCCCCGCCCAGGCAGGCTCTCAGCACCCCTGACGTGGGAGGCGGCCTGACGTTTTAACGGCTTCAGAATGTTAAGGACGTGTTTACATAAACCACCCACAGACACGCGGAGGGGGGCTGATGCTCAGCAGTGGTCGAAGGCGTGCAGATTGGAACAGCGGAGTGGTGGGCGCCCCTTCCCGCTCAGCACGGTGGCAGGGGCTGCAAAGGTGGCCTCCGGCTGGGGCGCAGGCTGGGCCCCTCCAGTCCCCGCGGCTGGGCAGATGGCCCCCGTTTCTGGTCTCCTGGATCCCCAAACACTTCCGGGTCACACTGTGAGCACAGCACCTGTTCAGGGCTGAATCGTGCCCCCCAAATTCACATGGTGAAGCCCTCGCCCCCAGGACTCAGTATGTGACAGTGTTTGGACAGAGGTTTCGGAGGTGACGGAGTGAAACCGAGGCCACTCGGTGTGTCCTGGCCCAACATGACTGGGGTCCTGATGAGAAGGGGCCAGGACACAGACGCACCCAGAGGGACCGTCGGGGACACGAGGAGGAGACCGTGTCCCCACCCCCGCATCCTCCACCCGGCCCAGCTCAGCCCGATTCTTCGTGAACGGCCGCCTTTCCTTTTGCTCCTTGGTGGGTCCCACGCCCGCTCTGTCACCGTGGCGGTTAGGGCTGTGTGTCGACCTGACCGGGCACGTCCGTGGGTCTGTCGCTGGAGAACGCCAGGACTGGAGCTGGTGGGCGGAGTACGGACCTGCCCCCGACCCCTCCCTCCGGGTCCAGGTGCCCCGAGGAGGTGGAGGAGGGGAGGACGCACCTGGCGGCCAGCCAGTGCCGGAGAGCCCGACACTGTGCTGACGTCCAGTTAAATCTTAAATAAGTTGCTCGGAAAATTTTGCAAAGTCCAAGGTTACAAGAAAATAAAGGCAAATGGCCCATTTTATGATTTCACATCGGCCGGCGGGGCAGCACCTCAGTGCAGAGACGGACAGACTCTTCTCCCCACGTCCACCTCCGTGCCGGGCCGGGAGCAGGCCCGCCCTGGGTCTCACGGCCAGTTCACCGCTGGTGGGCCCACCTGAGGAGCGGTCCCCGGGCCCCTGCTGGTCCAGCTGGGACCCCCGCGCTGCTCCCTGCTGCCCAGCCTCTTCCCAAGTTCGGGCCCCTCAGCAGCCAGCGACCTGCGGCCCCCCGGGCAGGGCAGCTGCTCCTCTGTACAGCTCCACCCTGTCTCCGCTCACGGGGGAGCAGCCAGTCCTGTCGGGGCCCCCAGTTCCCAGCATCCACCTCCCACCGGCTCTTCGACCCCCCGGGGCCCCTCCACCCATCCACTCCTGTTTCTCAGCTGACCTGAGCCCAGGGGGCTCCTCGCTCCCGAGGCCTGTACACCCGTCACCCCTCACCTCTGGGAGGCCTGCCGGGTCCCCCTCAGCATCGCGCCCCGACCTTCCCCACTCCTGTCGGTTCTGTTTCCCCACGGTGCCTTTGCCGCCCGACCGGAATGCTGTCAGCTCGGGGGCGAGCCGGCCCGGGGCCACGGAATCAGCGCTCCTTCCTCGGTGCCCAGGACAGGTGGACAGAGCTGTCCCGCGTTCTCGCTCCTCCAGCGCCGGGTCCCACGAGTCCCTCTCTCAGACACGTCGAAACCTGTCAGAGCATCTTGTGCCACGAGTCGCCACATGACAGCTGCCTTCTCCGGAGACGCAGATGCCGGCGAGGGGCATGAAAACGAGTGACTTTACAGCGACAGTGTCACACTCACCAGGGGCCCGCATGCACACGGCAAAGCCCCCAGAACCGCGAGGGTGGACACCACCGGGAAACCGACCTCGGGCCTGCGCCTCCTGGAGGCCCGGTCTTCCTTAGGTGTCCGGGGCACACACGTGGAAACCGACCCGGACCAGGCTGCACCTCAGATCTGCACACGCTCCGGAACCAGCACTTTCACCACGACACGGAGTGCGTCTCGTGGACGCGACTCTCTCCCCCACCAGAGACGAAAAGAGCACTCTGAAACGCCGACATCTGGCACGGCCGCGTGGCCCATGGTCTGTCCACGCCACAGCCGCCACTCAGCCACGGGAGTAGCCACACACGGACTCAAACACCCAGCAGCGTGGAGGCCCCCAGGGAAGCGCTCGACGCCAAAGCCAGCCCCCAAGGCTGTGCGCTGCCCAGTGTCTGCGGATGACGACTTGGGGGACACTGAGGGCGGACCCGTGTTTGCCAGCACTGGGGGGGCGGGGGGCAGAGAGAAAAGGCACCGCAGGGAGGCTGGGGGCGTGGACTCCTCGCTCTCTCTACTGTGCCGTTGGGGACACAGACCTGCGGGGGACAGGATATTGTAGAGAGTGCAGTGTGCGCGCACACGCCACACGCGCCACACACATCACCACACATGCCACACACATCACCCACACACATCACACATGCCACATACACACACCACACGCACCACACACATCACCCACACGTACCACACACATCACCCACATGCACCACACACGCCACATACACACACCACACACGCCACACATGCCACCCACACCACACATACCACACACATCACACACCACACCCCACACAGAGCACACACCCCACACACGCCACACACACCACACACCCCACACAGAGCACACACCCCACACAAGCCACATACACCACACTCACCCACACACACCACCCACACACACCACACACATCACACACACCACTCACACCACACATACCACACACACCACACACACCACACGCACACACACAACCAGGCACACGCTGAGTACGGGGGGTGGGGAAATCTGACTGGGAGGAGGGGGTAGTGTCCCGGGGGCTGGGAGGGACCGGGAGGGGCCAGGGCCCCGGTGTCTGTCTTCAGAGACGAGGCCCGCCCAGGGAAGATGCTGCCCCACACACTCCTACTTTTGAAACTCACAAGACAGAGAATTTTGTAACTGGTGATCTTTTCAGAAAATAGAAAAAGGTGGAAAGAGAAGGAACAAAGTTTTTGAATCCAAGAGGCAGGCTAATGAATGACAGCTTTTTCTTTCTGATAAAGCTGGATCCCCAGCGACCATCAGGAATGCCGAGAACCAGTGGCATTCCAGAGAGTTCCGGGGGGGGGGCGTGGAAGGAAAGAGGGAGGAAAGGGGGAGGGGCAGGTTGCCCATCAGGGAGGAGGGAGGGTGCCCGGGGGCTGGAGGCTCCGTGGGGGGAGCTGAGACCAGGAGCCGGCGACTCCCTGGGACCCCACACACCCTCCTCTCCCCGCAGCAGCCTCGAGAGAAGTGTCTCCAGTAAACAGCCGAACGGAGATGAGTGTGTCCCGTGAGACACCTGGAAGGCACACCTTCCTCTTGGGCAAGGAATGGGGGAGACCGTGCCCAGGGGAGGGGGCCCCCCTGGAGGAGAGGCCGCGAGAACTGACAGAGGGGCGTTCCCAAGAACAGCGCATCCCAATCTCCTTGCAGCAAAGTTCAAGGTCGGGGAGATCAGCCTGTGTGACCTTCAGACTGTACCCCTTCACCAGGAGCCATCCGTGGATCACTGATGTCCCCCCCACCGAGAGGACAGGGGCCAGAACAACATCCCAGCAGCACCATCCGGGGGAAACGGGGCCGCACAGGCAGCGGGACATCAAAGCGGGACAGCCTCAGAAGGGCATCAAATGGCCCAAGAAAGAAGAAAAAGACGTCCTGGCGGGTGTGGCTCGGTGGACTGCGGGTCGGCCTGAGGACCACAGTGTGTCCGGTTGGATTCCCAGTCAGGGCACAGGCCGGGGTTGCAGGCCGGGTCCCCGGCAGGGGGCGCGCGAGAGGCATCCACACACTGACGTTTCTCTCCCTCTCTTCCTCCCTCCCTTCCCCTCTGTCTAAAATAAATAAAATTGTTTAAAGAAGAAAAAGACCGAAATGAAACCGGAGCCTGAAGCCGCCCACAACACGAGGGGCGGGCGGAGAACAGCACGGCAGCTGCTGGGAGTCAGAGACGCGTCCGCCGCCAGGCAGAGCTCGGCAGAGACTGCGGGCCGAGTGAGGCAGGCTCACGCAAGCCAGCAAAGCTGAAGACGAGGTAAAAAAACAAAAAGAAACGCGAGAAGACGACCAGCCCTACAGGTCCGACATCCAGATTCTCCTAGAAGTTGGAGAAGAGGGAATATTTTAAAATGGAAGGGATGAAATCATCAAAAAATTCAGAAATAGTTCTCAGAAATAAGGGACCTAAGTCGATGGATTAAAAGGGGCCCGCACCCCCAAACGTCACATGAGTGGAGGTCAGCCCACACCCAGGCTCGTCACCGTGAGAGTCTGCAGTGGCACCCGGGCCCTGGGCCCCAGGATCCCGCTCCCAGGGAAAGGTCACAGGTCGGAGGAACGGGGGTCACGGGGGCTCGACCCCCGGCAGCGGCTCGGACCTCGAGAAACCGGCGGGCGCCGCCAACCGCGGAGGAAGAGGTTTCCGACCGGACTTCCTCACCCGAACCCTTGAGTGCGGTTTAGTATTTGACAGGCACCAAGGGAAACGTGTGGGCCGCCTCCGCCCCCGGGAGGCGGGGCCTCGGCGCCTGCGGGCGACGCGGGGGGCCGGTGAAGGGACAACTGTGCAGACAGCCGACCCCAGTGCGCGGGCGGACCCCCGACCCTGGTCCCGATGCCTGGTCCCGGTCCTTTCCCGTGCTGGACGGTCCCCATGCTCTCGTCCTGCCTCCCCCCATCCCGGGCCGGTCTGTCCCCCACCCCAGCGGGGGACAGTGTGCCCTGGGTACTCACCACACGCACCACCCGCGAGTGGAGTCCTCCGGGCTCCGGGACACTGTCCAGCAGCCGCCGAAACCGGCTTCCACCTGGAAAACCTCCCTCACCTGCGGCGCTCGGGCCGAGGGCCTTCACCTGCAGGGCAGCCACGCGTCCCTTCCTTACCGTCCTTGCAAAGCCAGCTCCGTCTGTCACGCGCACCGACCGTTTAAACAGACGATACAATGTTTCGGGTGCATTCTGATTCCGAGCACTCTGAGAGATATAAAATGACCTGGCATGCCGCGGCCGGGCAAGCCTGACTCCGGGGAGAGAGAACTGGAAGGGAAAGTTGGGGTGAGGGTGTGGGGGTTTGGAAGGGGCGAGTCCCTAGCGCGGGGCCGGGGTGGGGGCGGGGCGGCTCCTGTTCACTGCTCTTCCAACGGTGCGTGGACGCCGCCACACACGTGACAGCTCTCCTGGTAGAGACACTAAAGATGGCAGAATCCTCTGAACAAATTTGTAATGACAAATGCGCACACTGAAGTAAGCTAGAGAAATGTCTAGGAGAGCGCAGCTCCCAGAAACAGACCCAAAGAGAAGTGGTGAGGCCGCACAGACAGACCCACAGGCACCGAAGACCCCCGACGGAGTTTCGAGGCCCGACCGCGCCCTGTTTTCCATCCGAGGAGGCCCCCCCCACCCTGGGCGGTTTTACGGGCGACGCTGAGCGGACAGCCAATGAGCAGGTCCTTCCAGTCTCATAAAGAACTTTCCAGACGATAAAGATGAAAGAACTGATTTTATGACTTGAGTGTCCTCTCGATCCCCACCAGGCAAGAACATTGTCAGAAAAGAAAACCGCAGGTCAATATCATTTATGAGCATAGGTTTTAAAAAATCGATCAGAATATTAACAGTTCCAATGCAGTTAATCCACTAAAAACGGCTCGTGGCCAGCTCGGGGTTTCTGAGGAGGAAGAGGAGGCACGGACACCACATGCCGAAATTCGCCACAGAAACCCACGCGGGTGTGGAGGTACACACAGTGGGTGCTTTTTAAAACCCCAACCCCACTGTTGCTGGAAGCTGCCAGGAAGTTACCAACAGGAGCAGGAGTCCTTAACGTGACACAGGTCCTCTGTACAGAGTGACAGCCAAGAGCAGATAAACCTTCTAGACACGTTCTCTTTAAAACTGGGGACATGTGAAGACACTTGAGTGAGAAAAGAAAAATAAACAGTACGGGGATTAAATAGAAAAAAATTGTCACGCCAGACAAGGTGATCATTGGCAGACACAGCGTCCGGATGAACAGGACTTTCCCGACGCCGCTCTGTGGAAATCACACGGGGCCACACCTGCCCAGGTGGCCGTCTGCCCAGGGGGACAGCCCCTGCTAGCGAAGGACAGAAATCGGAGTCCCCGGAAAAGCTCAGTCGCTGACAAAGCGCGGTTTTTCCACGCTACCCCACAAGTTCAACCCAATTCTCACGGAATTCTCAGGAGATTTGTGGTGGAAACGAACAAACCGAGATGAAAATGGGTTGCTGAGTCAAGCCTCACTGGGACACGCGGGAGGTGGGCGATAGAGGGACCCGCCAGAATGACGCCCTCCCCTGCCCCCGCCCCCCCCGCCCCCCCCCCCCCCCAGCCTGGCAGATGCACACAAATCACAGGAAACTCTCCCGAAGGCGGGGGTGTTCTTTCCAACAGTGAGGGTTGCAAGGGAGAGACGAAAGTTTCCACTTAATGATGAGAAACAGCACAATTTATCATAGGCACTCTTAACAAAGGGGCTTCCAAATGTGGGAAGGAAAATTACCAGACCTACTTGGGAAAAAAATAATAAGACAACATTTTAGAGCGCTATTTAAATAACATCCTTTGTTTAGGCCAGGCTGAGAAAAACAAGCAACAAACCAGCAAGGATACTTCACTTAAAAAGGAAGAATTAGGCAGCAGACACGGAAGGAATAAATACCTTTTGCAAGTGCAGGTGGAAAAGTTACAAAGTATCTTTCCAGGCGGGCACTCTCCATTTCCTGGATGTCTGCTCCTGTCCGTGTGGTCGCCCTTCCCCTGCTCCCACGAGGGTGGGTCTGCTTCTTTTCCTGGCTTCCGATGGTGGAAACCCGAGTCAGCCATTTCAGATGCCCCCCAGCCCCCCTCTGCCATACAAGCTTCTAAAGCCACGCCACCGCCCCAGGCCACCGCCCCGCGCACCGTGCTGGCAACACCACAGAGTCTTACGTGTTGTGCTTTTGTTATCCTTCAAGTCAGATATGTAAATTAATTTAAATATGCATACATTTTAATTTCCTTTTTTAACTCACGGATTGCTTAAAAATCATTCGCACTTCTCTGGGAATTTTCCAGATACCGTTTTCTCGCTGATTTCCCATTGAATTCTGTGCGACCAGAAAACACGGTCTGTATCATGTTTGGCCTGCGTTTCGTCCACTGTTCCGTGCGTCTCGCTCTGCCGCCGACGTGTCTGCAGCAGTTAGGCAAAGTCACGGCTGTGTCGGCTGGAACTGTGACAATTCCCAGAGCCCGATGCGATGTGCTGGGACCGCTCTTGAAAAGATTCTGGCAGCTTCCGGAAACATAAGCATATCCCTGCCATGCGCTTTAGTCATTCCACCGCTCCTAGGTGTTCATTCCCGGTCGTTTGGAACGTTCTAGAAACGCCGATGGGCTATTGGCCCGTATCAGCTGCGTCTTCTCCGTACTTTCTAACTTCCTGTGTATTTACCCTGTCAGTTACTGGTGAGGAGCCAGGAGATCTCCGTCTCCCGTGGTTCAGGGGCTCGGCTTCCCTGGCGGTTCCGCCAGGTCTTGCTTCGTGCACGCTGCAGTTATTGTGGGCACACGCGCCGTCGCTATTTTCCGCTTTCCTGCTGCGGCGCCGCGTTCTCGCGGGTCAGGGTTTCTCCGACCTGCTACCGTCCCTGGTCCGAGTCCACCTTGTCTACACCGACAAGGTGTAGAACCCCTGCGGCTCCCCGGCTTCCACGGTCCCCCACCCCCCTCCCCCGGGCGTCCTCCTGGTGGAGCTGTCTGCTCAAAGCCTGCGTGGTGTTCTCGCCGCTTTGCGCACCTGCCGGTCCCTGGCTTCCGAGCGCCATGTTTATTCTGTTCCTAGTTACCGCGGCTCTTGCCCCGCGTGGGCCTCGTCGCCGCTTGATGGACGTCCCGAGTCTGTGCCTGGTCTCGCTTTCCTCCCCCTGCCCCTCCGCTCTGCCCTCCGCCTGCGGCCGTCAGAAACTTCCAGCACTCCCCTCCAGTCCCACGCCCAGCTCTCCCAGGCAGGTCCCCCTGCGTGGGTTTCCAGTGCCGTGGCTGTGGGCTGTGTCGCGCTCCCGCGATCCGCCCGAGGCCCCGTCGTTCCCGGAGACGGCGGGGACGTTGCAGCGGAGTATCTCTGCTCGCCGCTCCTCCGTGGCCGCGTGCCTGTGTGCGGGGCGAAACAAACGCTCTGTCGCTGGGACCTAAGGACGCGGAGTGGGGGACCCGTTTAGACAGCCGTGCGCAGTCTGCACCCCCCTCCGCGCACGTCTCCGTAACACGCCCGCATGCTGCGTGGCGGCCGCCCGGCAGGGGGCGCTCTCGGCTCTGCTCCGTGTGCGGTGTCGCTGCTTCCCGCTCCACGGAGAGGACCGTTCCGCTCCAGCCCCGCTGGCCTCCGGGCCACCGTCTCCGCGGCCGTGGGGCCCGTGCGCCCCTCCGTGTCCCGGCCTCCGCTCTCTCTGACGGGGGTCCGCCTTTCTCCGCCCCGCGGCCCCTCTGTGGAACGGGCCGTTTTCCTCTTGCCACCTCGGGCGCTGGCCTTGTCCTGGTCTCTCCGAAGTCTGACGGTCTCGCGCTGAGCTGTGGCTCCCTGCGCCGACCCTGTTTCGGGTCGCAATCTGTCTGAGTCGGGGTGTCACGTTTTCACCAAATCTGGGGAGTCTTCCTGTTGCTTCTTCCGAGGCTTCCTCCTGCCCCATTTTCTCTTCTCTTGCCAGGACCCACACCCCCGTGGGGCTGCCTGCTGCCGTCCCCACGTGTCTGCGGCGCCCACGTTTTCGTCGCCCCGATGTTCTCCCCGGGCTCCGTACCGGACGGTGTTTGCCCGTCCGCCTGCAGGCTGGCGGACTCCCTCCTCTGCTCTCTCCCGTCTGCACCGGGGCCCACCGGGCCGACTCCTCGACTGACTTTCCAACATTGCCCTTTCACCCCTGGAAATACCAGTCTGCGTTTTTTAATAGTTTTCATTTCTCTGGTGACATTCGCTACGTATTCACTCGTTAATACCGCATTTTCCTTTCATTATTTCGACACACGCCTAAGAGTCTGCGGCGAACGTGTCTGCCTCGCCGGAGGGAAACACGGCGAACTGGGGGTGGTCTTCTTTGGGGGCAGACGGGGGTCTTCGGACAGGACAGTAACGCTGCAGGAAGAGGAGCCGCGGGGACAGCAAAGACCAGATCTGTGCTGGCTCCGTGGGAGGAGCCCCAGCGAGTCCACGGAGCTGAGGCCGAGCAGGGGCACGGGGGGACACTGCTCGCTCGGGGGTCACCGAGGGTCAGCACTCACCCACCGGCCCCTGCCACGCGCCACAACTCCCGAGAGGTGGCCGCTAACCCAGTGTCAGCGCCGACGTGGAGTTGGCTTCTACACTGGAGTTTGTTCGTTTGTTTTTACTGAGCAGAGATCACACTTCCCTGCGTTTCTGAATGCCTAATAAATGTCGGTGGGAAACGTGTTGTTTTAGGTGACACGTCATGGCCGCCGTGAGCTGCCTTATTTTTCAGAGGGTTGTCCGTCCCTGTCCTGAGCTCTGCTGTCAGCGAACACCAGCCATGGCACGGTCACCCCGGACAGGGCACGTGACGTCCATGGGTGAATGAGGAAGGAAGGTTGTGCCAGGAAGCAGCTGGGCCTCATCTCCGGTCACACCTGGCTGTCCATTTCCTGGGGGTCTCTCCTGGCCCCAGGGACACCGGGCGACTCTGGGACAGAGTGGGCACGGCACTCCCTCCCCTTCAGACCAGAGGAGGGAGACACTGGCACGCAGTGCCCCCCGTCCCCCCCGCCACTGGCCACAGTGTTGCCACGGCCAGCACCGTGGGCTCATCACAGCGCCAGGCCTGCACACCCACTGTCACCCCTGGGGAGCGCCCCTCCCGGTGTGCCCACAAACCCCTCACGTCTCTCCTCCCCCAGCTGCCCCGTGTCCAACAGGAGCCCCCGTGCCCCCCCATCTGGGTCTCTCCCGGCCAGAGTCACCATCTACTCGTCCACTTGTGGGGTGTCGCCTCCCGACTCCCCAGCCACACAGCACAGAACGTGGACCCGGCAGCCTGGCCACGGCGAGTGCCGGTCCCACGCCCAGCGTGCCCGTAGTCAGTGAGTGGGGGAAGGAATGAGCGCCACCTCCAGGGACCTCGGGACTTTGAAAACGCTGGCAGGTGTCCGTCAGGAAGGTGAGGGGGAGGCGTCAGAGGCAGGGCCCTGGTGAGCGCCGGGCTGGGTGCTGGGGGTCCCCACCCCCAGGAGGAGCTCAGCGACCACCGAGTGCGGTGCCCCCCCAGGTGCACCTGTTCCCCAGAGATCTCCTCCCTTGGTCGCATTCTCTCTTCCTTTTTAGAACTTCGTCTGTGGGGTCCGTGGCTGGTGAAGCCCACCCTGTGACCTGGGCCGTCTGCGATCAGGCCTCTGGGCGTCACCCCTGCACCCCCTGGCCTGTGGGACTCGTATTTCGGGGGACGTTGCAGGAGGGCCCCGTGGGGCTGGGTAGAGGGTGTGTCCCTGCACAGTGTCCCTGGGTTTTTCTCTGCCACAGGCCCCAGGACAGCTCCAGGCAGGGACACAGAAGGGCCCGCGCAAGGAGCCGCGGTGACCGTTCGGGGCCGCACGGGGGCGTCCGTCTTCAGTCCCTGCTGCTGACAATGCCGGTTGCGGAGGGAGCGAGCCCGTCAGACGAGCGAGCAGGCGAGGGGGGCGGGCACGCAGGCGAGGGGGGCGGGCACGTGGGGGGCGACCGAGTGCGCACGGGCCGCCACGCATGCGCCCCAGGGTGTCCGCGCCCTGCCCCCGCCTGCCCTGGCGCTCCGAGAGGCGGCCTTCTTCCCCGACGGCCCTCGCCTGTGGCCTCAGCTCAACCCCCGGTGATTCAGGGGCCCTCGCAGCTGTAAGGAACGGGAAGTCTGAGAATCCGAAGCAGAAAAGGACGTTTAATTAGTTAAAAGTCAGAGGCTCATTCTCTCCCGGTGACTTATGGCGTCCAGCCGCCCAGCCTCGCCGCCTACCTGCCGGTGGAGAGGGGCCCATTGGAGGAACTAAAGGGGTAACTCGGCCAAACCAGTCCCATTAGCGGCTCTGCCATCTCCGCTGTTAACGATGGCGGGTGTGGAACGTGGCCGACACACCCCCGAGGGACAGGGCGGGCCTGGGAGAGGCCGACAGCAGGGGCCACCGCAGTGCGTGGCACAGAGTCCGGGTGGGTGTCGGTGCCCTGGGCGCACGCACAGCCGTCTGGCTGCTCCTGGGAGGGGAGGGAGATTCGGGAAGCTCGGCGGCTGCCTTGGAGCTCACGGAACCTGAGCCCTGAGCCTGCTCTGCCCCTCTCTGCAGCCGTGGGGCAGAAGGGGACCCACCGGAACCCACCGTCATCAGGGGTCACGGGCACCCGGGCTTCTGGCCCCAACGGGCCCCGCCCTCCGCAGCGCAGCAGCAAGCTCCCAGGGAGGCCGCGTGCTGATGCGGCCGGCCCGCGAGGCAGCCGTCCCGGGGCAGCCAGGACCCCGCACCTGCACCCAGATCTCCTGCGAGGACACCCCGGCCGTCCCTCCGGTCAGGCTCCGTAAGGCGTCACACCTCGGGTGGGTCCCCAAACCACCGGCACTGGGGCCCCTGGAGCTGAACAGGAGTCTGGGTCCCGTCCTGGCATCCAAGGGCCTGATTCTGGACGACCCCACGGGGCCACAGCCCTGTCACTCACGGGCAGAGTGCACCAGCCCCCCACCCCCGCACGGGAAGGGAAGGGATGGGCTTCCCACTCGCTCCCGATTCACAGCCAACTGTGGCCGAGAGCCGACGTTCCCAAAGCCTGGGAGCGTCAGACCGTGGTCACCCTGCCGGTGGCTTCGGAGAGTGAGCCTCTCCTCTTCCTGCCAGGTCACCTCCGGGAATGAGAGCGGTCCCCTCTCCTTTGGAGTCTCAGAGGTGGGGCAGGCTCGGGAGAGAGGGCTGCTGTGTGGAGCTCGGCGCGGGAGGGACCGTCTCAGCGCCCCTGCACCGGACCCGCGTCCAGCCCTCCGAGCCACGGACCAGAGTCAGGGCCCAGGCTCAAGCGCTGGCTGCACCTAGAGCCGGAAATCCAGGGCCCTCGGGGTGCGACACCTCTAGCAAACACGGCCAAGGGCCTGCGCACAGTAGGTGTGCAGTGTCTGGGAACGGTCCTGCAGCGTCCCCTGCCTCCCCGTGGCCGCCACCCCCGGGGGTGAACACAGGCAGTGAGCAGCACCCACGGAAGGGGTGCCCTGGTGATCCTCATTGCGTGGGGAGACAGTGAGGCAGGGTGCAGGGTGCCAGGCAGGCGAACGGGACCTGAGATGGGGACGCCGGGACACGTGGGCGTGGGGAGGGTGGGCTGCTGCCCCCAGCCGCCACGAGGGCCCAGGCGGGTCCTGTGCCTCCCGCCCTCCCCGCCGCCCCCCCACGCTCTGGGCCCACTTCCTCCCTCTCCCGTCCACCTGCGCCCATTTCTCGCCGGTACCCACCTCCCCTGGTCTCTCTGCCTCTCGGTCCGAGTGGCTGCGGCCCCTCCTGCCCTCACGGCTGGCCAGCGCCCAAGAGGGAGGGAGGGTCCCTCGCCATGTGAGCTCTGAGCTCTGTCCCCGCCGCCGGCCACGCCTGCCTCGGCCCCTCTCCCCCGACACTGCGGCCAGCGAACAGAAGCCATGCTTATCAAAGGGTTTTTTCCTTTATTTTCATAATTTAGCTGAATCAACACAAAATCGAATACTGTAAAACAAGAAAAGAAATGGCTGTAACATCTTAAATCTCCCGGCCTCTGCCCTTGAAGGTGGCTACACTCCCTGTCTGAAGAAGCAGGCGAGGGGGAGGCGGTGGGGGCGCCGGCCGCCTCGGCCGAGACGTCTGGGCGGCACCGGCCTCCGAGGGCCTCCCGCCCGGCCGCCCGGGACAGCGCCCCGGGCGCATGCACCGCCGCCCCCGTGACAGGAAAGCTGCCCCTCTGCCGGTGCCTTCGTGCCAAGACACATGCCAAAGTCTGCGGTGGCTGAAAGGTAAATTAAATACTCGTGGACGCTGGGACGGATCTTAAATAAACGGGTTTCTGGTCTATGTTTAGTCTACAGGTGGCGGGAACAGTTGCTATATAGTTATTTTCCCCCTTTCTTTTTAGTAGCATAGAATTAGCATAATACTGCTGTTAATCGGACTCTTAGGTAGTATACTTCACCGGATCGCAGGGAAACCAAGGGGCCTGGCAGAGGAGGGCCGGGGCAGCCAGACACACAGCTGTCCCTTCTCTCGGGCCTGGTGGTCCCGCCTCCCAGGGAGGGCACGGGAAGGCGGCGCTCCCGCCGGTGTGCGAGCCGAGGCCCAGACCCACGCCCCACGACCTCCTGCCGTGAAGACCGAGGACAATCGGGGTGTCCGAGCAGGGAGGGCGGGAAGGGCGGCAGGCTGCCCTCAAGGTCTGTGGACGTGCCGGCTAAGAAGGACACGATCCACCGGGAGAGGTGACATCCAAGCGCTGTACACACCGTGGCCACCAAGACAGAGGCCGAGGGGACAAGCTCTGCACCGGAACCAGGCGCAGGGACGCGGCCTCCCTCCGGCGCCACCCGCCCTCCGCTCACTCGCTGCCCCGTCCTGCCCGCCACACCCGGCTCCCAGGACTGGGGGCCGCTCCCCACCGCGCCCACCCCGAGGCTCCCGGGGACACGCAGACTCGGCCAGGGCTACCACGCGGATTGTTAAATAGGATTTTCTACAAATATACAACATATAAAAACTGTTAAATATATAACTTTAGGCTTTGCAAAATACATTTAATGATCTCTTTCGAACGAGTTACTTCAGTTTCCTTTAATTGGCTCTCGGGAGCTAAATGGTGCGTCGGATGAGACAGCGGTCGAGGGAGACCGACCCAACATGCTCGTGGCGAGTACTGGATTATCCCACTATCGGAAATGGGGCGTGGAGGCGTGTCTAACTGGTTAAAACGGCGAGTTTAGTACGGTCAGGTCCATCTACGTACAGGGGAGCGGGCAGCCCGCCATCCGTGTCCTGGGGCGGCCTGCGGGCCCCGCGCGGGGGGGCAGGGCGGCGAGTCCTCCGGCGGCTCGGCGCGCGCCGCAGTGTCCGCGCGGTGGGGGCCTCTGCCGGGGCCGACCTCTCCGCGCCGCTGGCGCCACCGGCGTCTCTGCCCCGGCGCGCCCCAGTCAGACCCGAGGGCTCGGGCGTGGGGGCGCGTCCACGTTAAAATAGATTTGCTCTTTGGTCTATTGAGTATATACTGAAAGGGTAAGAAAATAAAAGCGATTCAGACAGTCTGGGGCACCAGGAGAGGCCGCTGCTGCGCCCAGAGTCAGTCCCCCGACCGGCGCCGTCCTCGCCTCTCCGGGCCGCCGCCCCTCCGGCCGCTGCCTCCTCCTGTTTGTCCGCGTCCTCTTCCTCCGTGGGGGGCACAGCCAATGTCCGGCCAGGGAGGGCAGGCGAGGCTGGGCTCCCGGGGAGCCGGGGCCCCCCTGCGTCCCAGGCCAACTCCTTCTGCAGCTGGACAGACTCAGCGCAGGCGGCCCAGGGCGTGGGCTGTCCGTGTCGGGCTGAGGGGAAACGGAGGGTGGGCCGACGGCCAAGAGCGGGGAGCATCCGTGGCAGGGGGGCCTCGCCCACGTGTGGCCTCTCCGGGCAGCCGAGGCCCCTCGCGGGCCCCTGTGGGGCTGCGTTTGTCAGGAGACCTGAGGGTCAAAGAGAAGAGAGCGGTCAGCTCCCCCGACACGCGGGGTCCTTGTCAGGAACGTCCCCAGGCTGGCCCGGCCGGCAAAGCGCCCTGCACAGATGCCGGCCGGCCTCCTCCAGGGCTGGACTAGACGGAGACCTGCCTCCCTTCGTGCCCTGGGTGGGACCCTCTTGCACACGATGAGGAGGGGGCACAGGCTGGCCGGGGTGTGGGTCTGGTCCCTGCCACAGGTTTCCCTCACAGGTCTCCCCACTACCCCTCCCCCCACAGCAGGCGCTGCAAGCCGCACAGAGCGGGGGGAGGTGTGCGTAGTGCCCCCCGAACCCTGGGAGGCCATGGAGCTGGAGAGGCGGGCATGTCCCTGGTCAGTGGGGTGCCCGGCATCCCAGAATCCAGGGACCTCAGCGGAGCAGCCAGCTAACAGCTGCAATGACAGTCTTGTGTCACAACTCTGGGGCAGTGGAAATACCATCAAAAGGGGAGACAGAAAGCCAGACCTCCAGACCCCCGTGCCCGGCACCCTCCCACCCGTGTCCCTGCTGGGCCGCTGGCTCCAGGAGCTGCTGGCCCTCCTCGTCAGGGGCCACGTGACTAGGGTCACGGAGGCCCCTGACAAAGCTCCAGGCTCACGTCCCAAAGACCGGGGCTGGTACCAGTCGGGAGCCCCCACACCCAGGGAGAACCGGCTGAGCCCCATGGTGCCAGCACAGCCTCCCTGAGGTTCCTCCTGGACGTTGTGTCTGTGTCCCCTGCTGCGGTCCTGGCCAGCAGAGGACAGTGTGACAGGGGACGATGTGGAAGGTGACCGACCACCCTGACAGCCACGCCTGGCCCTGGAGACTCGGGTGGGGGCGGGAGGGTTGGGGGTCCGGGGCAGAGCTGTCAGAACCTCAGCAGGGGGCGCCCTGGGGACGTGAATGCACAGTGGGGGGGTGGCGGGGGCTCTGAGAGCTTTAGGAATCCAGCAGGTACCCCACACACGCTCCTTCCCCGGCAGGACCTGCTTTCAAGGAAAACGCACTGTCCAGCAGGAGGATTCACCGAGGTCCTACGCCCGCTGCTCCATCTGCGTTCTCGAGCCTGGACGCGCAGGCCCGTCGTCCCGGAGTGGCCCGTGCGAGGTGCAGCCCCCGAGGCGGGCGGCCTGGCACCCCTGTCTGCGAGAGCCCCTCCTGTGAGCTTGTCTGTGGGGCAGACCCAGCTCCCGGCTCCGGTCCCACGGGGCGACGCGGTGAGTGTGGGGTCACCTGGCAGGGGCCCCCGGGAGCCTGCAGGGCCGCGAACGCTCGGTCTGCCCGGGGAGGGGCCGGGGCCTGGGGAGGGCCCAGCCTGGGGAGGGCCCAGTGAAGACGCCCACTTTCCGGTAGAGAGTTACCCCCCACCCCGTGTTTACGATGTGGACATCAGGGCAGGTCCTGGCTCCCCTCCAACCACGGTAGGCCCCTCCCCAACCCGGCTGGAACCCCAGGCTCATGGCCAAGTCCCTGCTCACTCTCGGGGTTCTAAGGTATGGCCCCCTAGCGGGTCTCCCGTGTGAAAACCACCCTCCCCTCACACAGGGCCCTTCCACAGCCCCCCTGCTCGAGAAGGAAACCTCCACTCGGCCCTGAGCAGGTGGGTGGGGGCCCTCGGGCTGGGCTCCATCTACTCCGCAGGCGGGTCCCCAGGCTGGGCCTCATGCCGCCCAGGACGAGGGCAGGAGCAGCCCCCAGCCCCTCAGGGTTCATACTCAGAGCAGCTCAGCGCCGCCCGTGACCTTGGTGGGGGCCTGGCAGGGACCGGAGTGTCTTCATGCCGCTCGGCTGCCACGCCCCACAGGGACGCCACCAGCACGGCCCCACCTGCCAGCCCCCCTCCAGCTCTGCGGCAGGGCTGGCCGCCACCTCCCCGAAGCCTGGCTTGTTCCTGGAACCGCCGGCTGTCCGGGCAGCGGCCCAGAGGGGTGCTGCCAGGTGCGGCACGGGCCCCGCGGCCTTGCAGCTGTGTCCTCTGTGTCCCTTGGCTGGGCTCCCCAGGCAGCTCGGCCTTCGGAGTCGGGCCCTGGCCCGTGCTGACTGCCACAGCTCCCCCAGCAGCCCCCGGGGACCGCAGCCGTGGCCACTGCGGCTCGCGGCAGACTCCTGTCCCCAGTCACAGACACCGAGATCAAGGGGACACGGAGACCACAGAGCCGGTGGGAGGCGGCTCCTCAAAGGCGGCGGCGGAACCTCTCTGGCGGGCCCCACACCATCACAGCGGCGGGGATGGGCCAGGGGCTCCTGAAACTCAGGGTCCAAGCCCCTTCCCAGGCCCACTTCCTGGGTCCACTTTCAAGGGTAACAGCCACGTGGGGCCAGGGAGGTCATCCCAGCCCAGCCGGGTCAGTCCGTCGCCTGGAGACCAGAGGGAGCTCGCTGGCCAAGGCCCGCTGGCTCAGGGCTCCGTCCGTCTGTCCCCAGCAGCGTACCTGAGACGCGGTTCACACACCACACAACCCATCCCGCAAAGGGTCAGTGCAGGGGCGTGCGGTCTGTTCGCAGCTGTGAGACCACTGTCAGTCAACCAGAGCCCCGTCACTCCCCCCCAAAACGAGGCCTCACACCCGTCCCTGCCCCCAGCCGCTGCGCACTCGCCTCCCCCGGACGGTTCCTGGCAACGGGATGGCACAGGAGCGGGCGGCCCGCGCATCTGCTGCCCTCCCTGGACCGAAGCCCTCCAGCCCCACCCCCGCAGCATGCGCCCGCTCCTCATCCGTCTCCCTGGCTGCGTAACGCCCCCGGAACGGCGGCCCGCCCTCTGGGGCTCTCGGAACACACGTGTGCGAGTGTCCGCGTGGGCACAGCTCTCACTGGCTCCACCCAGGACGCCCCCAGGAGTGGGAACGCTGGGTCACAGGTGACTCCGGGCTGGACTTTCTACACACCTGCCGCAGTGCCCTGGGGGCGGGGCTGGGGCGCAGCCACACCCCCTGGCTCTCTCGAGGGGTGTCGGTTGGCTGAGCACTTCCCAGGAAGGTCGGCGAGGCCACGCCCTCACCAGCAGCCTCGGGAGGAGGAGGTTACAGCCGCTGCTGAGCCGGGCTGCTGAGCCGGACGAGTGGCCCCGGCCGAGTTCCAGCCCCGACCCCTGGCAGGGACTCTCGTCACGCTCTTCGTGGCTGTGCCCACGTCGAGTTTTAGGAGCTCGCGTCCCTACTCTGCCAGGTGCCGACATCGGTGAGCAGCGGGCCCGGTCCACTGCGTCCTTCCCCAGTAGGAGGTGGACACGTGGGGGGGCCCGTCCAGAGCCCTCCCGCACACAGTGACAGACACTTGGAGAAAACACGCGAAATCATTTTGTGACGTCTGAGAAACCCCTGAGACGTGACCGAGGTCGCACTGAGTTTGAGAGAAGAGGCGGCCGTCGGCACAGCGTTTCGGCCCCCAACCCGGTCCCCACCAGCCCCGGCCGGGGACACGCCGACTTCCGTCTCTTCAGTCCTCCTGGGTGTCTTGTCCTGACGCTTCTCCGTGGGGGGCCGCCTTCCTCACCACAGGCTTTCGGGGGGTTTCACGTCCCGCTGCTGCTGTTCTCGGAGCTCTCCCCTCCCCTTCTGCCCACTTCGGTTTGACTTAAACCCGCTGGGCGCGCCCGCACACCTGCCCGGGAGTAACAAGACTCTCGCTCGTCCCGTGAGGGGCTGGCAGAGGTGTGCCGGGAGGGGCCACGCCATGCGCACTGGCACCTTCGTGGGTGTGACGTCTCTCCCGCCAGGACTCGGTTCTGTCACGGCAGCGTGAGCGCATCCCTAAGGACAGGCATTCGAATGAGGAAGCTGCCTGCTAATAAAACTTTATTTACACCGACGGGTAGGGGGCGGATCTGCCGGCCTCTGGTCTAGGCCGCAGCTCGTCTGCAGCTGTGAGGCTTGAGGCTGCATTCGAGTGCAGACCCTCCCGGGACCCTCACCGGTCCCAGGCCGTCAGCTGCACCATCAGCGCCCAGGGCACCGCGGCGGGCTCCCCAGGGAGCAGCCCCCGTGTGGCCCGTCTGTAAGCAGTAACGGTCGGTCGTACCTGCTCAACCGAACATTCACGTCGTGGCCTCTGCCAGAAGCCCCCGAACGTAGGCGGTCACGGGGACGGCCGCAGACCCGTGGGCACCGCGGCGCGGTGGGCGGGCTGGGCCTCGGCATCCCGTGGGCTCAGGCCTCAGGGGACGCCCGGCTCGCGATGGCCCGCCTGCTCCCGCGGGCTCCTGGGGTCTGCGGGGGCGCCGCTCCTGCTCGGCTGATGGTTCCTGGGACTGAGTCCGGTGTCCGCCTGTGACCTCTCCGGGGTCCGGACATACTTTGTGTTTACATGCTGACTCTGAAATATCAGCACGTGCTTTCACCTCTCACGTCCGCCCGCCGTGGGGCGGCGGTTTTGTTCTTTCCAAGGACAGCAGAGTGAGGCAGGCTGCAGCTTTATGCAGGCACGGGTGACTGGTGTCCCCGCCACCTCCGCCACAGGACAGGGCGATTCCGGGGGCTGGGGCCCCCGGATTCATGAGCGAACCCCAAACTGCCAGGTACTCGGGCCTCACGGGCATTGTGCCGGGTGGATCGTGCCTGGCCCACCGCACAGACTCACGGTCTCTGGGCTGCACTCATCCGTAAAGAAAACGGGTGAATTTCCCAGTATTTTGGGAAAAAATACCTACAGTCGACGTTTCCGAGCGTGCACCTGTTAAACCCAAGTGTAGAACTTCTGGAGAATGCCAACATTCTCCTACTTCCTCAGTCACTGTTGCTGATTTCCCCCAGAAAACCGCCTGTTTGATCCCACTGCGCAGACTCGGCGATCGACACGCTAACTGCGCACCGCGGTCCGGAATAACCGCAGCCCCCGTACGCGCTGACCTGCCTCGTCTCCTTTCCGGTGTGTTTTCTAACTTAAACAAGTGACTGTACACGGCGGCGGTAGGATGTGTGTTTACAGTTTCCCACGGACGCGACGGTCGATTCCACGGCTGTCTCTTTCCTCTGCGCACTCTCGGGTCTTCCTCGCTCAGGGCGGGCTTCTCCGCAGCCTCGTGCTCCATTCCCGGCCCCTCTGCTGTGGAGACGTGGGCGTCTGCCGACGTGGGTGCATGGTGATGAGCCCACCTCTCAGGGACCCCGCGCCTGCCCGGCCCGCCCCCTCCCGTCCGTCTTCACGCTCGGCTCTCACCCAGGTCCGCAGTGGGCGCTCTTACACGGATGCACATTATCTGGCTATTTTAAAACTCTATTTACAAAAAACGAACAGAGAACAAAACGTGGAAAAAAGCGAACAAAACAGAAACAGACCCCACTCGACAGCCCCCGCCGTTCGGGACGGAAGGCTCACCCACGCACACCTGCCGTCGCGCGGGCGGCGAGTCCTGCCACCGCCGGCAGGTGCCAGCGGTCCCCGGTTCCTTTCTGTGCCCCGCGCCCGCGGCCGGAGCGGCCCCGCGTTTTCTCCTGCCGCGGTTTGGGAGCAATCCCGTCCTTCCGCTCTGCCCGTGGTGGCTGCGGGTGATTCCCACCACCTTCACGGCTGGGCTGCTCCTGCCCGGCCCCCGTCCTACGGTTGCCTCCAGCCCCAGATGTGACGTGACGTGACGTGACGTGATAGGGAGTGGCTCTTCCTCCGAGGCAGCCCGGTCCCCAGGCTCTGGCAATGTAACTGGAGGCTACGGGTCGGTTCACGGTCACACCCAAGGACGCTCCATAGCACCGAGTCGTGGGCCCCGCGGCCAGGTCTGCGCCCACTGCCGAAGCGGGGACTTCTGCCCGGCTCCGGGCACAGAGCGTGTCCACTTCCCGCTGCCCGCCTCCTCTGCTCGATCCCTCCAGTCGTCCCCTGCAGAGTGTCGCTTCTTTGAGGGTCTCGAGCCTCCCTTTTGTCCACCTGGAGCCGGAGAACAGGATAACTGGAGGGCCAGCCTGGAACCCGGGGTCTCTTCGAGCTGTGAGTCCTTACAGCGCGGGGTCTCAGGGGACCCCTGGCTCTGACCCCTCAGCAGCAGTCCTGAGACGGGGACCGGGAGGTGGCCGGCCGCGGACAGGCCCATGGCCCCTGGTGGGCGGCTGCAGGGTGGCTGCACGTGTCTGAATGTGCATCTGGCCCGTTCGGGAGCTGGTTCTTGGCCGCTCCCTCCAAGGCCGTGTCCCGTGGCCACGGCAGGACCCAGCCTTCCCTTGGACTGCTGACTCGGGGCACCAGCCACGGCGCCCGGCGCCCGGCCGGCGCTGACCAGCGCTGACCGACCCACCCAGCGTCTCCTTCCTTTTCCTCAGCAAACACTCACACCTTCCTGCTCTCGGCAAGGAGCCCGGCTCCGGGGCCATCGCGCCGGCCCATCTGCCCCCAAACGGAGGCCCGGCCAGGGCTTCATGGGGGTGCTGTGGGCTCCCGGAGATCTGGGGTCCGAGCAGGCTCTGTCCTGCATCCCCAGCACCCAGTGTGGAGTCAAACAGGGGGTGTGGGGGCGGGGTGGGAAGTGGCCAGTCCCCTGGGCATGCTGCCTTCCTCTCTGTGGCATCGGTCCCCCTGCCCCGTTGTGGCGAGCTCCCCGCGGTCGCCGGCTCCTCCCCTGGGCACAGGCTGCCTCCGGGTCGACCACTGTCCATTCTCTTACAGCGACTCAAACCACCACCGCTGGAAGGTGCATCCGGACGGGCGCCGCGCCCCTCCTGGAACAGCCGCCGTCTGAACCGCCTCCAGTCGCCGAATCGGCCAAACGTGCCCGTGAAGGAGGGCGGCTGGGCCAGACCGCGGGCGTGCCGCCGTTTCCGGCTCCTTCCTGAGAGGACGAACACCGTCCCACTCACTGCAGCGCCGCGGCCGCGCCGGCCAGACGCACTGCGTTTGCACTCGGAGCTACCGGGACGCCGGCCGGGCTGCGGAGATGCGGAGCGGGGTCTTGGGGAGCACGGCAGGATGGCAGGCGGAGTCTTCCGGGGTCACCTCTTCCCCCGAGGGCTCGGGGGCCTACTCCGTCCTGGGCCTGGGCCCCACGCCGCGCGGCCCTGGGGGCGGGGGGCTCCGTCCACTCGTTCCACCCGTGGCAAGTGTGCTCACACGCACACCCATGCCTCTGCGTCCTGGGGATTTCTGTAGAAAACTTCTCTGAAACCGTCTTCTTAGTGTTCCTTTGCTTTTAGACATCACGTTCTCCAGACCTCCTGGATTGGTCTTCTATTTCTCCCCTTTCCTGTTTCCTGATTCTTTAAAGAAATTCTACTCTGTAGCTACCGGAATTTCAACAAATCCTGTTACGTTCACATGCTCACGTCGATATATTCCAGAACGCCAACACCCTGCACGCGCGGCAGCTGACGCCGGTGGAGGGGAGCGCTGCGCTGGCAGGAAGAGGCTCCGCTCGCCGCGTGGCCCCGAGCCCCAGCTTCAGATCCGGCTTCCTGCCCTCCTCCCGCTCAGGGAGCCTCCTGTGTCCGGGGCCGGGAGGGGCGGTGCTCTTGACCTTGGGCACAGCCTGCAGTGTCCACATGGGTTGTCCTGCCCGACGCAGACGAGGGTCCATGGAGCAGAGAGGAGAGACGCCGGAGCCTGGACACGCCGCAGAGACTCGGGGTCCAGGTCCTCCCGCACCCGCCTGGGGACCACGTGCCTCTCGGTGCAGGGCCCCGCCCTCTGACGCGGGGTGCCCTCTGACGCGGGTGCGTTCTGACGCGGGTGCGCTCTGACGCGGGGTGCCCTCTGACGCAGGTGCGCTCTGACGCGGGTGCGCTCTGACGTTCTCGCCCCGCGTCTTCCTCCTCGTCCTCCAGGCTGACGGCGATCTGCTACGTCAACCTCACAACCACGAAGGGGGATGGCTGCGCTTTGAAAAGCAGTAGCCGGCACGTCGGCGCATGTCTGGGCCCGCACCGAGTCGAACAATGGACCAATCCGTCTACACACAGCCAGGGGGCCCTGGGAGCGGGGCCGGGAAGCGGGACCCCTGAGGCCCCGAGCCTGCCCCCCAGGGGCTCAGTCTGGGGGAACAGAGGAGTGGGCAGCCACCGTCCCCGTGGACGAGGGTGACAAGGAGGAGACAGCGGCTGTCCCCTGCAGGCGTGGCTGTGGCTGGAGGGCAGAGCTGGATGGAGCACAGGCCACAGGGATGGAACTGGCAGCCAGGAGGCTGAGCCACCACGAGGTCCCCGACAGCCCATCGTCCAGAAAACCAATTTACGGTCGATGAGAAGCCAGTGGCGCTGATCCGCTGCCCAAGAGTTGGGATGCGGGTCTGAAATCGCGACTGTCTGCCCCGGTGGTGAGGAGTTTGGGCCAAGAGCTGCACCAGCCTCTCAAGAGAGCTTTGAAAGCAGGTCACCCACCACCAGGCCCAGGGGTTCCGTTAGAGCCACAGGCCCCTCGTAGATCCTCGAGGAGGAAACGAGCACACTGGTCCCCCGCATCATCCCACCACGGGACCCACCCTCCCTGTTCCTGGGAGACAGGCCGCCCAGCTTGGCCACACTCGCTCTGCCCAGGAGAGGCAGCAGTGCCTCCCAGGGCAAGCACTGTCCCCTCTGGGGCGTCGAGAACCCTGAGAGTGAGCGCCTCCTCCTGGCCTGCCCAGGCTGCCCTGGGCCTGTGGATGGCCCCACACGGACACGCCCGTGGGGCCCCCGGGTCTGAGGATGGCGGCCACGCTGCACAGGTCTGCTCATCTCCAGGTCCCTGCCCTTCGGTGGCAGAGCACAGAGGGGACCCCAGGCCCAGGCATGCCTCAGAAGCCCCGCTGGCAGGCCCCGGCAGGTGTGGCGACGGAATCGCTGGCCTCTGTGTTGAGCACAGACGTGCAGCTCCGGCCTGGCCCTCAGCACTCTCCATGGCCGCTGTGCTCCAGCAGGTCACCCGGGCCACCCCCGGCACCGAGGACCCAGAGCCCCACAAACGCCGGAGACTTCTGACCACTGAGAGTCCGACAGGCCTGGGTGCAGCCTCGGCCGGGGCCCCAGCGCCACAGCCGGTCCTCAGATGGGGACGGGGGCTCCGGGGCTCTCCTGCGGCGGCCGCACCCAGCTGGTCTCTAGACCAGACTGTACCACAGCCCGTCCGAGTTCTCCCACAGAGGCTGCCGGGCCCAGAAGAGGCGCATGTTCCCCCAGTCCTGTGCACTCCCTGGGGAGACCATCTGCAAGGGTCCAGGTCCCCTAGTTCCCGGGGCCCCGTGGTGGGAATCCCGGACAGGACCCCATAACCCTTTGGGGTCTCTTTCTCTGTCCCAAGGGCCACCACGCAGAGCCTGGGCAGGAGGACACGCCTGGATGTCAACCCCACGCCTCCCCAGTCCTCTCTCTTTAAAGGACCCTTCTCCCTGGGGGCAGACCCCTGAAGCCCCTCTGTGGGGCAGGGCAGCTGGGGGGTGCTCTAACATCTCCCCCAGAAACCAGACGACGCCCATCAGTGATCTTTCCCAGGGGAGCACAGACCTAACTTCCGTCTGGCAAGCCTGGAGGGCCGTTCTGTTCTGTCCAGCCCCACGCAGTGACCATCTGATGGGACTAGGACAGCTGGGGATGGCTGGGGACAGACTGACGTGGCCCTGGAGGGAGGTGTGGAGGTTTGGGACGACGAGGGGCTGGTGGCCACCAGCCTCCTCCCGTCCGGGCACTGCTGGCGTGAGGGCCGCCCCCACCAGGCGTGCGCACGGCCCGCTCTGCCCACCCCCGGGGCCACTACGTACCGTGGTGGTCTTTATGCGCCCGCCGGGCTGCGTGCACGTCCAGCCCGACCGGTTGATGAGCAGGTCGCAGCCCTCCCCCTCGAGGCAGGGCCGCATGTCACACCACTGCTTGGTCCTGATGATCCGGGCTGCGGGGGGAGAGACAGCGGTCGGTTAGTGCCTGCCACCCGGCTCCCAGGGACAGCAGAACCCGGCCGGGTGTCCATCCGGGGGGCCCCGCCCCCGGGTCACTGCTCCTGCCCCTGGTCACCCAGCTTTGCGTGAGCCTCCCGCCCAAGTCCGACTGTGCTGCCGGCCATCGTGGTCGAGGGCAGCGCAGACAGCGCAGGGAGCTGCCAGGGCCGCTTCCTGTAACGGACGGCTCAGTCCTGTCCTTTGTCTGGATCCGCTGGGGACCAGGAAGGGAGCTCCCGGTCAGGACGCCCCTCGGATGCAGCGAGGACAGTCTGCCCTCCCCGGGGGCCTGGGAGCAGCTCCGGGAGGGAGGCTGAGGGTAGGGGGCACCCTCCGCCGTCAGGCTGACCCTCTGGCCGACCTCTCAGTGACCCCGCCCCGCCCCCACCACCCCGGCCTCACAGGTGACCCAACGCCGCTCCAGGGCAGCGGCATCAAGGCCCCAAAACCAAGCGCCCTGAGCCCTCGTCACCTGGGGGGGCCGAGTGGGAGACAGGACTGGGCACACCCGGTGGCCGCCGCCTGCCCCACAGGGAGTGCCAGCCGGCAGGAGAGAGCCCGCCCCTCCCTCCTGGTCCCTCCCCGACGCTGCTGGGAGGTTCTGACGGAAAACTCCAGAAGCGAGTGTTCCCCGCGGGGGAAGGCTGATTGCCTTCCTACCACCGTCACTAAGAACCTCAGCAATCTTGGGTCATCTTCCAACCAGGACAGCGCGCCGGCCTCGGCACCCCCGACGGCACGGCCGTGCCTGCACAGAAGTGGGGTCTGTGGGAGGAGGGGCTCCAGGTAGAGCCGGGCATTGAGATCAGACCACACGCCCCAGGGAGCAGCTCGGCTCAAAGTCACGTGACCGACACACACACAGCGCCCTGCCCCCACACGGACCCCCTCTGCTGGGGAGCCGGGAAAAGGGGGGACTGCAGAGTTGGGGTCCAGGTGCCGATGGGACACACGTGTCTTCATGTGTCTGCCCCCTGCTCAGCGAGCCAGCTCCGTGCCCACGCCGGGCGTCCCTGCCCGAGCGGAGGTGGCAGGTGACAGAGCTCTGGGAGAGGGGGCAGCGGGAGGGAAGGCCTGGGGCCACCCCCGGGAGACCTAAGGGAGGCCGACCCAGGGAGCCAGCTGCTCTGCCAGTTCTGGGGACCCAGCGGGGTCGCCTGAAGCGGGGCCTCCGGCTCCACGGGGCAGGGGCCTGGGGCGAGCGGCCTCCCCGCTGGTGTGCGGCCTGTGGGCCGGGGGACACGTGTGCACGCGGGCAGCCCTGCCCCTGGCCCAGCCGGGCCATCTCCCCACCCACAGGAGCCGGTAGGCTGTCCCAGGGCTGGTCACCCAGTGGCGGGCTGCTTCCTGGGCCCTGCGGTGGACAGCCCTGTGTCCCCCAGAGTCCTAGGCTGAGGCCCTAAGCCCCACAGATGTGCTTGAAGACGGGACCTCTCAGGAAGCAATCCGGAGTAAATGAGGTCATAGGGGTCCTGGTCTGAGAGCACTGGTGTCCTTCTGGCCTCTCATGTCCCCTTCCTGCCCCATGAGGACACAGCAAGGACATGGGCCATCTGCCACCCAGGAATGGTGCTCTGACCCGACACCCAGTGGGAGACCCCTCGGCCCCACGCTTCCAGCCTCTGGAACTGGGAGGCGAACCTGTCTGTTGTTTACGCCCCGCCCATCTGGTCTGTGGCCCCTTCTCACTGCAGCCCGAGAGGACGGGGTCCCCCGGGGGACTCCAGGACGTGGACGGGGTCCCACCCCCAGAGGGGCAGTGTGGGCCAGTGCTCCTGCAGGGGCCAGAGCGCCCCCCGAGGGCTCTGTTTGCCACTGAGCGTGTGTGCAGCCCAGGGGGCCTCCTGGCTGCCTCAGGCCTCTGACACCAGGAGCCGGCACCCGGCAGACTCGAGGGGAGGGACACGGCCCTGCTGTCCCAGGGAGGCAGCCATGTGAACATGGGTGACAACGTCCAGGGGGTGGGAGAGGGAGGCGGCGGGGAGGGGACAGGGTCCCGACGGCCTGAGGCTGGGAGACAGGGCCTGGTCCTGCCCCTGCTGCAGCCACACGGTTCACACCCGTGCACACACGTGTGCCCCATGCACAGGCCGTGTGAACAGCACACACGCTCCCCACATGCATGTACACTCCCATGCACACACAGCCACGCGTGTGGGGCCGCTGGACGGCTGGCCTGCCTGCACGCAGCGGGCAGGCTGACGTGCCCGCAGAAGGAGCACACGCTCGGAGTCCCTGACCACCGTCCCCGCCCGGCCGGGGGCCTGGCGTGCCGGGGCCAGCCCTGCAGGGGGCGCTGCAGGCCGGAGCTGAGCACACACCGCCTTTGTTTGTCCCCGAGCCCGGCTCTCCCAGCCGGAGCCCACTTCCTGCTGGGGGCGGTCGGAGGCCCGCTGCCGGGCCACCACGTCCCAGGGACAAAAGGGCCTTTCATGCCCACACGTCACAACTTCATCTCCTTTGGCCCTGACTCTGTAGCAGCTCCTGGCCTGGGGACAGTGTCCCTTAAGGGCCGACGGTGCTGAGTGACGGTGGCTGAGGGCTGGGACAGTGGTCACAGCCTGTTCGTGTGTCACAGCCCTGAGGGGCTCTGCGGAGGGTCAGGAGCAGGGGGCCATTTCTGGCCACGTCCCCAGAGCCTGTCCCCAGGCCCCGTGGAGAGCAAGCGTGTCCAGCCCAGGCATCTGAGAGAACAGGGCAGCCCCGGGACCCAGCCCGGCCTGGCTTCTGGTGGCGTCACTCCCTTCCCCTCCCAGACCCCCCCACCTCGCACACACACACACACCGCACCCCACACACATCCACGAGTGCACATACGTGCCCACAGCGTGCACCTGGGGGACACTGGCCTGCGGGCTTCGCCCTTCTTTCCAGGGGAGCCCCCCGGGCCTCGGGCTCCGGCCAGGGCCACCCGCTCCTTTCTGGGCTCTGGGCCTCCCTGTGAGAGGACCTCTGGGTGGCGGATGGCAAGAGTCCTTGAGGACAGAGGGCTGGGACACAGGAGAGCACAGGGCGAACGTCTCGGGGAGGGGCGAGCGAGGACGGGGGTGGGGGTGGGGTTGGGGGTGGAGCTTTCCGAGTGCCTCTCTCGGCCCCTGTGCCCCGCCCACCCTGCTCGCCCGCCCCCACACCGGAGGAGCTGGGCCACCGGCCGGCCCTGCTGGGTCCTGGAGCCGGTCCTGGCGCGCGTCCACGGGCAGCCGCTGCGGCGGAGGCGGCGCACACGGTGGTGAGCCGGGCCTGGGCAGATGGACAGGGACAGGCCGTGCCGGCCGCCGGGGACGCGCGGGGACGGCTGCTCGCCGCAGGCCCGGCCCTCGCTGCGCGCAGGCTGCGCGCCCTCGGAGCCAACTGTTTCTCCATCTCCATCGACACAGGACGCCGCTCACGTTACTCAGCAGCTTGGAAAGTGAGTCACCAGAGCAGAGCCAGCAGGACTCCGGGGGGAGCTGGGGACACGTCCTCAGAAGCGGTCACAAAGGACTCGAGGCCTTCCGGGACGGGGAGGCGGCTCTCTGGCAGCCTCTGGCCCAGACGGATATGTCCCCAAACTGTCCCAGATCTTGCTGGGGACAGAGGGGTCAGGCAATGCCCAGCTCATTATACATAAACACACACACACACGCACACACACACACATCTACACAGGCCCACACACAATCACACACACCGACCCCCAGAGTCACAGGCAGGTCAGATGCCCTGGGGGCTCCAGAAGAATCCACCGCGTGAAGACTGAGCCGGCCCGCCGCAGACACATGGTGAGGTCCCGGGAGGGCGCTAGCCTCCCACAGTTTTGCTCCAGGTCTGTTAGGCCCCACTGGCAGCAGCCCCAGCTCTGGCAGGAGGCCCGCGGGCTGGGGGTCCAAGGGTGCCCTGGCGGCCCCACCCCCAGCAGCCCAGTCACAGGCTGGCCCTGGGGACACAGAGGAATCAGGGGAGCGGGGACAGGGGTGGTGCACAGACCAGTGACAGGCCCGCTGGGGCACAGGGAGGGTGGACGTGGGCGGCCCTTGGAGCCCACCTGCCCCGGCTGGCTGCACCGGAGCCAGGAGATCGCACACACACCCGGAACACAGGCTGGGGCCCCCCGTGCCTGGAAGACACTTATTTTGGCCCCTGCCCCCTCGAACATGCCCAGATGTTCCCGGTGAGCGAGCCAGTGGGACGGCACAGGGCCTCTGGCCCTTGGGGGTCTCAGCAGCCGCTGCTGGGGAGGGGCAGGCGGCGCTTGCTGGCCCCCGTGGGTCCCGAGTACTCAGTCAGTGCTGTGATGACTATTGATCCCACGTAGGAGCGCTCGGCGAGTCCTACCTTCACGTCACAGGTGGGACAGGGAAGCTCAGAGAGGCCAGAGCCATGGCCACGGGCCCACAGCTGGGAAGTGCCACACAGGGCCGCACGGTGTGGCCGGCTTGACCGAGCCCGGGGGTCTCTGTAAGCCTGCGGCCCTCGGCCTAGGACCTCCGGGGGCGCACCGACTCCCAGAGTGGCGGACAGGACGGGGTGGGGGGCATGCTGACTCACCCCGGGGAGTGAGGGCGGTGTTCTGGGCCCAGGGCCCCGTGTCCGCACTGCCCACAGCTCCGCCCTCTCCCTGCCCCAGTCTCCCCGTCGGTCCAAAGGGGCGACCGCGCCTCTGTGGGGGGGCCTCTGGGAGGACCCCGTCAGGAGGAAAGCGGGTCCTGCCACGTCACCGTTTGCCCAGGACAGCGGAGCCCTTTAGGCTGTCCAGCCCCAGGCTGCTGCCAGCCCGCGGGCGGAGCCTGGGGAGAACTTGCCCCGGCCACCTTTCCGAGGGGCAGCCCCTGGGTAGGACGGTCTGCTAGGCGAGCGACGCCCCGTCCGTCCCGCTGTGCCGGAAGGGACAGGCTGAGAGACACCTGAGCCGGGGGAAGAGGGGGGCACGGCGTGCGGGAGGCAGGCAGGACAGGCTGTGGCCGCCACCCCCACTGCCACCCACGGGCCGGCCTTTAGGTGCAGGGCCACCTGCTGGGAGCGGAAGCTGGCCTGGGGGGCTGCCAGGGCGACCCCGGCTCAGAGGGACAGCCGGCGGGTTACGTGAACTCGGACTCGGCGGGCCAGACGGGCCCTGACTGAGCAACACGCACGCTCCCGTCACCATCGCGTCTGAGACGTGGGCATTCTCTCCCTCTCCACGTGTGTCAGGACCTGGGAGCTCTCGGCGCACGTCCAGCCCTGGGTCTGCTCCTTCCCGCATGGCTGTGGGGTCCCAGGGGATCCGGGGAGGAGGGACGTGGGGGGCTGGAGGACTGGCTTAGCAGCGGGGCGACAGCGCCCGCCCCTGCACAGGGGGACCCCCCACCGACGCCCTCCGCCTACCACAGGCCCGCCCCGCCCTGGAGAAGGTGGGCAGAGCTGGAGGAAGGGCTCCGAGAGTCTCAGGAGCCCACGCCTCCCACGCCTCCCACACTGAGCTGTGCGTCTGCAAGTCTGCAGCGGGAGCTCTGTGGGCGCCCGGTCCTGGCAGGGACGCGGCGGGAGGAGACTGCAAGGGCCCGAGCCGCCGTCCCACGCCCCCCGGGCCATTTCCCGTCTCCTCGCTCCGCAAGTTGGTGGGGGCACCTGGGTCTGTGTCAGGGAGCCGGGCAGGTCGAGGGTCTCCTTTCTTTCAGCCCATATTCCCACCCGCCCGCCCGAGAGGCAGCTGGGGAGACCTGCCCCCCGCCTCCCGAGAAGACTGGGGGTCCGGCGGCTTCAAGGCCTGGCCGGCTTCACTCCCAGGACCCGGAAAGCAGGAAGAAAAGGGCACCGTCCCCTCCTCTCAACGCCAAACCCTTTAATCACCGAGGAAAAGAAAAATCTGCAAGACCCAGATTACGTCTTAACATCAGACTGAATTTTCTTGCTACAACTTCTAGACAGCATAATTTAGTGAGAACAGTCTCGATAATTATTTTTTCTTTAAATAGTTACAGTAGAATGCATTAATTTTCAAGATGGCTCTCTGATTAGTGTGATTCATTAGCTGCCCGGGAGCGGCCCCCCGGCCCCCCGGCCCCCCAGCTCACAGGGGTGGGAAAGTCTCGGGCCGTGATTGCTGGACGGTGCGGCGCAGCAGAAAACACTCCAGATCTGGGTAATCTGATTAGATGGAGAGAAATAAAAACACCGTTGTCACGAGCTACCTGCTTCATTATTTCATTAGGATTAAGCGATGCAAGTAGAGGGAAGGAAAACCCACTCCAATCATTTTTCTTGGGTAATTTTCCACAAATTGACAGGAGCTACATAAGAGGGAAAGACGGAGAGGCAGCCAGCCTTCAATTTCAATGTGGGGAGAGAAAAGCGCGCCCCCGCCGGGTTGGGGGACGCGGGGGCGCCGTGCTGGCGGCACCGGCAGCCGTGGCAGAGCCAGGTCCTCCCGGGGGACAGTCACACGTCCCTTTATTCAGAGACGGGACACAGCTTCCTTTAGGGAGGCCGGCCCTGGATGAAATCACCCGAGTGCCCGAGGAGGAGGCGGGAGCTGGGCTGTGGTCGGTCCCCAGGGAAGGGGCGCGGTGGGAGCCCAGGAGCGGGGTGCTTTCCCAGGGGAGCCACGCCCCCGCCAAGACGCAGCCACGCCCTGCCGAGACGCAGCGCCATCACCCGTCCCAGAGGGCCTCGCTGGGAGGCCCAGGATATGTTTAGAAACCGCCCTTTGTCCATCTATGCCACCATCTGCCTGTCCATCCGTTTGTCCATCCATCCACCCCTCCACTTCCCAATCTAACCATCCATCCAATTATCCACCCATCCATCCACATAGGTACCCACCCATCCATCCACCCGCCTGCCCACCCACCCACCCATCCACACAGCCACCATGCCCACATCCACCCACAACCCCGTCTTCCCACTTGCCCGTCTCCCACCCAAACCTTTGGGGTGCTTGGCACCAGGAAACCCCGAGCTGGCCTTCCGTCCCACAGTGGTCAGAGATGCTGGGAGCCTCAGACAGGGTCTTGCCTGCTGGGAAGGACCAAGGAGCGGCTCGGGAGGGACCCCTGCCCTCCGCCGCCTGCAGCGGCTTCAGGAGGAGGGGCGGGTGGGGGAGGCTGAGCAGGCAGGCTCTGTGTTGGCCCCCGCAGGCCCCCTTCTGACTCCGGCCGGCTGTAGTGAAGACCAGGCATGCGGCCCCCGGCCTCCCGCCCCCCACCCCCAGCCCCCTCTGAGCCTCTCCCGCAGCCCCCAGGGAGGTCCGCCCCCAGGCTGCGGCGGAGGGATCCGGCGACGGCCCGGGGCGCTGTGACTCGCTGAAAGTGAAGCCGTGAAGAAGCAACCTGTGCGCACCTGTGTGGAGGCGAAGGGCGGGGCACGCTGGTGGGTAGGGGCTTGGGTCGCCGTTGAGAGACGGAGGACCGTCCAGTGCTCACGGAACCAGAGGTCCCAGCGGCTCCTGGAGGATTTTCTCCAGAGCCGACCTCTCCGCCTGTCCAAGGTCACTGCCGCACCAGGAGAAGCCGCGTCCATTCCCCAACCCGATCCAGCCGGTGACAGCCGGTGTTGCTCGGATTACGTAAGTCAGGGCACCGGGGACGTGCTGAGCAGCCTGATGCACACCCACACTCCGTGTGCTGCGTCCCCCACTCGGGAGTGACCAGCACGGGGCCCAGGACGGCGGGCTGAACGGTGAGCGAGGCCGCCCGGAATCCAAGACCGGGGATTGCCGCGGACCCCCAGGCCGACACAAGGCCTCGGTGTCTGCTGGGGGGCGAGAGGCAGGCTGCCTCGGGTGAACCCCGAGACCTGCCGGGTGCGGGACGTGGGACGCCGCTTCTCCCGGACCCAAGAGCCTCGCAAGTGTTTTATCTCAGACCCTGAAAAGGCCGTCTCTGTCGGAGCGCCACGCGCACGGGGCCTCGGCTCACTCTCGGGGCGAAGGCTTGGTGCCGACCCGGCAGCGGCTGTAGCCTCGGTGACTCCCGCCGACAAGGGGGAAGCCCAGGCCCCGGGGTGTGGCCCAGGCCCTCCGAGAGGCGGGGCCGACTGCGGGGCACACGGAGCCCTACGCCAGTGCAGCCCGGCTCGGTGGCGAGCAGCTCACACTCCAGGGCCCCCCCCGCGCGTCCCCCCAGGCCCCACGACATCGGGAGGCGCAGACCTGCCCGCGGCCGCTGCCCCGGTGCATGTCCGTCTTCAGTTCAACCCCGCGCGTTGCTTCGGCGTCAGGGCGGTCCTCGGAGAATCTTTCCCGCAGGCAGCAGCCCCCATCCCCAGGGTGCTCGGCAGGCCCTGTCTCGTTGCGGGACCAAGCCCACTCTGCCCACGCCCACGGGCCCCATCTCCCGCCTCCCCACACGCGTCCTCGTCCCCGACGCACTTCCCATGCCCTGCAAGGCGCGTCTGGCCCTTCCTCCCCACACTGAGGACGCTCTCGGACCTTCCCCTGGCCAGGGCCCCCGAGTTCTCCCTGGGGTGCCCCCCACTGTGTGAGGCCCAGTAACACCCGGATTTGAGCGTGGACTTGGGAAGTCTGGGTCCCCCAAGTCTGTGTCCCTCTAGGACACAAGTGGCAAACACAGGGCCCGAGGGCCGAACCCAGCCCCCCACCTTGTTTTATCTGCCCGGCGACAGCAGCGAGCTCTCGCTTAGCTGTTAAAGAGTAGTTACACGTATACAGTCCTAAAATGACAGTCGGCCCTGAGAAGGCGACCGCGAGGCTGATACGGCCCCGGTGACAATGAGTCTGACACCCCCGCCGTAGGAAGACAGGGATCAGTTCCACACCACACCGCCGGACGCCCTGGCTGCAGCGTCCGCCCCATGTCCCACCCAGACCTGGCCCATAACCGGCCTGTATGCCCCCCCCATGGAGTGGGGGCCCTGGGTGGCACCAGTCAGTCGGGAACACCCAAGTGGACCTCTGTGGGACTAAAGGAACCTTCGCGGCAGGGCTGGTTGTCGGCAAACCCGTGACCCTCAGAACGTACCTGCCCTCAGCTCCGGGCGGCCCAGCCCACGCGCAGGCACAGAGGAATGAGAACGGGGTAGGGGAGCCAGCGAGGGGCGCAGAGGCCACCCGCGGCACCCTCGCCTCAGGCCACAGCCCACCAGCTGAGGGGAGGGCGGGCCCTCCTGCAGCGTTTCTCTGGACGAGGGGCTGCGGGGGTGTCCCCTAGTCCCAGGGAGGAGAGGGGTGGGGTAGGTGTCCTGCTGGGGTGGGGGGTGCCCAGCTCTGGAGCTCTGGGGCCAGGGGTGATGGTGGGCTTCCGGGTCCTGGCTGTGCCCCCACAGTTCCCGCATGGGGACAGCACGTCCCCAACACCAGGTGCGTGGGTGGACACTCACGGAGCCTCGTGGAAGTGGGGCGCCCGTGCTCCCGGGGACGCTGCCCTCCCCAAGCTCCAGGCCCTCCTGCCCCTCCTGCAGGTCCCTGTGACGGGCAGGGATGGAGCCCAGGACGCTGCCTGTCGCTGCAGGTGGGCCAGCCCAGCGCCGACGCCCTGACCGGAGTGCAGCGTACAGGTCGTGGTTCCATCTGTGAAGCCGACTGGGCATCTGTGGGGAGGGGTGTCGCATTCGAAGGACGCCGTCTGGGGAAGGTCGCCCAGTAGGCTCCCTCCTGGGGTGGGCGGAGACAGCCCCGGGGGTCGTGTGCCCAGCTCTACACACCTTGCTGCCCGGGGCGTGCAGAGGGCGGAGCCGGCCTGGGTCCCACCCCGGGGAATCCTTCGGTGGGGGCGCGGAGGGGCGGGATGGCATGCAGCACCTGACGCCCCTGTGCTCCCCCCGCCCCGCCGGGTGGTCACAGCAGCTGGGGGAGGGGACAGCAGGGACAATCGTGACCCAGACCTGATTCGAGAGGCTGAGAGCCAGGTTCCCACACTGTCCTGGGGCTTCTCCATACCCAGGCCACCCACGGGTCAGCCCCACCATGCCCCCTGCCCGGTAGCTGCAGAGCGCCTGGCCAGAACGCATGTCCTTACATAACCAGCAGGCCTGTGGGGGAGGGGTGGGGCACATGTGCGGGACAAAGGCTCCAAACGGGTGGTCACTGGGGCCTGAACACAGCCCTCGGCGCCCGTCCCCCCTGCGCGCGCACGCACGCAAGGCTCTGCCTATAGCAGACGGACCGTGGCAGAACGGGGCCCCGCTTCCCACCTGCTCCCCGACACCCGTGGGCTCCCCTCTGCGGGGCCTCTGACTCAGGAGGGCGGCCTGCTGCCCCGGCAGAGGCCCCCAGCGCCCGCCTGCTCACTAACCCGGTTCTCCTGGCTTAGAGAGAGGCAGCCCGGCAACTCCTGGCCGGGGCAGCCCGGGAGGGGAGCCCGGCGGAGAGGAGCGGAGGCGGACCGACCGCAGGGGAGGCGGAGACAAATGCGCGCAGACGCCCATCCTCAGAGCCGGCCAGCGGGACGTGGCTTACGTAAAGCGAGCTGGGAAAGGGCTCCCGGAGGCTCAGAGCCGTCAGAGTCACGGGCAGGAACAGAGCCAGAGCAGAGGATGCGCGGAGGCAACGCCCTCGGCTGAAGGCCTGATCCCGAACCCAAAGGGGCGACACCCCCCGGGCAGGGGCAGGGGCAGTGGGGGGGGGGCTCCGTCCCGAGCATGCGCGCCACCCAGAGCCCCTGGCCCACGGCGCCCCAGTCTCCACGGGAGTCGCACACGCCAGCACACGCCCGGGCGCCGTGAGGGCAGCTGAGCACGCAGGCGCTCCAGGGCCGCACAGGCAACGGGGGAGGGGGAGCAGATCGCACGCGGGACCGTGCGACCTGCCCACGGAGTGTCCACACAGCTGAGCACGACCCAGCCACGCCTCGGAACCCAGAATCCCAGAGAAAGTCTGGGTGGGAGGCTGTGCGGGGGGACGGGAGGCGGGGCACACAGGCCGGACTCGCCGTCAGGAAGCGGGGGCGGGGTGAGAGATGCCGCGTGGGGCGGCGTCTCCGCGGCTGCGAGAATGACCTCGGGCTGCAGTTCTATACCCAGCCGAGGTGCCCTACGACGCACGCCACGCTCCGGGGGGCGTCTGCCCAACTTCCAGCAGTTTCAGCAATCTCGTGGGTTTTTTTATTACTGTTTTCTGAGACATTGGAGGGAAATCGATACTTCTAAGAGAGCTAATAGCAGTTTTCTTGGGACGTGAAAAACATATTTCCCTTTTCTTCACACTGTGCTTCTCTCTGCTGTCCAAGTCGCCTGCCATCGACAACCCAACACGTAACATTCAATGCTAGTCTTCAAGGGGTGTTACAGAGGGTGTCACCTCACGAGCCAGCCTGGAAAGCAGAACAATTTCCCACCAGGCCCCCTCCCAGCGTCCAGCGGGGCAGGCCTAATGCCCGGGAGCTGAACCACAAGCTGAGAATGAGGGGCACTGGCCGCCCAGGCCCAGCAGAGGGGTATTTACGGATGGGGAGGGGGGGTCCTGTGAGCTGAGACCAGTGGACACCACGTGATGAAACCTACTACTTACTGATGGGCCTCAGAGCAGGTTCACACCCACTTCACAGATGAGAAAACTGAGTCTCGGAGGGGTTAAGGGGCTGCTTGGCAGATACACAGTTACGAAGGGCAAGGCTCAGGACAGAAGCCCGGTAACTGGGTGCACGGCCTGGACTCTCCTCCAGGTGCTGGGGTCTGTTGGGTCTTAGGAAGGGGCAGCTTCTGCCTTTTCCCGCAAACCTGGGCTCAGGACTCTGAGATGGAGTGGCAGGTGAGCCACGCTCCCGGGGTGCGCCAGGGGAGGGCTGTTTTGGGGGTGCAGTGTGGGTCTCAGGTATCAGGATGGCCGGCGAGTCTGACACACCCACCTTCCTGCTGGTGTCTGGCCTGCTGCGGACTCACCACCACGCACGCGGGGGCCCCGGGGAACACGCTCGGTGCCCACACGGGTGCCAGAGCCCACACGGGAGGCCCGGCCGCTCCCGTTGGCTGACGCCCCCCCACACAAGCGTGGAGGCCGCCCCAGGCCGCAGGTCACCCACCCAGGCGCGCGTTCCTGTGCTTCTCAGCGGAGCACCCGGAGGTCAGAGGCGCCCCAGGTCGGGGGAGGGAGGCAACCTGTCTAAAATGCCTGGGGCCTCGGGCTCCCTGTCTGGAGAAGGTGGGCCCTGCAGGGGGGCAAGGGGACGCCCGTCTGTGACGCTGCAGCTTCCTCTGCTCCTCCCGCTCCCAAGGGGGTCGCTGGGGACCCCTCGGCTGGATGCCGCCAACAGGGAGGGAGCGCCGGCTTCTCTGAGCCTCACGCGTGTCGAGGCGTGATCTAACCAGGTGTCTGCCTGGCGTGTCCCAGCCCTCCTGCGGGCGCTTCCGGATAAATGCCTGTGGGTCATGCTGCCCGGCCCCTAACTGACCGGCAGTGGGCAGTGGGCAGGGACGGTCTGACTAAGGAGATTTGGGGTTTTCATCAAACAGGTAAGCTGCGCTGACTGTGTGGCCCTGGGAAGCGTGTCTCCTGTGGACCTACTGCTCAGGACAGTCACCGGAGGCCCGTGCACCGCTGGCTCCATCCTGTAGGGGGCGCCCTCCTCCCACGTGGGAGGCGCCTTCCTGCCTTCAGGGCCCCACCAAGGCGCCCTGACTCTGCATGCCCACCCCCTGATGCCGTGGTGGATCAGCAGGGTCCTTGCGGGCAGCTCCGGTGGGGAGTCTGTGCTCTCCGGGGCCTCGACCTTGGGTTCACCCTGGTCCGGCCACCCCAGGCGCCCCCTAGCAGGTCCCCTCCCATATGGGCCCAGGAGCCTCCTCCTCGGAGCCCGACCGGGGTGTGGGGCTGACCTTGGCCAGCACTCCCCCGGGTCTGAGCTGACAGCCAGCCACGGGCTCGGCCACGGCACAGCTGACCGGAACGAACACTGGCAGATTTACCGAGTGCCCAGCAGACACGGCCTCCTAGCGTCTTCTGAGTGGCTGGCCCTCGGGCCCGCCTCCAGCAAGACCATCGCCAAAGAGCGTCCAAGCCCCTCTGGATACCACGTCCCAACGACCTCTTCAGAGGAAGAACGCCCCGCGTCAGAGGACAGCAACAGATGCCGCGTGTATCTGGCATAAAAACCACCATTTTTAAGGACTAGCAACCCGAAAAGTGCACAGAGTGACAGGCAGTCTATTACGGGGGCCACAGGCACCTGCCCCTGAGGCCTGCACAGCCCGGGCAAGGTCACAGGGGACCCTAGAGCCCGCCCCTCCGAGGGGATTTCAGTGACCCAGAATGGAGCCCTGCGCTGCACTCCGAAATGCCACCTTCGTGTCTGGGGACTCAGGCGGGCTGAGGTAGCCAGCTGGGCTTGGGGCACGGACGGAGCCCAGGGCCCTGTCTCCCAGGCCGACTCGCTGGACGAAGAGCCAGGTCTGGCAGAAGGCCGCCCGGCCCTGGGGTCTGAGAGGCCTGGGTTCACAGCCTGAGCCTTGCTCACTTCCATGCAAAAGCCGGAGTGCAGGGGGGCGCTGAGGGCAGGGCGTGCCACCTGCCACAGAGTGGGCGCTGCACAGCACCACCCCCACCCTGCACGGCCCTGTCCAAAGCCATCCGAGACTGTCGGCCAGGAAGGCTGCCAGGCCCGGGCTGGACACCGGGTCGGGGACCACAGGGACAGGGGCATCCGTTCCCTCCTCAGTGTGAATCCCATCCTGAGACGTTTGTGCAGGTGGGAGGAAGCAGGAGAGAGATTCCGTGAGTTCTTCAGCACGCGGGCGGGGGAGGGGTGCAGTGTCCACAGGACCCTGTGAGCGACGGCCACCCAGCTCGCGGCTGATGGGGATGATGAGGTAGGCAGGCGCAAGGTGACCAAGGCGAGGGCCATCTCTTCCATTCTGCCTCCAAAATGTGCCCGTTACACAAAGTCACGGGCAGTGAACGAGGCCAGAACTTCTCACTCACTCACTGATGCTGGGTCTGTCAGATACCCACGTGGGGGAAAAAAACAACTCAGCGAGATCAATCTCGGGCATCATCGAGCAGAAGAGGATCACAGACAGAGAGCCGCAGCGCGTGGACAGCACGGAGACGTCCCCGTGACCTTGGGGTGCAATTCCATTTCTTAGGACACGAAACCCAAAACATTAAGAGAAACGATGGACAAAGTCAATGTAGCGTAAAGTAAGAAGTTCCGATTTCTGTTCATCCGATCACACACACACAAGAGCAAATGAAAAGGCCAGGCTGGGAGGAGGGGTGAGCAGGACAAGGGGGCCAGCTCGGGGCCAGAGGCGCCGACCAGAAAGAGCTCCTACTAACCATTTAAAAGGATGACAAAGACCCCCCTAAAACGGGCAGAAGACTCGACCCTGCCGACCCAGAGCCCGTGAGGCCAGGTTCAGCCCTGTTACCCAGCAGAGAAGCTCAGGCCGACGCTGCAGGAAAACAGCAGGGTGCACCCAGTAGGGTGGCTAAGGTAAAAAGCCCGACAATAACACCGACAATAACAAGTGCTGACGAGGACGTGGAGCGAGGGGAACCTTCCAACCCGCGGGCGGCAGGTTCCACCGTGCGACTGCTTTGAGGAATGCTTCGGTGGCTGACTCGCACCCCTGCCCCTCCCGGGGACAAGCCTGTGACAAGTGAGCGCAAACATCTGCCCGGACTCGAACCCGAACGCACGCACGGCCGCTGCATTCACAACGACTAAAAATGCAAAGTGACCTAAACGCCCATCTTTTGCAGAACAAATCGTGGTACAGCCACACAGCGAGCTCTGCACAGCAATAACAGAATACCAGTGCACGCCGTGTCATTGATCTCACGGACACGAGCGAAAATCGCCAGGAGCAGAGGCTATGTCCTGTCTGGCCCCATTTCTGCAAAATCCCAGAACACGCAGCAAATGTGTCGGGACGGACATCGGGACACCAGACACCCGAGTGGGCCGGCCCTCACGGTCTGTGCCTGTGCCTGCGTGCATGCTGCATGTCAACTCTGTAAAAAAGAAGCAAGCCGATTTTGCATTTCTAAGCCCCATGCAGGGTTCTGTAATCTTTTCCGCACACGTCTACGTGAGCGTTTCTGCGAGTCTGTGCGACCGCAGGGCCCCCGGAGCGGAGATGCTGAGAGGAGCATTCCTTGAGACGGGACCGCCCGTGC
>CM052539.1:903350-921340 GCA_028533065.1 Trachops cirrhosus | reverse complement strand
GGAAGCAACGGGGCTCGCCCACCAGTCTGCACTGTTGAAGAGGGTGGTGACGGGCCACTGGCGAGACAGGCACGGGAACCCCGGCCCGGCCGGGGGACCCACTGCAGCGCTAGAGCCACAGAGGGGGGCCCTCTGCCTCCCGCGGGCCGGGAGCCGAGCAGGAGGCAGGGCCGCCCCGCATGGTGGATTCACCGCCACACCCTGACCGGTGGCCCTCCGCCTGCGTGAACAGTTCCAGGGACGAGCCGTTTGTACTTCCTGGCAGCCGGTCCCACCGGAAGCGGAAGCGGGCGGCTGGCGGTTCCGCGCTCCCTCCCGGCGAGCGGCGCTCTGCTTCCCTGTGGTTGCCGCTCTGCTCGGCCGCGGTGGCTGCACGGGGTCAGCCCACCCTCTTGGCCAGGGGACGAGGCCGTCCCTGTGCCACGGCGGGGAGTGCAGAGGTGGGCAGGAATGGGGGAGATGGAGCCCTTCTCCCCTTAGCGATGGGGAAACTGAGGCTCGGAGGGCTTGTCTGAGGTCGTGGGGCTCCCAGGGGCAGCCAGGATCCTGCCGCCTAGACGGGGCTGCATCAGCCTCCCCGAGCTCTGCCGTCGAATACGCGTGTCCCTGGGAGCTGAAGGGGAAGCTGAGGCTTGGGGACGTGGTGAGGCTCCACTTGGGGAAGGCCAGAGTTGGCTGTGCCCGCACGGCAGGCTACCTCGGTGCTCTGCGGCAGGCGGGCCCGTGGGGGTCTCTCCCACCCGCCCGGGTCTCACCAGCACAGCTGGAAGGGGCCCCAGAGATGGGAGGGGCTCGGGCTCTCTGAGGCCCCTCCCCACTCGGCCCGGAGGTGGGGCTTCCGCGCAAAATCTGAGTGCGGCCCAGCTGTTGCAGGATGGGCCCCTCCCAAGCAGCCCCGCCCCCCAGTCTAGTGTTGCCCCGGCAGCTCCGGAAGACTGGCTCCGCCCCCGGCCCTTCACCCGAACCGGAGCTGGGCTTCGTCTGCCCCTGCCCGCAGCTGGCTGCCAGGCCCCAGGCCCCCAACCTGAGCGGCAGTGCGCAGCGTGAGTGGGGGGAGCCGAGGCGCTCTCCCACCGCTCCGGACAAAAACGCAGAGCTGGTCGGGCAGCGCCCTGCAGACGCGGGTCACACAGGATGAGCGAGGAGCGGCCCCGAGGCCGACCCCTGGCGCTGAGACAGGCAGCCTCGCTGGGCAGGACAGGCGGGCGGGTAATGACGTGGAGGGAAGCAGACGACAGCCTTTCTGGGGCACCATCTGCCGCCTGAGAAAAGGCCCATCACTCGGGCCGCTGGGGCCTGAGCAGACCCAGGTGGCTTTCCCGACCGAAGCCCGAGTCATTAGAGGAGCCGGGCGACCAGGCACAGACGGCTGGGGAGCTCCCCGGTCGACAGGAAGTAAAGGGGGGCGGGTGACGCCGGAGCCACAGCGCACAGGGAAACGAGGCGGCAAGCCCAGGCCCGGGTGGCGGCAGGAACCTCTCTTCCTCGCCCAGTGCCCAGGCGGTTTCCATATTCCGTTTTCTTCTTGCCTGTTGGAGAAGGAACATCGTCCCCCCACGACGCCCGAAACGGGGCACATGTGGGGGCAGAGGGCTCAGTGAGTGGGAGCCGCTGCGTCCACTCCCCGGGGGCTCCACGCCGGCCCCTGCGGGTCCCTGTGCACTGTGGCCACGCTGGGTGTTGGATGGATGACCACTCTGTCCACAGAGGCCTCTTCTCAAGGAGCCCGTGGGCTCCTTGTTCGGCCCAGCCCTGGGCTGTGATCACCGTGGCCTCCTGGTTTCTCCCGTGGGTGGCCTCTGGTGGCTGACAAGCTCTCTCTTTCCTGGAAGGCTTTTCCCACTTGGCATGTAGACACGGCAGCCTGTGAAAATGTCCCTCCTGGTTTCTGGGGCCTCCCCTCACGTGACCGTTCAGACTGCGCCCTGCTTCCCCCAGGTCTGCCTGGCAGAGAGCCCGGGCCTCTGTCCTGACCGCCCCGCACCCGAGCCAGGGACTCCCCGGCGTGCGGGACCCACCCTACTGCCTCCCCCAGACACGCTCCCATTTGATCTCCAAGTTTAGCCAGCTCCTCCCTCAACTAATGCTGTCAGAAGAGCTTCAAGGGAGTATCGCTCAGCCTTAAAAAAAAAGAAAGAAAGAAAGAAATCTTACCATTTGTAACAACATCGTGGACCTAGAGGGCATTGTGCTAAGTGAAATAAGTCACACAGAGACAGACAAATACCGGATGTGACTTCTGTGTCTAATCCAAAAACGAAGCAAGTGAGCAAACCAAACAGAAACAGGCTCAGACACCGAGAACAGGCTGACGGCCGCCAGAGAGGTGGGTGCCGGAGGCTGGGAGAGAAAGGGGAAGGACTGAGAAGTGCGGGTCGGGGGTCGCAGACTGGCCGCGGGCACGTAAGGCGCAGCCCGGGGAGTGAGCCCAGTGGGCACGTCGTGGTGACTCTGTGGTGCCAGGTGGGTGCTGGAGGTGTCGGCGGAACGCTGTCTGAAGTGCACCGTTGTCTGACCTCTGTGCCGTAAACTGGTATAATATTGCACGTCAACTGGAATTGAAAATGAAACTTCAAAAACTGAAACAGCGGTCCACGGTTCTGCGGGCCAGGGGTCGTGGGTCGGGGAGTCACCACCAGTAGGCGCCGACGCAGCCTGGGGGTGCAGGCAGGTCCCCTGCACGGGTGCCAAACCGCAGGGCGTCCGCTCCAGAGACACAGATGCGTGAGGTGTAAGTTGGTTTTCATCGGTTACTGGGGAGCTGGTTTCTTACGGCCTAGTGCACAGCTCTCATGGAGACAAGACCCAAAAACCCGAATTCATAGAAAATTGTGGCTTTATTCTTATGTGTTTAAATCTCGGTCACCTTCAAAGTCCTCTCCGTTTGATGCAATATAGCTATGGAGACGTTTTTCCCACTGTGTCAGTTTTTGAACGTGTCGATTTTGATGGCTTTGGGTGCTTCTGCTGTTTGTTTCACCTCTTCCACATCCGCAAAACACTTCCCTCTGAGGATTTTCTTTTTCTAATCTGGGAAAACAAAAGAAACAGTCATTGGGGAAGATTGGGGGAGAATAGGGAGGGGGGCACAGGGGTCATGCCCCACAGACTGGTGAACTTTCAGCGCCCTGTGGGCAGGTGTGCTCATAAGTCACCCATCACGAAATGGGCAGACACGTTGAAAGGGCCTCCACAAACCTTCAGTGAAGCTGAACGCAGCCTCTCACAACAACGCCAGCTAGTCCACTGATCCAGATGGGCTCCTAGAACACCCCCTAGTGGGTGAAGCCAGTATGACAAGGGGCCTGCCCACCAGAAGGGAATTCCATTTTGGGGGGTCCCCCTGGTATAAGGCAATGAGTTCCCACAAACGTCTGTGCCTTTGCGACCCAATCAAACACGGACACTCCGCGCCCCCAAGGCCTCCCCTGCCCCCCACCTGTGTGCCTCTCAGGCAGCACTGCCCAAGGTCGGCCCCACAGACGGATTTCGTGCCACGTTTCGGGAACCATCTCTGTGCACTTCCTCCGGGCCTGGGGTTAGGACGTGGCGTGGTTGGGCATCGCTTTCCTCTGCCGGGTGCCGGGACCGCACGACAGCTCCCAGGCCCAGCAGAGTGGGGCTGAATCTCTCAGAGGGTCGGGTCGGCCGTGCCTCTGCCGGCCCACGCTCGGCCTCCTGCTGGTGCGATGCTGTGGGAAGCCGGACTTCAGTCCAGATGGCTTGGCTTCGCCTCCGGATTCTGCCCTGACAGGTCCAGAAACTCATCCAACACTTTGCTGTTCCATTTACTTTGAATCTCCCTCCTGTCCCTCTCCCAAATGCAATTTCTCTGCCTGATGTGGGAGCAGCTGGGGAGAAGAATTCTCAGATGAAGTGACTTATCTTTGAATGCGGTGTTGTCCAGATCCAATCCCGTCCCCCTCTCCACCTGGGGGTCTGAGCCGGCTCGGTTCGCCGCCTGCTGCTGCCTCTCTCTCTCGGTGTGCAGACTGACCCTCGGTGTACACAGGCCCAGGCAGGCCCCCTCCCGGGCCTGGGAGCCACAGACGTTGTCCTCACCGAGGAAGGCTCGCTTTTCCCTGGAACTCAGGTTCCGACTCTTGCAGATGCTCTTCCTGCCACCACCCCTGAAAGTGGCCATCCTCACGGTGTCCCTTTGCCCTCTGATCCCGTGCGTGCAAGGGCAGCGGTCACCCCAAGTGTCTGGCACTGTGTGACAACTGTCCCCCCACTGCATACCAGCAGGACAAGTTACTGTGGATGAACAATGTCCCTGAGAACCGCGGGCAGACTGGTGCCACCAGACGGAGCCACTTTGTCTGCTGCCCCGTGGGGACCGCTGAGTTCTTCCTGCCTCCTCCTCTCTGGAGATGGACTCAGCGGTAAGAGCCTGGGCACAGAATGCAGACAGGACGTAGCATTCACGAGTCCCGTGCGCCTTGGTCACCTACTCCAGTGTCCACCGCTGAGACGGTTATGACATCAGTAAGCTGCGTTTCTCAGGGTGGCAGGTACCTGCTTGAATAGGGACGTGGCCGCCACATGAGACAGAGCAGCCCCGGGGACCCAGCAGTGCAGTGCGTGCACACAGTAGGTGTGCAGTCACGTCGTGCCGAGTTCGGCCGGAAGGACAGACGCCGGAGTCGGTGCTCCCTCCCTGACGTGCATTTGAAGGGTCCCGTTCTGTCTGCCCTTGACCTCTGACCGGCACACGAACACCTGCCCCACCATCCTCCGGGGTGGGGACGCAAAACGGGTGGCTTCTACACTTGGGGTTTGTTGTTGCTTGTCTGTCTGTGTTTTTATCTGATGTGCGCATTTTAAAAGCAAAGTGATAAAATTCACGCACACGCCACCCAGGAAAGGGTCACTGGTTTATTTCGGTGGGGTTTCCCCAGCTGCCCCTTCCCCTGACGTGGGAGGGGCGCCTCGAGGAGGCGGGGTGCTCAGCACAGGGCTGGCGCCTGCCTCCCTGTCGGGCTCCAGTCCCCTCAGCGTTTGGCCCGTGACGGGCGGATATGAGCCGGTCTGGCTGCAGCATTTAGAACTTGATCTTGGCGAAGCATTTCCTCTTTAAGCGATAATTTCCTCTTTTCTGAAATAAGGTGAAATCATTATACTTCCTTGATCGCACCGCCCGGAAGATTAAGGGAGGGGACGTGCGTGTTGTTTACACAGAATAATTAGTCGGTAAACGCTCTCTTGCTCGTTTATGAAACGGTTATTGACCCCCAGGTGTTCCAGCCGCGTCCTTGGTCCCGGGACGGTGTCGTTCCGGTGAGGGAAGACGCCGGGAAGCACGCCAAGGTTCCGTCGCTGATACTGCGCGGTGTGCAGGGAAAAACCCTCGAGTCTGGGGAGGGGGCGTAGGTTTTGCGTGTTCCCGGAGTCACATCGGAAATGAGTGATCACAGCAGCTGGTGGTGGGGCCGGGGCGGGCTCCGGCAGGGGCGCCCCAGAGTGAGCCTCGCTTGTCCAGGGTGAGGGTGGCCCCGCCTGGGACCTTCGTCAACCGGAGAGCAACGTCTCTGCAGGGCGAGGGGCCCCCTGGTGAGGCCTCCGCTGGCCAGAGACGGTACGGCCATCGCGGACTCTCGGACACCTCACAGATGACAGAGAAGGAGCCATAATCTAGAAAAGGGGTCAATCGAGGGGAGGAATCGTCCCTGAGCCACAGAGAGAAAGCTCTGGGCCCCAGACACAGTGCCCACCCTGGACGCAAGGACGAAATTCCTCAGAAACACATCCAGCTAGTTAAGGGGGGGAGACGATCCTCCGAGAGTTCCTCTTGTGCGTGACGCCTCTCACACTGACGGCTCCGGGGGCTGAGCCTTGGCACCCGGCGCTGGGAAACAGGAGTGGAGCCGGGAGAGGCTCAGGGGTCTCCTTGCCTCGGGGGGAACCACCTCCGGCCTCACCCAAGGGGTGACCCGGAGTTGAGGAAGTCACAGGTCAGCCCGGGGGTCCCCAGGAAATGCAGGGGCGGAAGGGCATGCAGCCCTTTGCTGTGACAGGGTGAGGACAAAACCGGGAGGGGGTACACCCCGCAGACCCACCGACCCGGCCATCACCGCAGATCGATCGAAAGGAAAAGAAAGAGATGCGGGGTGAGCTGTTGATGAAAAGATGTGGACGCTATGTGCCACGAAAAAGATGGGGTGAGGCCTCTCGTCTGGGGGTGCGTGGTGAGCTGATAAGCCCATCAGGGGACACAGGGAAGTGACCTCTGCAAGGTGGGGGCGCCGGGGAGGTGGGTGTAGGGTCAGCCTTCCGCCGTGGGTGGGTCAGCCTAGAGGGTCCAGATACTCACGTGCGATGCCGGCCAGGCTCCTGGGCACACGGTCACGCAGGGATGGGGCCCGGGCCACAGGCCAGGTCGGACGACGTCGGAGCAGGCGCAGTCAGATCTGGACTTGGGGTGACGTCAGGTCACAGCGGCAGGGACCGCAGCCCCTGTGTCCCGGGAAGGCAGGCCATGGAGACCCTGCCTGGAGAAGCTCACTCGAGGGAGCTGCCTGCAAAGGGGACAGAGGAATGCAAGTGTCACCAGGGACGTCTTCCCGCCCCTCTCCTGATCTGTCTCTCTCCTCCCTAAAATGGCAGCTGCCACCCGTTTGTGCGTGCTGTGGGAGTGATCCGTGGGCTCCTGCATCCCCTTCCTCTGTACGAGCGACCACCTCGACGCACACGCGGCATGCCATACGTGTCAGGAGCCAAGGAACACGGACCACCACCAGTGGCCGTGATGTGAATGGCGGGCTGTAGTTAATGATGATTCAGTGCTGGCTCAGGGATCGTAACATGCACACCCCTCCAATGCAATGGGGCCCTTGGGGCTGGAGGTGGAGCTGGTAGGGGGAACTCTGTCCCACCCACTCGATTTTCCTGGAAATCTAAAATGCACTCTAGAAAATAATAAATGAATCACAGATGAAGTCAAGTTTCCTTTGTCAACCAATGGCTGTGATCACCAGTTCAACACAAACAGGATCCGAATCCCCAGTTTGGGGTGCAGTGAGGAAGGAAACTTGATTCAGTGTCAGCAGCTCAATGGTGACAGGACAGTGCTGGGGGCAGCCCTGGGCCCAGGCCCCCATCCAGCCTGAGGGCTCCACTGGGCTCCTCCCTCTCTCAGCTCAGCGGGGGAGACAGGGTCTTCCAAGCTTGGAGAGAAAAGGAAAGTGTACTCTCAGAGCCCAAGGGCAGCTGGCTTGTATAGATAGATATAAGAAGTTAGACATGAGAGGCCCGCCCCCAGCCCCTGATTGGTCCATCCTCATGCAAATTAAGGGCTCTGAATACTCACAGTTTGCTAAATCCAAAAGGCACTGTTCTGATTGGGCAGAATGGAATCGCTCTGATTGGTTGGGAGAAGCCTCCATGCTATTGGTTGAAACAGGATCCAGGGACTCCTCTATCCCAGCTGGCTGCGGAGGGCCAGGTGCTCCTGGAGGGCAGGTTGGTGAGAGGCGCGGGGACAGCAATGGTGCAAGGCTCTGCTTCTTAAAGTCTGAGCCTAGGGAGCCGCTGGGAGCCCTTGTAGCAGGTGTCTTTGCTTCTCCTCAGAATGCACTCGCCTACTGTCCTACTTGCCTCTGTACATCCCTGGAAACTTTCCCTAAAATGCAAAATACTTATATTGATATCTATCTCACCCGTTTTCTGTATTTGCTCCACGTCTGCAGCTGGCACCAGTATAACATGCGCACTTTTGTTTAATCTTGACACGAAAGGTGTGATTGTGCACTCTGCCTGCTCCCTCAAGTCTCTGTCCTAAGGTCCGTTCCTGCCGAGGCACCCAGTTAGCACCAGGAACCTTTCCAGCATGTTCTCTGTCCCAGGCTATTCACCCGTCCCTGCTGACGGCACGTGGGTGGTTCCCCTGGGTTTACAGTAACTGACCACGCGTGTGCATGCTCCTGCACGGCCTCCGTGTGCACACGGACAGGAACGCAGTGTTGGCGCTCAGAGGTTTGCAGGTCCCCTCAACGCTCTCCACTCTCCGGAGGCTGCGCTGAGGCACCCCATCCCCAGGGGGCGCACTGGCGGCCTGCCTTCCACCCCCACCCCCACACTGGGCACCGTTGAAGGTTTACAAATCCTGCCTGTGGAAGGTCGTCTCAGTACGTTAAGTAGGATCGGGATTGCTTTCCTGTGTCTGTCGGGCACTTGAGTTTCCTCCTCTCTGAACTGCGTATTTACATCTTCAGCCGCTTTTAATTACTTTTTCCTTTCTCTTATTGATTTGCTGGAGTTGTGTGCATGTTCTAGATTAGAATCTCCATAAATTTTGCTGGGGAAAACTGTCTCTTGCTTCATTATTTATGGGGTTTTGCTATACAAGTTGTCAATGTTGCTGCCATAAAATATGTCATTTATTTCCTTTGGGTTTTGGACGTTTGTGTCCTAATTAAGAAATAAGAATATGGAAAAGCATAAAAAACATCTTCTAAGATTTTGAGGTTCTGCTTGAACACTGAGATCTTTACACCATCTGGGGTTCCCGTGTGCGTCCGTGCAGAGATAGAACATTGTCTCCCCGGGGGCCAGCCGGCTGTCCCTGCGCCACTTCCTGAACAGCCCACCCATTCCTTGCTCATGCGTAAGGACACCTTTGTCATCAGCCGGGCGTCCCGCAGGCTGGCAAGTGCTCGGCAGCCTGCCCTCCTGTCTCCCTGAGTGTCTGTTCTTCCCTGCGCTGGGGCTCCAAGTGGGCTTCGTACCCCGTGGGGCTTTTCCGTCTTGGGCGTGGCCACAGCATCTCTCCGTTTTGTGTTTGCTTGATTCTTCTTTCCTTTCTCTCTGGTTGTTAATAAAAGGCGTTCGGAACTCCACAGGGCTGGGTCCCGTGCTCTCACAGGCTCGGGGTTCTGGGGTCGGCGCCCTCAGTCCCGGCCTGCTGGACGTGCTGGCTGGGCAGCGCCCTCTCGCCCTGCTCCGGGTGGCTGTGTGGGAGCTGGAGCCCGAGGGACACCTAAGGGACCTGCGTGCGACAACCAGCTTCTGAGTGAAAGCAGGCGGGAGGGGTGTCCTGGTTTGCCTTCTGCCCGTGAGGCGCCGGAAGCTCTGCTGTGCAGCTAAGGACAGAGACGGACTCTCAGACAGCCTCCTCCCCCCGCCAATGACGCCAAGCAGCGACAGCAACGCTGAGGCAGGCGCCCCAAATGCCACAGGTCGCACGCTGTCCGCAGCGCCTGTCGCGGGTCCCCCAGGCCTCGTGAGCCTCCGAGGCTGGAGCCGCTGCTGCCCTGGGTGCTGGGGTGGGAAAGCTCTGATATCGCGGGTGGGCGGCACCGCGGGGACCCGCCACCACACCGGGATGCTCGCAGGTGTAGGCCTGCGTGCGCGAGCTTCTGCGCGTGCACGAACGTACACACGCGCCGATCTGCACACACACGGTGTGCACACGTTTGTAGATACCTTTTTACTGGGAAAAGAAAGACCTCCGCCTGGTAAGCAGATCAAGCAACTGACGGTTCTACCAATTGACCGGAGATGCCCCGCCCCTCCCCAGAGGCCACCGCCCCCTGGGAGCGCACGGCCGTGACCCCGCCCAGCCCCGGTCCCTGCGAGCGGCGGTCAGAGGTGTCCGTACTTCTGGGTGCGAGGAAGTACGTCAGTCGCCCTTCTACAGAGCACCAAGAGGAGCGTCGCCCTGCCCCGGTTTGCAGCTTGCTTTTCCCACCCAGCAACATCTGGAGATACCTCGTCCACTCCTTCTTGAACAGCTCAGCGACCGTCCACGCGCGAACTGCTCGCTCATCCCCAGAACAAGCGGCAGGGAAATCGGTCCCAGGCGCCGGAAATCATTCTCAAACACAGAAATGCTGACACCGTTGCCGCTCTGCGCCCGCGTCTGGGCGGGCTGGCTGCCCCCCGGAGCGGGGACGCCGAACGTTTACAGGCCACCACTGAGCCCGTTTAAGGGAGACAGACGCGCCCCAATGGGGCTCCAGGGGGCCTGCAGAGTCACGCGGCCGCCCAGAGGGCTGGCCGGTCCGGCGCCCCTCACGGCAGCTCGGGGCCAGAGTTAGGAGCGAGAGACCGCTGCCATCCTCCCAGAACTGTGCTTGACTCCTGTGCTTTGAACAGCCTGTACTGCGTGTTTTGGTTACCGGGTTTTTTGTGGGAATAACCTTGCGTGCGTCACTCTTTTTTTTAAAAGGGGGAGTTTTGGATCTCTTAGGTATTTTATACAGTTTTGAATCATTAAAACGTCTGTTTTATTATTTATGGGCCTAATCCGTAATTACATTCCAAATAGTGAATCATGCCTGCTTGCTGGAAAAACCCCACTTAGTGACAGTGTATTTTTCTCTGATGAACTGTGATTCTCCCTGGTGATGTATGAGGCAGCATTCTGCATCAGCCTTCACAGACTAGATACACTCCCAGCTGTGCGTGTGTGTAACAGTTCGGTCATGCTCAGCTACAGACCTGAGACAGGAAGGCTTCCAAAAAATTTTAAATAGCCTCTGCATTATTTATTCTTAAAATGTCAATAGAATTCATTGAAGGAATTTTCATGGCAAGAGGGAGAGTTAAGGTGAAGTAGTGGCTGGAGAAATTGTCAGTTTTGTGCAATATCTGGCAATTGGTCAATTTAGATTTCCAATCTCATCCGAAGTGAAGTTATGAACTTTCTTAATATAGAGAGGTAGATTAATAGACCCAGAGATCTGTAGATGGATGGATAGGTGGGTAGGTTTATCTATCTCAATATAGATCGATCTGTAGATCTCAGGTCATTCTATTATGTTTATTGAGAGAGTCCAAAACGTACCTTCAGACGAGACTGGAAATCGCGCTCCACTGTTTTCATGCCGCCTGCCCGTCCATCCATCACCCGCCCACTCACCCACTCACCTACCGGTCTATTCTCATGCAACCCCGCCCCTTCCAGTTTGTCAGCTTCCGGACGTGGCGTCGACAACACCAGGTAGGTGACCCGCCTCTGGTCTGGGCCACCTCCTACGCGGATTCCTCATTTCACGGATTCATTTCGAGGATTCATGGCTTCTCTCTGTCCCACTCTCGAAGTTAAGTCCTTCTATGAACCCCCCCGGCGCCAGTGCAAGCACTGTGTCCCTCACGGCGTGGGTTCTGGCTAAGTGGGTCTTCTCGGGGGTTACCCTTATCCTCAAGGGTCGGGTGGAAGGACAGAGGGAGGGTTTGTGCTGTCAGTGTTGGGGGACCCACACGCCCACCCCACCTTGCTCTGGACACAAATGGATGCCCTTCCAGCCTCTGCAAGGCCCTGATTGGCTCGTTTCTCAGCACGTGGCTCCTCCTGGGAACGTGGCGGGTGGACAGGTGACCTGATGTAGGGGCCTCACCTCTGACGGCAGCCCAGCAGGGGCCCAGCCAGGTGAGCGGGGGGTGGTTTGTTCCAGCAGCCACAGGCCACCGATTCGTTTAATACCTTGACTCACACAGCGTCCCCGAGTGTCCCCAGCCTTCGATGATCCCCTCCCTCCCTTCCATTTTTCCTTCCTTTATTGCTTATCTGCTGACCAACAGCCACCTCAGCATCACATGTGTTTTTTTTTGTTGTTGTCGTCTTTGTCACTCATTAAGCCCCACACTTCAAGGTCATTTCCATTGGCCAGGGCCAGCCGGCAGACCCCCCTAACACCCCCGCGCCTCCAGTCTTAGCCCAGGAAGATGCGTCTCAGGCTCCTGCAGGGTCGAGGGGCCCAGCGCTGCCTCCTGACACCCGGTCCATTGGGAGAGCAGGCTCCTCGCCGCCCGGCCCGCCACCCACCTCGGGGTCCCAGGAAGGAGACAGACGAGCTGGCACCCTCGGGAGGCCTGGGGATAGGTGTGGTCCACATCCAGGCTTTGTCACCTTCTCGGGAGCTGGATGTGCGGCCAGCTGGGGTCAGGAAGGAGAGGGCGGGACTGGGCCCGGCCCAAGTGACCGGGGTGTCAGAGCCGGGAGAGGGCGTGCTTCGGCCGTCACGGTACTTCCCGCTCACCCTTAAGTCAGGCGCTTCACCGACAGAGGCCGGATTTCCGCGTCTCCCGCGTTAATACAGACAGTGAAATAAACCCGGTGCGGGATGTCGGGGGGCGGAGCAGCTGTGCATCTGAGATCTCCTTGAAGCCTTCCTTTGCTTGGCCGTTTAGCTCCGGTCCTTGGGAGCCAGGGGACTTCGGGAAGTCACTTTGCATCTCCGAGTAGCCTGGCCCATGAGCCAATGGGAGGCCCACCTGCCCGGGGCAGGGACGAGCTTCAGGCGGCCCAGAGTGAAAAGGAGGCCTGTGGGGAAAGAGAACACGCTCCCCCACCCGCCCCACGCCCCCCAGAAGCTCCAGCCCAGGTTAGACCCGGCCCAGGGCACAGGGAGCGAGCTCAGGGTGGGCTTGGCCCACACCGCAGGAGCGGCCCTGCTTCAGATTCCGGGGAGAAGGCAGACCGGTGATCGATCTCCCCCAAATGTAAATTGTATTTAAAAAATCCATACCTCCAGAGAACTTCGTAATAAGGCCATAAATCACTCCGGGAAGCAGCACTGGGCTGGGAACAAATGTCTTATTTGTTGGGCAGGGAGAGGAAGGCAGCGCTGCCGAGGGTAGGTGGCCCCACCCAGCTGCCGCCCCTCACCCCGGGCCCGACTCCAGCCGTCCCCTGCGCCAGCCCGGACACCCCAGGGGGCGGGCGGGGGCAGCAGGGCCTGCTCGGTGGAGCCGCTGAGGCGGGTGCTTTGGGTTTACGTGTAGGAGGTGCTAAGATTAGCCTCCAAGTCAGAGACTTCGCCGCAGTTTTCCAGGGAGGATGGGAAACTAGGCCGCACGCTCCTAATGGTAACCGCCCAACTGTGCCGGCGACTCGGGGTGCAGGGTGCCCACCATCTGTGACCCCACCTGGCAGCGCTGATGGGCCGGGACAGGAAGGTCCTCGGGCCATAGCCTGTCTAGTTCTGACCGTCCAGCGGTGACAGGACAGCCCCTAACCCTCTGGGTTCCGAGTCAGATATTTTCCTCTTTCTCCTCGGGGAGAGGAACGTGAAGTCAGAAGCCATGGAGGGACCACCCAGGCCCGGAACCCACCCAGGGCCACCCACAGTGAGGCCGGTCCACTCTGCTCAGGAGCCCTGAGGTCAGAAGGTGGCCCTGTGACCCGGCCCGGGCCCCCACTCGAGCCCAAGGGTGGCCTAGGCACAAGGGGCCTGCTGGCCAGCCCAGTCCACCTCCTCGGGCCGCTGTCTCCACACTCCTCCAGGACAGACTGAGCCCTAAACCAGCCCCTCCCCGTCCTCGGCCCCGAGTGGGGACGATCCGGACAACCCAGGTTCCTGGGTGGGCGTTCGCTCCCCCAGGGGGTGGGCACTGGGCGTTGAAGAGGGCAGACCTGACCTGTGAGTCCTGCTGGGCGCACGCCGGGCACACACGGGCTGTGGATCCCACGGGATCCCAGAGCGGTCTCCAGCAGGGGGCGTTGTTGAGCGAGCCTTCAGCGGAGTTGTGCTCCAATTTGGAAACCGGGGACACGGAAGATCCAAAGGGGGCTTTTGAAAACTCTCTGATGGATTTTCCTCTCCCTGGGATGCCACCCCCCCTCTCTCTGTGCCCTCCAGGCCATCTAGACCATCGGGGACACCTGGGGAGGCTGCACACCTCCGGGGATGTCCCCGAGGCCCAGGAGTCCCTGACTCCTGGCCGTTTCCAGGGCTGGCCCAGAGGCTGTGGGCAGTGGGCTGTGGGCAGATTAGGGGGCCGCTCCCAGCCATCCTGGGACGCCCTCCAGTCCCTCCAAGACCCTGCTGCTATACATCCGTCTATCTCACAGAATTGGTGTCCACTCCTCCCAAGCTAAGGCCCCTGAGGTGACAGACACTGGTTGTCCAAGGCTGTGTAGAGGACAGGCTCCAGGAGGGACCCCAGGCAGACAGGACACCCAGCCACGTGTGTGGGGGTCAGTGAGACAGAAACGAGGTGTCTGGAGGATGAGGGGGCATGGGAGGCCACCAGCATAGGCAGGGTCGGGACGTGGGGCTGGCGACCAGACAGCACTCGGGACGGGCTGACCTCGGAGAAGCCCCAGGCCCTGCGAGGCCTCGAGGGGCCCCCACCAGGCGAGTCCGTGGCTGGACTCAGAGCCCTGCCCTCAGGTGGCCTCCGCATCACCCCCAGCACTGCAGGCCAGGCCCCTGAGTGCTCAGCTCGGGGTATGCGGGAGGACAGAGGCATCCCCACCCCCTTCACACTACTGTCCAGCTGGCAGAGGCCCACTGGACTCCTTGGGTTGCTGACAGGCCTGAGACTGCCCCCTCCGTAGGCTTGCGGCCCAGCAGGAGGGGGGCTGTGACCCCCCGAACCTGGAAGCGACCTTCTTTGGAAAGGGGGTCACTGCAGATGTGAGGATGGCATCGCCGGAGCAGACTGGGCCCGCTCCAGTACAACGGGCTCCTTCAGAGGAGGCACAGAGACACAAGGTCCCACGGAGGGACAACCCCGTGATGGCCAGGCAGCAGTCCGCTGCGTGTGGCTACAGGCGGACAAACGCCAGGGCCTGCGGCAAGCAGCCGGGCCAATGGGCGGGCCTGGGGGACTGCCCCGCCCACGGAGGGAAGCGGCCCCGCCCACGGAGGGAAGCAGCCCCGCCCATGGAGGGAAGCGGCCCCGCCCACGGAGGGAAGCAGTCCTGGCACCTCGGGAACTGGGGAGCCAGGACGCCCGGGGGTTCCCCTCCGGCAGCCGTGGGAAGGTGACCCTGGCGGCTCCCCTCTGGGGTGTCGCAGCTCTTCCCCAGGTGTCCTAGTCACCACCACCGGCGCTGTTTTAAATAGCAGCACAAACAATCAGAGCGTGAGGCCATCCGCCCCACGTGGAGGCGAGCCCGCCTCTGCAGAGGGACAGAGACGCTGGCGGAGGCCTCGTCCCGCCGGAGAGCCGCCCTCGCTCCACGGCGCCGCTCCCCACTCCGTCCCCCTTCTTAATGGCCGCGGGTGTCCCCAGAGCTGAGAAACTGGGACAGGAGATGGCAGAGCAGCTGAGACGGCTGCCAGCTCCAAGAGAAAAAAGCCATTTCTGCTTCGAGAGGCTCCATCCGAGGGGCCAGGGCCGCCGAACCACCAGCTCTGGGCGGAGGGGGAGGGGACGGCTGTGTCACTCGGAGGCACAGCTGTGGGTGTTGGTGGGTCTGGGAGAGGTGGACCAGCTGGCCAGCTGACCACCCGGGAGCAGTCCCCCAGACCTGGGGGCAGAGGCCAGGGCCCGGGGAGGCCTGAGCAGGCAGGGCCCCGGCAGGGATGGAGCTGCACAGGCCTCCCAGGGCTGGTGGGGGACAGCCACCCGATTTCATGTGTTCCGAGGAGCCGGGTGAGGTGCGGTTTCACCGGCACCCAGTTCTGTGGCCCCAGGCTCCCAGCTGACATGGCTCCCTGCCCTTCAAATGGGCAGTGCCACTGGGTCACTGTGGCAGCCCAGCGACGTGGCCCTGTGGTGACAGGCGCCATTCTGAGCCCCTTCCATCCTGGGTCCCTGTGATCCTCACAAGGGCCCTTGGAGGCCAGCACCACCAGGAACACCGAGGCACTTACCCACGAGAGGGGCTGGCTGAGCCCCGAGCCCACAGGCCTGAACGCCCAGCACCTCCGCCCGCAGAGCCGCACCCCACACGGTCCCTCCTCCAGCCGGACCCCTGTTTGGCTCTAAAGTTTGGGCGTGCTGGGCACCCCTGCTCATCCGGCCTGGGGGAGACCTGGTCTCTCAGGGGGTCCCGTGAGCACTTCCCGGGGGTCTTGGTGTTGCAGCCCTCAGGCTGGCTCTCCTTGGTCCGGGCTGTCCGCACCCAGGGGCCCACCCCAGACCAGGGCTGGCCACCCCACGGGCTGGAGGGGTGGGGTGGGCAGGTTTGGGGCAAGGTCAGAGGGGTCAGGGAGCAGAGAGGAGTTCCCACACAGGCCCAGCCGAGTGTGATCATCACAAGCCTCCCACCCTCCTCGGGCCGCACGGGGGTCCGGACCCGGGTGTGACGGAAGGCGGCCGGGCTTGTTTTCGGGGGGTCGCCGCCGGGGGTGCAGGAGCTGCGAGCCGCCGCTCTGGGAGGGGCAGAGATTCTGCCTCGAGCGAGATGCTCCTCCACCCACACGGAAATGCACACGGGAACGAGAAACTCGCGCTTTGGTGCACGAGTTTAGCTGGTCTTTGCCTGCAAGGGCACTAAACAGCAAACGAAGGGGGCTCACGGGCAGGCAGAGCAGGAGAGAAGGAGCGAGCTTTGTGTCTCCTCACCTCACGGGCCGGCCTCCCGCCTTTGAACGGGGTCCTGCTTCTCCTAAGGATTGGCTGGGAACCTCTCCTGGTGAGCAGATGAGCTGGGTGACAACCGTGGGGGGCTCCCGGCTCCTTGTGCAGCCCCTTGTCTATCTGCCTGCGCCTGCCATTCTGTGGAAAGGGTCTGATGCCGGTCACCTCGTTTCCTGCCAGGCTCCATCTCTGGGCACCGGGAGACCCGCTGGCTGATGCTGGAAATGTCCCGGGGGAGAGGAAGGGAGCTCATGGCCACAAGGGTGGAGGCAAGCTGGCCTGCCGGTTCCGTGAGGGACTTCTGAGGACTGTTCTTAATGCCACTCTGGCCCCCACAGATAAGTCACTAGGTTATGGTGACACTTTTTTCCCCCCCTGAAGACGTGTCTCCCACATTGTGGAAAAGGGACAGAAATGCAAGGTTTCCCAGCAACGGACGCTCCGTCGGGCAGAGCTGGGAGCGACAGCACACCAGCGGCCCTGAGCTGCAGCCCCCCACACTGTGGGCGGGTGGGTGGGGGACAGGCAGGCGTCTCTGGTGGGTGCTCTGGAGCATCAGGTGTCCGTCCAAGAGGCCCACCGCCGTCCCCTGGCCGGGGGATGGAAGGGCCTGGCTGGCAGCTGGGTGGGCACCTGCTGGGCGGGATGGCTCTCAAGCCCGGGCGCACGGCCTCTCCCAGGAAGAACGCAGCACCTCGGGGGCCAGGTGCCGGCCGTGTGCTGGCCGCGCCGGGCCCGGCAGGCAGCCCTCTCTCTGCGTTTCCGCAGCTTCGCACGCCTGCTCCCACCCCGGGGTTCGCAGCCTGTCATCGTTATCACGCCTGCTGGGAGGCGACAGATGGATTCTGTTCACTGTGTACCTTTCCTGGGCCTTGTCTATTGCACGAAAACCTACCCAGGAAGAAGGGGGCTGCAGTGCAGCCGGTGCTGGGCCCAGTGGCGTCAGTCCCCACCGAATGCACGGGACACGTGTGAGACACCGGTTTTCAACGTCTGGTGTGAAAGTGTCTCTGCTCCGCGGCCGTCCCAGAGGTCAGCGTGGTTGTGGCACTTGACGTCCGAAGAGAAAGGGGCACCTCCCACTGCAGCTGACGCCCGAGTGCTGGACGCTCCCGGTGGGGGGGGGGGGGGCGACACCAGGGCCAGACGCCCCTGAGCGGGGTGAGACCCCGAGTGTCTGAAACTCCCGTTTCCTGCTGCTTTCCGGTCTTTGGGGTGAAAACCCAGCGCCCCGTCCTCTCGCGGCCTCTGGAAGCAGACCATGGAGGCAGCCGGGGAGGGCAGCGGTGACGACCGGGTCTCCGTCCACACGTCTCCCGGGGAAACTGGGCGCTCCGGCCCCTGAACACAAACACTTGTTTTCCTGGGGATTGCGAGAGGACGATCAGAGGTGTCAGTGGGTCAGTTCGAGGCAGGGGAGCATCTGAGAGACACTGAGAGGCTCAGGCGCGGGCGAGGGGACACAGGGCGGGCAAGTCACAGGGGCAGGGGTGGCGGGACAGCGTCGCCGGGGCTCCCAGTCGCAGGCGGCCGCCCCCGTTTCCCATGAGGAAAGTCGCTCTCTCGCTGTGCCTTTCCTGCACGTCTGGTAAGGAAGTTCTGAAAGCCCCGTGGCGCTGACCCGGATTCCGGCTCGGGAGCCTATCATTAAAATTGATAACATCGGCCTAATGCCTTCTAAGGGATGGGTACGGAAGATGATAAATCTTGAAAATTTGCATTGTGTGAAAATG
>CM052539.1:865548-903250 GCA_028533065.1 Trachops cirrhosus | reverse complement strand
CCTCCTCTCCCTCTTCCTCTCCCTCCTCTTCCTCCTCCTCTCCCTCCTCCTCCTCCTTCCTCCTCCTCCTCCTCCTCCTCCAGAGCCATCTGCTGTTTGGAGCCCGAAGTCCCCCAGACGCAGGGGGCTCGGGGCTGAGCCTGGGGCTGGAGGGCGGCTGTGTCCCGAGGCCCCTGCCCTGCCCCCCGGGAATGCCCCGAGGCCACAGCCCCTTCCGCAGGCTGTCTGGGGGTGCGTTGCATTCCCCTGGCTGATATATCGGGGGCCGTCTCCCCAGCGGAGAAACCCTGGAGTCCCGACCTCCTGGGTGATTCTACTGTCCCCGTGGAACAGGTGTTCTTTCCTCCCGGCCACGGCCATCACCCGTGGACAGATCAACACTGCGTGTGAGCAGCGCTGTCTGGAAATTCAAGGTGAGGGTGCGGGATGGGAGTCTCACCTCCCCGGTCGTCTGTCGTGTGTGTGTGTGTGTATGTTTGCACACGCAGCTGCACACGCCACTCACAGGCATCTGACAACCACTGGGGAGGGGGCTGAGGGGGTCCCCGCCTCGCCCGGCCGGCCCGGCACCCCCTTTCCTGCTGCAGAGCTCGGAGAGAAGCCAGCACCTGGCAGGGCGGCCCCGACCGCAGCGGCGGCTCCGTCGAAGGACAAGACCCGGCCGACACCCGTAGGACAGGCCCAGGAAGAGAGATGGGCGTCACCTTCCCGAGCTCCAGGGACGACCGTCGGGTCAGGCCTGTGCTGGCCGAGCCACCAGCCCCAGCAAAGTCAGAATCTCGGCGTCTCGCCACACGCTCTCCGACCACAAAGGAGTCAAACTAGAAATCAGGAGTGGAAAGCACCTTTAAGACTCGGAGAGCAAACTGCAGGCTTCCGAGTTCTCCGCAGGCTGAAGAGCCTCTCGAGAGGCATCTTAAAGAGACAGAGACCGCGTGAGACAACAGCCCCACGACCATGGAGAAGGCCGCGCGGGGACCAGGTTCTAGGTAAACGCTTACAGAAGGAAGGGCCCGAGGTCTCTGTCACCCGTCCGTCCCTCCAGGAGCCGGGTCGAGGGCAGAGCAAACCCCAAACAGGAAAGAAATAGCATAGATAAGACCCAAAAACAGGCAAACGATGGAGAAAATCAATGAAACTAAGATCCAGTTCCTTTTAAAAGTAAGTGAGATGGATGCACCTCAAAGACCAAAGAACGTGGAGAACCAGGGAGCGGCGTCGCCAGGTCCGTGCCGGTGCCACGGCCGCCCCCGCCGCCGGTAAACGCGGGAGGGAGGAGTGTGACTGACGGCTCTGCCCTGGTGGGTCCCGTGGCGCCCTCGGCGTAGGAAGTGGGCGCCCAGAAACCTCGAGTGACCGCAGAGCCGCCACGACAAAGCAGAGGGCTTGAATGGTCCCACGGCCGTTCAAAGTGAGAAAGAGATCGCTGAGCTCAGAGCTTCCCTGGAGAGTTCTAGCAGATACCTGGAGAAAAAGTCGATGCCGGTTTTGCACACGTGTTCTCTAAACGCAGGAGAGGACGCATCTCCCGCATCATGCCGGGCGGGGCCGGCTCAGCCTCGAAGGCAGTCAAACAGTGAAAACCACAGACTCCTCTTCCTTAGGAAGGTAAATGTGAAAATGCCGCACTGTGTTACAAACTGCGGCCAGGAGGGCGACGGATACTCACACACCGCCAGCCAGCGGGACGCGTCCCAGGGATGCGCCATCTGAAAACCAGTCGACGTCGCTCACTGTATCAGCAACCTAAAGAAGAAAAATCACGGCGTCACATCGATTGATGCAGAGAGAGCTTGGGACAGAAGGCAATACTCGTCTGTCTGTAGGGAAAGCTCTCGGCAAGTCAGGACCGGGGAGGGACCATGCCGGGACATGGATCGAGCCTGGGGTGCCTGCGCCCGGCTGTGCGTGTGTCCGGCTGTGCGTGCACCCACGGAGCGTGTTTCCCTGGAAGTTGACAGCAAGGGAAACGTGTCCCCTCTATTCCACCTGGACCCGGGACTGGGGGCTCCAGCCCCCGAGACAAGGCGAGGAGTGAAAAGTGACAGGGGAAAAGGAAGCAAGGACAGTGTCTCTGTTGAAGAAGACGTGCTTGTCACGACGTGGAGGACCTCAGGAAACCCCCAGCTAAACCCCGGGACCCAGTGAGGTGACCCAGACTGTGGGCTGCAAGGTCAACACGCAGGGGTCACCCCTGAGTTACACGCTGGCAGCGCACGGAGGCATGTGAGTGGAAACAGTCCCGCTGACGCTCACTCCGAGGAGGACGACACAGCTCGTGGTGGCGGACCTGAGCCGGACACACGCGGGGTCTCTGTGCCGGTAACTGTGTCACGATGAGGAGTTTTCGGAAACGGACCTCAGAGGAGACGCACCGTGGTCATGGGCTGCGAGAGCTAGCAGGAGAAGACTTCCGTCCCCCTCCTCCCTCGGCTGACCTGCAGGTCCAATGCAGTTCCTGTGGAAACACCAGGGAGGTTTCTTGCAAACACGGGCAGAGCTGTTCTGACATGTCCGCGGAGAGGCACGGGTTTCACTTACCTAAATTAACCTGGGAGGGGACGCTAACGTGGAGGGGCCACGCTACCCAATACTAGGGCTTACTGTGCAGCTTCAGGAAATGGAACAGCGAGGCTCCGACAAGGGCGGGCGGGAGGGGGGAGGGCGGCCTCTCCCGCAGGTGTCGCGGAGCTCGGGGCCCTCCGCGGGCGGGAGCAGCTCGCCTCTCCCTGACCCCACACCCCGCGCGCAGGAAAACCTTTCGCCCCCCAGGGCAGGCCCACAGCTCTTTGACCTGACACCAGAATCTCTGTCCCGAAAGGAAAAGTTGAGCTGCATCGAAATGGAATTCCTTTTCTGCAAAGAGAATGGGGGAGAGGCTACAAACCACAAGCTACCTGGACAAACACTTTCGAACACGAGAAGCACACAATCCAAGCAGGAAACGCGCAGGAGGCGGGAACAGGGACCCCGCCTCGGGGCAAGTGCAGGTGTCCAACGAGCCGGGGAAACGGAGCCCAGAGTCCTCGGCCACCGAGGAAAGGAAACGTGCTCGGAGCGGACGAGAGAGTAGTGCACTCCTGCGGCACGGCGGACAAACAGCGCAGTGGCAGCAGACGCTGCCGGGCTGCAGACAGGGACTGAGTCGGTCCCTGCATCCTGGGGAAGGGAGGCTTCAGTCCCCACGCAGTGGGTGTGGGCCACTGTGGGAGCTGCGCTGTGATAGCCGGGATGGAAACAGCCCGAGGCCCGCCCCTGGATGGGCTGACCGCGGGCTCCCGCTGGCCCGTCCACACCGGAGATACACAGGGAGACCTGCTGATGTGCAGCCTGGACGGGTCTCCGGGGTGTGGCACGGGGCCAGAGAGCCCGGGCCTGAGCGGCCACGTACCGTGTGACCCGTTTACGTAACATTTCTCAGTGGAACAAAGTTAGGAGTGGAGGAGAGGTTGGTGGCGGCTGGGGCCCGGGCCGGGGCTGGGGACCTGGGACACGGGACGTGGGACGTGTGGAGGACGCACAAGGCAGCAGAGGCCGTGGGGCTGGCTGTTCAGGGTCTGCACAAACCCGTAAGGTGAGAACGTCATATGTGACTAGCAAGGACCCGGGACATCCGAATAAGACCAGCGATTGCTTGGCATCACGGTGTCATAATACTGTGGGTTTGTGCTGTGGTACCGTCGGGGGAGGCGGGGTGGGGGGGACCCTCTGCCTCTCACCCCTGCGTGCGAAGCGACAGCCACCTCGATCAAGGCTACGTGGGTGGACGTTTGCAGTCAGTCACCAGGCTGAGGTCCGGGCACAGAACCGAGCGCTGGGGGAAGGCACAGGCGCCGGGTCCAGGGGTGCGAGTGGGCCGAGACCAGGCAAGACAAGAGCACCTGACACCTGTCCTTCCCAGTCTGTGAGGCTCCCACCTGGGACAGGTGTGTCCCGCTGGGCGCTGAGGAGAGGGGCGGCTGCCCAGGAGCACCGTGTGAGCCGATGCGCCAGAGGGCACAGAGACAGGAGTCCTGGGGATCCCGGGCCACTTTGGGGTGAGCCTGGGCCCAGACTGGGGATCAGGGCACGTCCCAGGGAGCTCGCTCTCTCCGAGCTCCTTTGTTTGGGGTCTGCCCCCGAGGGCCGGGAAGGGGCGGTTTCCATGTTTCAGAGAATCAGAATCGCTCACGCCTGTCCCCGCACCTGGGAAGGGACCTCAGGGACAGCTTGTCTCTGAGCTCCATTCCATCACTGAGAGCCACCCAGAGCTCCGCCCCCCGCAGCTGGCTCCTGGCCTGGGTTTCTGATGAGAGGGGAGGCCCGTGTGGGAGCGGGAGGAGGAGGAGGTCAGAGGTGGGGGTCAGAGGCATCCCCAGGTGACCTCTGGACCACCCCCTCCTGCTTCCATCTGGACCCTCCAGCCTGAGACCCTCGGTAGCAGCCCCTCAGACGACGTGGGGGAGCCACCTGCTCCGTCTGTGGAAGCCTGCGGCGGGCTCCGTCCCCCTCACAGCCCAGTCTTCTCCGAAGACAATGTTGTCACGGAGGAGTGAGGCCAGGGGGACACCACAGTTCCTGCGAGTGTGCCGTCGGGAGTCCCCCCGCCCGGGCCTGAGTGGGAGCTGCCTGGGCCCCGCACTCGTTCACCTGCTCCCTGTCCTGCAGGAGGCAGCGCTGGCTTGTGGGATGGGGGCTCTCAGGGAGGGTTGGGGTCCGCCTCTGCTCCTTCTCTGGCAGCTCCGTCCCCACCAGGAGTTAGGGGAGACAGGACTCTCGCACCAGGGGAGGGGAGGACAGGTGAGGGAGGGGGAAGGGGGGAGAGGGGAGGGTGGAGGGAGGAGTTGTCCTCTAAGCCACCTCCACCTTTCCATCCTGTCCCACGTCACCCGCGTCTGGCCTCTCCGCACCCCTCCAGGCCACGCCTCCCAGGAGCTCCTTCTCAGCCCTGAGTCACGGGCGTCGGACCAGCACCAGGCACACCGGCTGGGACACGGCGCCTCCCCGCACAGGCCCCCAGTGGCCCTGTCCCCACCGCGGGGAGCCCGCAGCAGCAGGAGCGCCACGTCAGGGGTCTGCGAGGCCCAGGCGGCCCCCCCTGCCCTGCTCTGCTGAGACCCCTCATCCCCCATCAGGGCTGGCTGCCTGGCATGTGGACACCCACGGGTGAGGGGCCCCTCCAGTGGGCACGCTGGGGTCAGGCAAGTCCTGAGCCCTAGAGTAGCGAGGCCTGTAGCTGGTGGCCCCAGCTGACAATGAGGGGGTCGTGGTCCCGCCAGGGCACCGCAGAAACTTCTGGAAGCCCTGCCGTCCCTCCTCCTGGAAGGCCCCTCCAGGGCTCTCAACCAGTTCACTCTCCGACTCTCAATTCACCGCCCTCCTAGGGAGACTGGTTTCACTGGCCCACTCAGACCATCTGTCTGCTCTTCTCATCTCAGACCCTTCTGGAATGGACACCCAGGGGTCTGTGCACCTGTTCCCCAGCCCGGCTGGCCTGGCCTTCCCCGTCTGCACACGCCCTCTGCGTCAGCGACGTCCTGGTGGGGACAAGTGCTCGGGCGGAGGAGGAGGAGCAGCTGGCGCGTCACCTGGTGCCGGTGCCCCAGCGCTGACCTGCTGACCCGCCCTCCTCTGGGGCAGCTCCGTGCAGTGCGCCCACCTCTGCCGTCCCACCAGCTGACCCTCGTCACTGTCTTTACAGGGACAATGGGACGCTCGGGCCACCATGCCTGTTACCGCTCGGCATTCACACTGACTGCGACGTTTTTGAGAGAAAGGGTAAAATCGCTTATTTTACTGAGCTAATTAGAACAAGTCGGACCCTTTTATGAGGACAGGACGCTGAGGGTCGGGCGCAGCCTGCCTGTTGCCCCCCGGGAGCCCGCCGTCTGGAAACTGGCAGGCTGTCAGCGTCTGGGACGCTTCTCCGGGAAACTCGGGTTTCATTCTCCTCGATGGGCCAATTTTCCGTGACGGGGAAAGAACGAGGCAGGCACTTCGAGCACTTAGCCTGTCCATCGCGGGAGGACTGCAGAGGACACTCGCCCAGAGCACGTGGGCTGTCCCTCTCCTCAAACATAAAAGGAGGAAAGAAAGAGACAGGACGATGTGAAAAGGCCACGTTCGCTGTCATCTCAGCAAGAGCTGCAGTTTTATTCCCAATCCGGCAGAAGATTCGTGTGCGAACCTGCAGCAGGCAGAGCCCCGCGTGCGTCAGCACGGGGAGCCCCGTGCTTAGGGTAGCCCCCCGAACGCCGGTCCAATGAACAGAGACTTCTGTTATTAGCAAAACAATTAAGACAATGGGGGGAGGGCAGGGAGGAAACAAGATCAGCAATCAGAAGCCAGGCTGCTCCGGAAAATTCCAAACTAGAAACGCAGAGCAGAGGCTGGGCGGGACGTCCTGGGGCCACGCCCCTCAGGAGGCGGGGCCGGTGCAGCTGGTGTCTGTGTTTGGGGCCAGGGGGCAAGGGACCGAGGGCGGAGGCCGCGCTCAGACGAGGGGGCCTTGGGGTCTGGGGAGCGGACGGGGGTCGCCCCTGAGTCCTGACGACGCAGCTCCCCACTGCTGGGTGGGCCTGACGGTCGGGTCATGGCACCGCGTCACCTCCAACCAGGCACCGGCACCTCCGTCCCTCCTTCTAGACGCTGCAAGGGGGCCCCAGGGGTTTCAGAGCCTGTGACCACCGCCCTCCAAGCAGGAAGCCCCCCAGCGGGGTTTCAGCGGTGGCAGCCGGGGGAGGGGGATCCCTGGGCTCAGGGCCCTCCCTGGTGTTGGCATGGCGTCTTCCTCTTGGTCTTCAGCCCCTTCTTCTCCGTCTTCTCCATCTCTCTCTCTCTCTCTCTCTCTCTCGCTCATTCTTTGCCTCTGGTTTCCTGGAATATTTCTCATTTGAAAAGTAAGGTCGCACGGTTTATCTCAGTGCCTCTGTTCAGTCGAAAGACTGGACTGTGAATTGTTTTATAAGAAGCATTTTTAACTCCGTTTCTTAATATTAAGGCTCTAGAAGAAATCAGCTCTCTCAGTCCCGTGAGTCTCAAGTTCCCGATGTTTGTGAAACGGAGACTTCTCTCTCGAGCCCTCCCAGCCTTGGGGCGCTCCGACAAATACATCCTGTCCCATGAGTAGTGCAGGTGACGGTCCCCAGCCCGCTGCACCCGAGTATCAGTGAAGGTGACGACTCTACAAAGGGGGGCCACCGCCGTTCTGCCCCCTGGAGCCAGGGGCTCACGGTTGTAAACCAGTCACGTCCACGAGTTGCACGTCCTACTGTGGCTGCCCCCCAAGTTCAAGCATCGATTTCTCTGGTAGGAGAATGACAGCCAGCCGTCACCAAGGACAAACAGCCATGTCTGGGCGGCTTAGCGCCAGTCGGTGGATCTTGGGTCACGAGGTGCCCAGCGTGGGTGAGGCAGCTGTCCGCACCTTGTAGCTCTGCCTTCTGGAAGCGCAGCTGGGGGGCGAGGCCGCAGCTCCGGCCGCCTGGGGCAGGGCGCCGCTCGCCCACGGGCCGTGGGCCAGAGCGAGTCCTCCCTCTGAAACCAGCTACAGCCACGGGAAAGGGGCGGCCGCTCCCGGAACACCTGGTGAGGGCTGACCGACTCCACACAGGTGCCGGGGAAGGGACGGGACGGTAAGGACGCCATCATCAGTAAGCAAAACGGAAAACCCATCAACACCAGAGGGAGTCGAGGAAACCAAAAGTTGATTCTTTGAAATAAAAACTAATAAAGTGGAGAAAGCCGGCTTGAGATGGGCTTTCTCCACCTCGGTGTGGCGTCGGGCAAGCGTCCTGAGTCTCGGCTGGCATGAAAGAGGGGAGAGGAGTAAGAAATGGGAGAATCGGAGATGGCGGGGGACGCTGGCCTGTCTGAAGCTTGATCACGTCAAAGCTACAGTTCCTGAGTAGAAAATCCTAGAAGATCCACAAACCATGAAACAGTAATCCCAGACGCTGTCCCCAAGCTTTTTGGCACCAGGGACCGGTTCTGTGGAAGACAGATGGGATGGGGTACAGGGAGTCTCTCGTGAGCTTTGCTGGCTGGCTCAGGAGCTGTGCAGGGCGGGGAGGGGTCAGGAGGAGAGCTCAGCGTCCTGGCTCCTAACAGGCCGGTCTGCGCCCTGGGGTTGGGGACCCCTGGTCCCAGAGAGGGCGCCAGTCCCACGCCTGCCGCCGGCTCTGCTCCGCGCACGTGACGCCGGGCGGGGTCGAGCACCACGCTTTCCCGTCTGCCCTGCCGACACCTGTCAGCGTCTGTGTCGAGGTGTGAAAAAGATTTGTAAGAAGTTTTTGGGGGAAAATGTATAAAACATCACTAAAAGAGCAAGAGAAGCCCTGAGAGGAAGGGGAGAGCATTCGCACTGTGTCGGCCACCTGGACACCAACGGCAGTGGCGTGGGACAGGGCGCACAGCACAGCGAGGGGACAGAACGTCCCGGTAATGATTGGAGCGGGGACAACGGTTTCACCGAGTGAAAAAAATAAAATTGACCTGTCACTTATATCAAAAGTAAGACTAAATCCCAAGTGCGCTAAATACCTAATTTTATTAAAGCAAGACTTTAGGGCATCGCAGAGAAAGCGTGGGTCATGCGTTTCCGGCCTTGACTTAGAAAACGGTGTGTGACACGAGACCGAGCTGGTCGGAGGCACGCCGCGGACGACCGAAGGGCTCAGCTGCACGTTTCTGGGAGTTCGGAGGGAGCCCCAGGCGGAGAGGACAGGCCGCACATGCGGCCGAGGGAGACCCGGATGCCCGGGGCTGAGGAGGCCGGCGCAGGGTGCACCGGCCTCACCGAGAAGCGACGTGCGGACAGATGCGCTGGGCACGGGCCCGCGCAGGTGCCTCCCAGGGAAAGGAGAAGCAGAGGCCAGTTTCGATCCTCCGAACGTCGTGTAATCGGGAGAGTGAATATTCAGGCCGCGTAAATAAGCTCATGTCTTGCAGACTGTCAAACCTGCGGACGGCCTGGGCTGTGAGGACGAGCCTGGGGGAGGCGCTGGTGGGGGGCAGGGGGCAGGAGGGAGCCCCTGCAGCACCGACGCCCCAGCCCCACACCCGGGAGTCCTCCCCGATCCCCCCACCCACCGGGGACAGACCGAAGGAAAGCCTGCCACCGTGCCAGAGGCAGCAGCGCTTTGGATGCCCAACACTCTCTGAAATGACAACTGTCCGGCAGTGTGACGTGGGACGAGTACTCAGCATGACACGCACAGAGAACTCGTCTGTCCGTGTGGACGCGGCCCCACACCGCACCGCGTGGGGTAACCATGGTCACCGGCCCCCGAACGCCGCCGCACAGTGTTGGGAGGGGTGGTGCTGGGCGCTGCTCGGAGCCAGCCTTGTGCTGCGGCGCCCACCGAGCCCCGACTCGGGAGAGAGGCCCGCTTCGGCCGGCGTTAGCCTCGGCAGCGCGCCCCCCGGGCCAGGGCTCGGGAACCAGATGAGACGAGCGGAAACTACTCTTCTCCCGTGTGACGGTGAAGGCGAAAGGCCACACCTCCAGGGCTTCGGCCTCATCCTCGGTGACCTGGGGGTACGGCCCCCATTATGTTTCTGCTCCACCACGCCTTTGGAGCAGCTCCTGTTCCCAAGTTTGCCTCGCGTTCCGAGGCGGCTGCGGGTGTCCAGCAATCTCATCGCTGCTCCAGGCCCATAGCCCGCGGAAGTGGAAGGAGATGAAGGAACGCAGCCCCTGCCTCTGTCACTGCCTCTGGGGGCGAGGGGGCTGGGACGGAGAAGGGGCAGAGGCGGTCTCACCGACTGTGGAACAGTTTCTTTCAGAAGTAATAACCAGAAACAAACACCGACAACTTTTTCATCTGGTTAAAAACGATGATCGGTAAAGTGTGTTTTTCACACTGTTGGTTCTCTGTGGTTTCGTTGGTGTTTGGAATAGTTTGCAGGAATAAACATGAATAAAGTACGAAATCCATTTAACCCGCTGATTTTGATTACTGACGATGACTGATAACGTAAGAGAGAGCAGGGCTGTGCTGAAATCCCGCTCCTGGCGGAGGTCAGCGTGCCCAGACGCGGCCCCAGCCCTGCGGCTGATGTGACGGCTCCTCCAGCCCCTCACCAGCCCGCCGCGTCGCGCCCCCTCCCGCTTTCTGACGGGGCTCTGCCTGTGTTTCCCGTGGAGAATAGTCCCCCCGTCCCTCCCACCTGCAGTGCCCGCCCCTCCTCAGACCTCGGGGGCCCCAGGGCTGCTGACCGTCGGCCTTGACTTTCGTGCCCCTGTGAGCACTGGTCATTGTTTTGTCCCCTCACCCACGCGGCGTCCATCCCGGGCCAGCCCGGGAGCAGGAGGCCACCAAGGCCTGGCTGCACCCGAGCCGGTGCCGGCAGCACCCCTCCAGGGGGGGGCTCGGGCCAGGTGGCGAGCCCGTCACCAGGAGGGCGCGGAGCAGGTCCCCGAGCTTGTCCACCGAGGACCAGACGAGCAGGCCCCTGCCCATCGCGTCATCTCGGGGGCGCTGGACTGGGAGCGGCTGCTAAGAAGGGACTCAGCAGCCCCAGGACGGGGTGCACGTCCCGCCCAGTCCTGCGGGGTCTCCTGGCTCCTGTGTCCACTGCACCTCCCGGCCCCTCGGTCCTGTGTCTCTTTACCGACCGCACTTCCGCCGGCTCTGCTCCCGGCTCATTCGAAATGCTCACATCTGCCAAAGAGGCGCTCGATGTCTGAGTCTTCAGGTCATTTCCGAACGTGCTCCTGCTGGGACCCCGTGACAGGAGGGGAGGGAAGGGGGTGAGCCCTGGCTGCGCCCACCACCCATGCCCCTCGCTCTCCCAGTGGGGGCGGGCTCTTCCCTGGGGACTGAGGCCCAGAGGGGTCAGGAGTGAAGGTGCAGGGCAGACGGCATCTCGGGACCCCAGGAAACCCCAGGGGACGACGGCCAGAGTGTGGGATGGTCTCTGTCGCCACGCAGCACCCCAGAAACCCCCTGGGACGTGGGGCAGTCTCAGCCGAGTGTGCTCTCTCCTGCTGGGGACTGGCCGGGCGGGGGCCTGCGTGCCAGGCAGAAATGACCCTCCCGGGGTTCCCACATCACACAGGGAGCGGGCGCATCCTGAGCCCACGGGGGCAGCCACCCCAGCCCCAGCCGCCATGGGCGAGGGAGCCCCACACGGCGAGAGGCAGCTGCTTCTAAGAAAGCCGACGCTAAGCCAGGCGGCCGCTGAATTAAAATGCAAGGCCTCTCTTCCAGTTCCCTGACAGCCCGTGGAGGGGGGAACCACGCGCATTTCCACGGAAGAGATGAGCATTAATAAGATAAAGCCGTTTTCGGGAGAGCTGACATTTTGATGAATGGGTGGGATGATTGGACGGGAGACATTTGATGGATAATATTTGGGGTTGCTGCAGGTTGCATTTAATTGTCCCTTTGCCGTTCTCAACTTGAGTTAAGTGAGAAGAAACCCTCAGTGATGCTGGAATTTATCTTCCCGGAGGCAGACGCTCGGCTCCGGGCTCAGGCCAGCGGGGAAGCCAGGACCCGCAGCCGCAGCCTCTGGGGGCTCTGGTCCTCTGGGCGCGCAGTCTGCAGGCAGCTCCTGCTTCCCCGGGCGCTCAGCCCGGCGCCGCTGGGCGGGCACGCTAAACGCGCCTGAAGACACCATCCAATAAGGGTATTAATTCTCCACAAGCCAACGCAGAACTCCGAGGCGATTTCCAATAGGACTTCAGCGTGAGTGTTCAATCTGGTTGGAACGCACATCCGTTTGTACAATGAAGTGCGTGTCTATCAGTCATCAAGAAAAGCGGGATGGATAAAAGTGCGTGGATCTTGCCCAAGAGATCTCGGAGGTGCGGAGTGAGCAGACGGCAGAGGAGGCTGCGTCGCCGTGGGGACCGCGGTGACGGCCGCTCCCCTGGAACGTCGCGTGGGCTTGACAGCCCACCGGCGTGAAAGCTAATGAATCGGGCTTCTCTTTCATCTGACGTTCGGAAATGAGAAGCAGATGCCTCAGATATTAAAATATTAAACGATAAATGTGTATAATCTTGGAAGGAAGTAAATATGTGTATAACCTATGGCTGAGACAAATGGTTTTAATGAATATTAGCAACTAAGAAGCTATTACAGAAAAAATGATAAGGAAACAATGTAACCATATTTCCACATTCGTGTGATGGAAGAGACTGTTACCCAGATGACAGAAGAACGTTTTCAGTGAACAGTGTGCTGGATGGTTACCAGCTAGAACACACCAAGAGGTCTTAAAATTGATTTTTTAAAAGACTTTGTTTATTTTTAGACAGAGGGGAAGGGAGGCAGATAGAGAGGGAGAGAAACATCAGTGTGTGGTTGCCTCTCGCACGCCCCCTACTGGGGACCTGGCCCACAGTCCGGGCATGTGCCCTGACCGGGGATCGAACCACCAGCCCCTTGGTTCACAGGCTGCGCTCAATCCACCGAGCCACAGCAGCCAGGGCTTAAAATTGATTTTTAAAAAGACAAAGAGAAAAGACAAAAGTACATGGATAGGCACTTATTAGAAAATTCCCAAATGGTCAAAAATAGCATGAAAAACACACCAAGTCACAAGGAGCCAGGAAACGCCAATGGTTTTGGTAAGACGCCTGTTTTCACGTCTCAGGCAGAAAGCCAGAGGGTGCGTGTGGGTGGAGACCCGAGCACAGGAGCATCGGGCAGCCCCGGCGGGAGCCGTGATACCCCGTGAGCAGCCTCCCAGAAACGTGCCCTGGAATTGCAAACTGCCTCGCCTGCCCACTCTGGCTCCTGGCAACCGCCGACTTCTGCCTCTGCCCCTTCTAGAACCTTCTGCGTACGGTTTCACACCCAGGTTGGTGTGAGGTGAACCTGAGGTTCTCAGGAGTCAGGACAGGCTCCCAGGGGCTGACAGAGGGGCCCCGGCTTCTGAATCTCCGGGGCTGGATCCAGGCCTGAGGCCCTCGGGGGCCTCCCCCCACCCAGCCACATCCTGGCACCTGGCGCCCGCCTACCTGCAGGGTGGGGCCGCAGACCAGCAACCTCTGTCGCTGAGGAGGCTCCCAGCCCAGCTCAGGCTCAGCAGGCGACTTTCGGGGTCACAGGTGGCCCAGGCGGTGCCGTGCTGGGTCCGCCCTGGCCGAGGGAGGTGTCCTGAGGACGCTCTCAGCCCTGGGCACTGAGGCCATTACTGGCTCCAGAGAGCACGCCCCGGGCAGCGCTCACCCCCACGGCGGGGTCTCCGTCTCCCCGCCCACCCCCTCTGCTCTCTGGCCCAGGTCCCTACCCTTTGGGTCTCGGGACCTTCTTTCACGAGAAATGCTGGGTAGAAGAGAAAGGATGGCCCAGGGCGCAAGGACAGACCGGACAGGGGACCCCAGGGGAGGGCAGCACAGGAGGGGACCTGGGGAGGCCCCAAGGGGACAGGGCAGGAGCGCAGACCGGGCCGCCCGGGCAGGGAACGCTCCCCCTCAGGGGCCGCGGGCCTGAGGCCTCCTCACTGCCGGCCTCTTGCCGGAGGGGCCTCCCGTCCCGGTCCAGGTGACTTTGGTGGGAGCAGCCGAGCGCCGGCCGGGGTGATGGACTCGGTGGTTTGCTCCGAAGCCTTTGCTGCTGACCCTCCCCTGCAAACGAGCGTCGCAGAAAGACCTTAATAACTTGCTCCGTGACTTGGCGGCGCCGAGCTAACACCATCAATCCCCGTTTCCATAGTTGGCAGAAGGCTCTAAGCACCTCTAATACTTTCTAAATCTGACAGTTTTAATTATTTCCCTTCACCACTATTGATCAGGCCCGTCAGCCTGGGACTTTGAAGGAGGGCCTTGGTCAATGCCCGTGGCCAATACCGGAGCCGATCCCTCCTTGGCCACGCATGGGTCTGGCCGTGGTCCGCGGGCTGGGCGGGGCGGGGCGGCCCGCTCGCTCACGGCAGCCTGGCCCCCTCTCAGGTGGCATCAAGGGGGAGTCTCTGACGGCGGGTGTCCCACGGGCCGGGGGGACTTCCCTCTGAGGCCCACGGTGAGCCCGTGGTGGGGGTGAAGAGTGAAGCCCCACCCTCGCGCACCCCTGAGATGAATGAGGACGTGTGCCCTTCCCCCACACACCTGCAGGTGAAGCAGGAACACCCCTGGAGGGCAGGCCCGGCAAGGACACCCACCTGCTTTCGTTTCTGTGTCACTCACATTTCTTTCATATCATTTTTTAAGATTTCCCACCTGCCCGCAGACCTGCCCCTGCCGTGTGGCGGCAGCAGACCGCCCCCCAGCCCCAGGTCAGACACGACGGCGATAAGGAGCCCTCTCCCGACCGATGGGCGTGAAGTAAGTGCCCCTGGTGGCCTCCCCGGGGTGGTGACTCTCCAGCAGGTGACACTCCGGCAGGTGTCTTTGCGTGAGACCTTCCCGGAAGGGACACCTGGGGCGGAGAGAGCGCACATTCCAACTCGGCATCTTTGGGGTTCAGCCGCCCCCGGAGAGGCTCACCGTGTGGGCTCTGCCACCGAGGACGCCCCCGCGCTGCCTCCGGCCACGGCCACGGCCACACGCTCGGTTCTCAACGCCCCCTCCCGGCCAGGGGGCTCCTTCTGCGTCTTCACTGGTGCACACTTGCCCGTGAATGTGCCTGCTGTGCAGCTGTTGCTTCGTCCTCGCCTTCCGTGGGGCACTTACCCCTGTGGACAGCACCCCGCGGTTCTGCACACGCAGCGAACATTTGCCCTACCGGCTCCGTGGCTCCCGATGCCTCTTCCACCCGACGTTTCCGTTTTCACGTTGACACTTTTTCATGTCTGAGACCCACGTGGCCTTAGAAGAGAGTGTCGTTGCCGTGCACAGCTTGTGGTGGTTCGTGCCTTCGAGTTTCCCAGACAGCCCCTCACGCACGGCCTGGAAGCCGAGTCCCGAGGCGGCGATTTCGGTGTTATTCGGCCGCGACGTCTGTACCCCATGCCACGTTCTCGTGTGTGCTGTGATCTTCCTCTGCTTTTCATTATTCTTTCTCCCATCGATCTTTCTACTTGTACCCCATCGGTTGAATCCAGCATTCATCGTTGTCCTCCGTTTCGGGCTGAAAGTCTGTCTGCGCTGCTCTCCCTGTCTCCACGGTCTGGCCGCGAGTGCGCTCCCTGGTGCGCACAGGGGTGGGTAGGAGGGCGCGGCCAGGCGGGAGTTCACTCTTGTGTTACTATGTATCAGTCATTGGCCAGGCGGGAGGTCACTCTTGTATTACTATGTATCAGTCATTGGCCAGGCGGGAGTTCACTCTTGTGTTACTATGTATCAGTCATTGGCCAGGCGGGAGGTCACTCTTGTATTACTATGTATCAGTCATTGGCCAGGCGGGAGTTCACTCTTGTGTTACTATGTATCAGTCATTGGCCAGGCGGAAGTTCACTCTTGCGTTATTATGTATCAGTTATTGCATTCCTCGCTGGTAGTGCAACTACACACCTCCGTTTGCCCGCCCCTGTGTGTCAGGTTTAAATTTCAGAAGAAGGAAACCGGGTTGGATTGCAACGGTGTCAGGTGAACACAGTCGTCCGGGGAGAGTCCGCCCCACACACAGCAGTCCATCTGCCCACTGAAGCTCGCCGTGTCCCCAGTAGACGGGGCATCCTTGCAGCTTTTCCAGGGGCTCGCAGCTCTTTGAAACAGACACAGTGCGTGTCCTGTGTTCCCCGGGATGTCTGAGTTCTCTGTCACTAGTGTGGGTGTGGCAGGTGAAGGTCTTCTCTTCGCGGTCACTGCCGACCTGTTGTAAAGCTCCAGGGTCGGGGGGCGGGGCGGTGGTCTGCCACCTGGCCGCCTTCCGTACGCAGACACAACTCTGAGAGTCCCCGTTTCATCCCGCTGGCTTTCCCAGGGCTCCCCATCCCGTCTGGTAGTGATGGGGCTCTTCTAAGGCGTCTTCCTCTGTGACACCTGCAGTCCCCCCCCCGCCCTGCACCACCGCGCTGGGGGCTCTCCACGGGACGGCCCGCGTCCGGTTCCCCATTCGCTCCTTCCGCCGTCTCTCATGGAACATCTGCTGTGCGTGATCCCATCTCCTAGGCCCCGGAGAGGCCGGGGGCTCAGCGTCTGGGGACAAAGCTCCTGAGAAGCACAGCGGTGCCCGCCGTGGTCCCCGACGCTTCCAGGTGACGCTTCAGAGGACACAGTGTCCTCTGTCGGGCTGCTGACTCTGCGCGTCCCTTTGGGCGTTTACCTCCGGGTCATGGAAACATGTTAACGAAGATGCTTTTCATTATGGATCTGTTAAAACTAAGAAACTAGGTGGGCACTTCACCTCTGGAATGCACTCGGGGTTCACCGAGATGCCAGCCGGCTTTGTTTACCAGTTACCAGTTAATGCTCGTAAGTTTCCCAAAGGTGAGACCATCCTTGCGCTTCCGATGGAAAGAAGCCTTGTGGCGGCGAGCCCGGTGGAAGGGCCTCCCGTCGCCTGCGGGAATTTGGGTGGGGCTGTCTGCTCAACGGGACGTCCGGGGGACCCCCCCACTCCGCCTGCCCCCCCACACACCCGGCCCGTGCCCAGTGATCGGGCCCATCGCTGACACCTTTGTGGTCATTTCCCTCCTTACAGTGACTTTTTCTCTTTTCAGATAATTTCTCTCATTTACATTTTCCTAAGTACATGCCTTTTCCATTCAGCTTTTAAAACATGTTTGTGTTATTTTCTTATAATTATTCTCCTTCTCGCCCCGATTCGCCACATTTATTTTATCAGCATCTCAGAGGAGGAGCTATCGGTTCCGCCGATCAAGCTCACCTGCTCATTTATCTTTCTTTTCCCAGCTCTACTGAGACACAATCGACATATAATTAAAAAGCGGATTTAAATCGTGCGTGTGAGGGGTTTGGGCAGCTGCGTGAACCTGCGAGGCTGCCAGCACGTGTCCCCCACCGCCCCAGCCCCCATGCGGCGTCCCCCCCACCCCCCCCGAGGCTCCTCTCTCGGGCTCCGACGTCGCCCGAATTTTTCGTCTGCTGGTGCTCTCCCCCAAGCCCCTGCGCTGGGCTTACACGTTTCGCTGCTTCTCTTCTTCTTCCTGTTGCTGCCCGCAGTTTCCATCCCCCATCCCTGTGTTTTCCAGTGTCTCTCTCCCACCCCTGCACGTGGAGCGGGGCCCTGGCTGCGTGGCGGCCCCTCTCTGCCGCCCGAGGCGTGGGGGACGCTCTGTTCCCGGTTGTCTCCAAGGTGGTGACCGGTCGGTCCGTGTCTGATGTCCTGGCAGCTGAGTCCTCATCATCCTTCCCCCGTTGGCTGAGATTTCTCCAGAACTTTGTGTGTTGAGTGATTTTTACTGCATCTGGACACATTCCACGTTTTCCTACGAGACTCGGGCCTGCTGTGGTCTCAGGCGAAGGTGGATTTGGGCACATTCTGCTGGGACAGGATGTCTGGACTGTGTTAGAGCCTCAGGCCCCACCGGCCCCCTGTGCCCCGTGGTCCTGGGCCAGTGCCGTTCCCAGCAGTCCCGTGGATGGCCCACGTGGTGGCCACCGAGCCATGGATTCAATACCCAGCTTTTCAGGCCCACCTGGAACGCCTCCCTCACCCCCCGTCCCCACCCCAGACTCCCCTTCCTGGGTGGGGCCAGAGAGGGGAGGCTCGTTTCCCGGCCACCACCCGTCTACCGTGACGACATGTCCACCCAGGCCCAGGTGCCAGGAGGACGCGTGAGGAACCAGCTGTGGGGGCTCACCACACACAGTGGGGTCCCCGCTCCTCTGTGAGGCGAGGGCTGCCCACCTCAGAGCACCCGGCTGGCTGTCCCGCTGTCCCCACGGTGCCCAGTCACGCTGCATGCCACCCGGCTCCGATGTGCAGCAGGGGGACGGCAGACTTTTCTCCCACTCACAGCCCCTCCCCCCTCAGACCGGAGGCGGCCGCTCCTCCAGGTGCCCTTGCTCTCCTTGCCCAGGCTGGCGGGGGGGCCGGGAGACCGCAGTGTCGTGGGTGGGGGGAGGAACCCAGGACGCAGAGTGCCCGCACACCGCCCACGACCACCTCGTCCCGGCGTCCTCGGGCAGCTGCTCCAGGGCCGGTGACTTCGCGGCCACACACAGGGTGCAGGGCGCCCCCGCCCCCGCTGTCCCCCGTGCTGGGACCCCTGTCCCGACAGGGGGCTCTGGTTTTCACGTCTGTCCTCGGGAGAGTGGCGGATCGATCACCGCCCGTGATCGGTGGCGATCTGCATCTCCGCTCCGTGTTCTAGGCTCCAGCTCGTTACTCCAACTGGCCTTCTCTCGTTATTTTTAAAGGCTGTCTCTGTATTAAGGCCGATTACTCTCTGGGATGAGCCGTGAACACGCGCTCCGTGCACTGTGCCTCGTTCTGCTTTGTTTATTGTATCTTTACCCGCAAAGGTGCTTCAGTCTCTCTGTGGTCAAGGTCACCCTCCTTCTTACAGACAAGCTCGTTTCTCCTGGTCGTTGTTAGTTCATTTTCTACCCTTTCTAACCATTGGGAATCTACCCTCAAACAGGGTGTGCGAAACGGCTCCAACGTTACCCGTCCACGCAGCTGCCCCGTTACCCGGTACGACTGGAAAACACCCACGTCTCTCCCACTGTCCAGGCGCCTTCATTCCCCGCTGGGTCTGCGCGGGCAACTGTCCCCATTCCTGGGCGCTCCCGCCTCTCGCTAGCCCGTCTGCCCGCGCCCCGCCGCCGCCCTCCGACAATCCCGAGGCCCCGGGCAGCTTCAGCGTCTGACACGGCGGGCCCGCACTCCGCTTCCCCTCCCAGGGTTCGCTCCCGACACGCTCGGGGCGACTTGCCCCGCTCTGGAAACACAGCGGAAACCCGAGGGAATCAAGTGGGGGTTTTAGAAAACGGTCCTATACGCGTACACATATGTATGTGATTGGGACGTTTTACCCTAACGAGGATATTTTTTCCTTGTTTTCTCCGGTTCACTTCTGTGGAGTTGTCTTCTCCCTTCCCTCAGAGAAGCCACGTTCACGCATCGGCTCGGCGGGTCACCGGCCTCCCGCGCCACAGGACACGGGACACGGGACGCGGGACACGGGACACGGGAGGGTGCTTGGCAGCCGGGGGGTGGGCGTCCCTCCCCACTGTGCTCCGAGCCGGCCATCACTGAGGGATTAACGGGGCGATTTGCCGTCTCCATGCCTGACGGGGCCACGCCCCGGCCTCAGCCTTTCCCAGACGTATTTTCGGGGGCGGCGGTCCTGGGAAGAGCGCACTCGGGGGTTCGGTACCCCATCCTCCGAGGCACCTCCACGGGGAGGCTAAAAACAGCAGCGGGCATTCCGTGCTGGCATTCGACACCCTGTCATCTTGAGCCTCGTTCCTGAAGGAGAAAGTTCCTGCATTTACATCATCGGATTCTTACCTGAAGAGAATGAGACCTGCTAAAACTTTGAGGTTTACTTGCCGTGAATCAACACTTTCCTTCTCCCACCACTTCACGCCACGGTTCACCAGACGTGGCCCAGAAGGGGTTTCGGCGCACCTTCCTGTCCTCTCGTTTCCTCCCCCTGGTTGCCCCACACGCCGCGCCCACCGTCTCCCACGGAGGGATGGCTGTCAGAACCGATTCTGCGTGTCCCTTAGAACGTGCCGTGAAAACGCTTTCATCAGCCGCAACTTAATGGAACACCTGTCACGTGTTCATTCACCAAATACGTGTCAACGCCGCCTGAGCTCCTGTTTCCACAGTCCCTGGGGGGGGTCAGGGACCCCCCAAAAAATGGTCAGAGCCTCCCTCGGCGTCCCGATGCCCACGTCTCAGTGGCTGAGACGGAGCTGCTCCCTGGCCCTGCGGCCAGGGCACCTGCCTGTCCCTCCACTTCAACTGTCCCTTCCCTCCCTCTCTGCCTCTGTCACGGGCTGTCTGCATCCAGGACCAGCCATGGGAAGGACGGTCACTTCTGCGTGGCTCACGGCACGCCCGTGGGCACGGAATGAGAGTGCCCTGCGGGGGTCGGCGGGGCCGGAGCGGGAGGTCCCAGAGAAGGTCCTGGAGAGGAGGGGAGGTGTGCCCGGTGGGGGACGAGCACAGTCCCTCCCAGGTGCAGAGAGCCGCCCCCACAGGGCCACGGTGAGCACTGCCTGCGGTGCCCTGGGGGGCCCATCACTGTCCCCCACCACCGTGAGGCTGGCCTGCCCAGCCCAGGGCACTCCCAGTCTTCACACGCACGCACATCAACTCCACACCCGAGGCCCTGCAGAGGCAACCGGGCCCGGCCCCAGACTCCTGCCCGGGGGTGCTCAGTGAGCAGGACACTCCTGTGGGCGTCCAGGCCGCCAGGGCAGGCGGGGCCTTGCTCCCCTGCTCTCCCTTCCAACAGCACTGCCCGTCCGCCGCTCCGTGCGGAAGCTTTGTGCACGTTTGTGTCACTGTGCATGTGTCACACCAACAGACAGGAGACAGAACGCCCTCTGTTACACGGCGACGCTCACGGACATTCCCCCAAACTCGCCCGACACACTGACGTCCGGCGTGTGAGCGGGCTGGTGCCGGGCCGGGCGGGCTCTGCGGTCCAGGGGCCAGGGCGGGTCCCCGCCATGCCCTCCCCGTGCGTGGGCTGCTGTGAGTGTCAGAGGCAGCGCAGGCCCCGTGGTGGGGAGGGGATGTGAACACGTGTGCATGTGTGTGCCCGCTCATACATGCACGTGTTGGTGTGGCTGTGTGTCCAGGTGGCAGGGAGAGTTTTTGGGGGGGTCCTTAAGCGGTGAGGCACAGGCAGTTCAGGCCAGTCCCCCGCGCCCCGCCCGGAGCTCCGTGGCCGGGGACGTGTCCCCGCTCAGCCTGCCTGCACCCTGCTCAGGCTCCTCCAGGCCCGCCGCGGGTCTGCTGAGGCCGCATCAGGCGCTTCACCTGTAACAAAACTCAGAGATGTCCCCCCTCTTTGTTGGAAAATACAACGCAGGTCAGAAGGAACTCTGTGGCCTGCGGACTCTCGGGTGGGGGGGGGAGGGTGAGCCTGCTGCATCCTTAATGGGCACAGTGGGGCCTGGAACTCGTCGGAAAATATGGAAGCAGTGACGGTCATTAGCTGAGTGTGGCCACGTCTCCCAGCCCCCGGCCACCCCAGCAGCAGCTGATGACCGAGCGGATCCGCTTCTGGAAGCTCCAGACCCCGGGACACCGGTGTGGGAGCCGAGCTGCCCGGCTCCCTGCCCACCCCAGCGGCTTCCGCAGATCAGATGGCTGTTTCCACCCGGTAAGCACAGGGTGTGTGTGTGTGTGTGTCTGTGTGTGTGTGCCTTCGAGTATCTGTGTGTGTGTGTGTGAGAGAGAGAGAGGGGGGCGGGCAGAGAGGAGTGCTGTGTCTTCCCTTTGTCTTAACAAGGCTCAGGCCCTGGCATACAAATAGGGGCGAGCGGCCACAGGATCTGAATCAGTCCCGTCGGGGACGGGCCCTCGTGCTGCCTGTGTCGGGACGCCAGGGACGTGCCCCGAGGACCCCCAAGCCTCGCAGGCCAGCCCCCGTGGTGGACACAGGAGACGGCCCGAGGCACTGGATGCCGGGCCCCTCACAGGCCTCTCCTGGGAAGGAAGGGGGTGGTGGCCCTGTGTCACCGCTGGGGGACATGGCTCCCGGCTCCCCCCCCCAGTGAGCTGGGCAGCGTGGGCCCCGAGGTGCGGAAACCAGCCGGGAGGGCAGGCAGGGAGCCGGGAGCGCACGTGGCCTCGGGGGCCCAGGCCCGGTCGGGCAGAGCTCAGCCCCTGGACACGCCCTGCCCCGTCCCCCTTTGTGTGTGACGTGGGGAAAGCGAGGGACAGGTGGCCCCTCTGCTGGTTGACTTCCAGGGACCCTGTGAGCGTGAGCAGAGGGTCAGGCGCCTGGGGAGGAGCCCTGAGTGCCGTGGGTCCGTGGGTCTGTGGGTCCGTGCGTCCATGCGTCTGCGCGTCCACCCCCACCTGCCGGAGGAGAAGCCTGCAGGCGGCTCAGGCTGGGAGGAGCCAGTGCCGGACGCTCGGGGGAGGGCGGGCACCCCAGCGTGTCTGCGCGTGGGTCAGAGGGGAAGAAACAGGAGTGAGGTCCAGCCCCACGCTGTGTCCGGCACTGGCATCAGAGGGTCCGCACGCCTTACACTCCGGTTTTCAGAGTCGTGCGCAGAGAGGCCGGGCCCAGCGGCCCCGGCTCCGGCTGCGGGTGGTGTTGTTGCCCCCCCGCCCCCCTCCATCCTGGGACCCCACAGCTGAGTGGCCCGGGCAGACTCCGCGCTGCAATCTTACTGTTCCCTCCTGATGAGAGGAGTGAGGAAGAGGAGGCCAGCTAACCGCAAGGCGGGCCCCTGCTGCTGCTGCTCTGGTGCGTCCCTGCTGCCGTGCTGTCCCTGCAGAGTCCCCACAGCCCGGCCTGGGAAGCGTGAGCCAGAGGGTGGCACCTCCCTGCTCCCCGGGCCTGGCGAGTTCACTCCCCGCAAAGCTGGTCTCTCAGGCCTCCCTCCCACCACCCCCTCCCGGGCCCTGGGTTTGCCCTGCTCCGTCCCTGGGGTCTCTGAGTGTCCGCTCCCGCCTCCTCCATGGGCACGTCGCTCTCCAGGAGGCCCCTGGACACTGGCCCAGTTCTCTTCTGCCCTCCCTTCCTCTCCTGCCTGTTTCTCTCAGCTGTGCCCCTGCCTCCGCACTGCTGACCTGTGGTTCCCTGGTCTCGGGCCACCCGCCTCGCGAGGGAAGGTGTGTGTCTCTGTTCACTGCTGCGTCCCCAGGACCTGGGCGGCCCCAGCAGGGACTCCAGCACCTGGTGAGCCAGGGAGGAGGGGGAGGGGAGGGGCAGGCGGGCAGGCGGGCAACACCCCATCTCACTGGGCACCCTTCCCACCCCCACCCCCCGAGCAGCCTTCCCCCCGCATGGCTGTTTGCAGACGGTGCGCATGCCTGCTCAGTGCGCTTCAGACTTCAGTGCGGCCTGCGCCAGCCCAGACGCCCAGGGGCCAGAGACCGCAGTGTGCCCACAACCTCTGCCAGCCGACGTCTGGGAGGGGCGGGCGGGCGACATTCCCCAGGCGCAGAGGATAACTTCATAAAGCCCAATCTTATTAAAGAGCAGACAGCATTTAAAACCAATTTGAAGTCGATGAATGTTCACACACACCCCCCACGCATTTTAATGGCCGAGACACTGTACCTTCCAAATCCATTTTATCCTGGTTTGAGCAGCCCGCGCCGTGGAAATGGCTTAATCGGATTCCTCCGTCCCTCCCGGGCAGGCGGCCGGCTCGGGGGGCTGCATCTGCTCTCCAGAGCTGCCGGGCGGTGCGGCCCTGCCGGGCGGTGCGGGACAGGCGGCAGCGCCTGCGCCGACGTGGCGTCTGCACCGTGGGCGAGGCCGGAGTGTGAGGCTGGCCGCTGTGAGGGTGCAGGGACCACCTTCCGCCCCCCACCCCAATCCCAGACGCCAGGTCTCTGTGCCTGCCGTTCATTCTGTGGTCAGCAGCTCCCTCTCTCCTACGAACCATCATTGAAAACACTTTCCCGGGAGAGAAACTCTTGAAAATGCCGCCTTCCTGGGGGAGGGCGGTGACCTGCCCCAGGGGCCTGATACCAGGCTGGGGGTTGGTTTCGGGGAGTCGTGACCCCACTAAGGAGAGCTCTCATTTCAGGGGACCCGGAGCGAGGACAGCATACTCCTCATCTCGTGCCACGCTCGCGAGAATGTTGAGGGGTAAGTTTTTTAAACAGCAGATGCAAAGGCTGGACTTTTGGAGACCTTGTGTCGACGGCATGGTGCCGGCGGTGGCCGGGCGGGGTCTGAAGGTGGCCCACAGGGCCGCGCTGCCTCCCCGAGTGGACACGGTTCTGTGCCTCGTGTCCGGTTTGGAAGAGAGCATGTGACGGATAGGGTCCTGCGGGTCGACCACTCCGAGGACAGGTGTCCTGAGCCGCCACCCCGTGGAAGGCCACGGCAGCCTGGATGTGGGAGCGGGCCATGTGTGGTGGCAGCTGCTGGGACCCGGCCAGGCACTCACGGCGGAGCGACCTGCCGGCCCTGGGAGCAGGCGACACCACGGTTTTGAAGCCCACTCTGCGGAAGAGGCAGGTGGATTTGGTCGTTGTCCCCATTGAGCTTCTGCCTCCATCGGGGTCTGCAAACAGAGTCCGGCCCCGGCCTGTCCTGTCAGTGAGGTTCCATCGGAGGACAGCCAGGCCCGTTCACTTATGGCCCATGGCTCCTCGTGCTGCGCCACAGCAGGGCCAAGAGGGGGCAACTGGGACCTCGACGTCCAAAGAGCCTAAAATATTCACCTTCTGCCTCCTCGCAGGCTGGCCTGGCTGTGAGAGAGCACCCCGCACCACCCTCAAGAACCCGCCCCCGTGGTGGAATGAGCTCACCAGCCCCAGTCTCCACCGGGCCCCTCGGACCTCGGAGAACAGATTCTGCACCAGCCCAGCCAGGGCCCCCGACGTTCCTGGCAAACGGCCAGGAAAGTCAAACTGAGCCCGTGAGTGAGGAAAGCAGAAGGAAGACAGACACCCTGTGGGAAAGGCTTGTTCCTCCCGCACCAGAGGCCAGAGCGCACCCCCAGAGGATCTGCCAGGCCCCGTGATGCTCCTCACCTGGGCAGGTGGCGGCGCACGCCAGGCCCTCCGCTTAGAGAGCCGGCTCCTGAACCTGCCAGGCAGGGTCTGTCCCTCTGTCATATCTGCACTGTGCCTTGTCCCCCCCAGGACCCCGGTCACAGAGAGATGTGGGAGGGGAGGAGCGGGGTCGGGGGGGGTCTCCTGAAGCAGATATGTCAGTGCAGGTGTGCGGGCAGGTAATGGATCGCCACCTGCTAGGTGAACCTGTGGACCTTGTCCTGCCAGTCACCGCCGGGCTAAGAGCAGAAAATGCCTGTCCCCCCCAGGGAGCTGTGTTGTCCGACACGCCCTTGACACTTCCCCAAGGACACTGGTCCCGCCTGCCCCCCCCCAGGAGCCGCCCACGAGCTCCGAGGCCACGACGCCGATCCCGTGAACAAAGGCCCCTGTTTATTCATTAACCGCCTGAGCGTCGGACTTCCACCAACGACCAGGACAGGACTTAGACATCCCCTGTCTGCTGTCCAATGACTTGATTTTGTTTGATTTTATTCACAAAATAATTAGCCTACTAAGCATCTAATTATTGCTAAAGCACGCGTTATTGGGATCAGCGCAGGGAGGGCTGGGAGATGAACAAACACCGTTGCCTGGGGGTGGGCCTCTGGACGCAGTAACATTTGAAATAAGTTATTTTCTTTTAATAAGGTGGCTGGGATTTACCGGTCTGGTCCGGCATTGTTTGTGCCTGGATACAGTTTCAGGCACCTGCTTCCTTTGAAAGGCAACAGTGTTTCCCATTGAAAGTCGACTCAGAAAACAATGCCTCACAGCTCAAGGTCAAAGCTCTCCTCTAATCCCAGTAAGCAGGGTGAATCTTTTATCTGGTGCCTCTCAGAGATTAAGGCTGCTCATCCCCTTCCATTTATTAACGAGCGGGATCTGCGTGTCCGCGGCAGACACCAGTCGGGGAGGCTAATTAGAGAGATGGGCAGATAGGGCGATGGCTTACAATGTATCTACCCACACAGCCCGCCTCGCCCCGGGCTCGGCGCGCAGGAGCGGTGTCTGTCTGCGTGCGCTCTGCGGGTCCGGGAAAAGACGCCGCTGCAGGTCTGCCTTCCCGGCTGGCTGCATCAGAAAGTTTCTGCCCGTGGCCGAGAGGATGTGGCGTCTGCATCGGGTGACTTCAGCGAGGACCCGTCCTGGTTCACCCTCGCCCTGGACTGTGACCTGGCCTCTGGGAGCCCTTTTTTTTAAAACATGTTGCGGCGGGGGGGGGGGGGGTAGAAAATGCACCTGCAATGTTTTGCGTCCCTCCTGACCCTAACCCCGCACCCAGGCTGCCCGGGAAGCGGGGAGAATTCCCAGCATGCTTGGAGACACTCCTGACCTCTGCCCCCTGTTGGAAGCTCTCGCTGGGGTCCCGCCCAAACCCCAGGAAGATGGCGTCACCAAGGGCTGGGGTGCCCTTGACATCAGAGAGGGGAGGCCGCCCCACGCCCTTCCCAGTCCCCCGGGAGGACCCGGCTGGAGTCTGTGGGCTGAGTTCAGGTGTCCCTTGGTCCCGAAGGAGAAAGGCTCGCCCCTCCCCCCGCAGGGTGGCCCAGAGGTGTGGGTTGGGGGGAGGCACCTTTTCCCTGGAGAGGAAAAATCGCTCTGATAGACCTATTTTTATCACCTGTCAATTGTGTAAAGCCCTTTTCAATTTGGGGGAAAAAAGCCAGAGCTGCTGAAAAATCAATCAGGAGGTGAGGCCTCTTTGGAAAGAGGAATTATCACCCGTTCCCAGATGTCAGCCTTTGAAGACAGAGCCGCCTGTCTGAGCGTGGGGGGGCGGGAGCAGCTGGGGGTGGGGGGGCCCACAGCATCCCAGGCGGCCAGCTGGTGGGGGAGGGGCGCGCCGGCCACACACGGCCCTCCGCGCCAGGGCCCAGAAGTAGCAGCCACTGCGCCAGAAGCGCCCGGTGAGTCTGGGGTTTCTGGGGAGGGTGAGCGGGCACAGATGCTTGGCGGAGAGTTTTAGGAGGGTCCGAGAAGGGCCGGGCCGCGGTCACCTGGGGACAGGCACGCTGCGCGTGTGAAGCAGCCTCCCCCCCATGCATACTGACTCCGCGCCCCTCCTCCGTGCGGGTCTGGCCTCAAGCGGGGACCATGGCCCACGTGCCAGGAGTGTCACCTCTGAGCCGTCCCTGCAGGGTGACACCCTCGCTGGGCACGGCAGAGACTGAGCCCAAGCCCCAGGAGCCCTGCCCTCTCTGTGCCAGGCGGCGATGGGGCTGGCACGGGGCTCAGCCCTCAGGGCCACCAGGCAGGGCTCACGAGGCTCTGCCAGGGGAGGGGTGGGGGGTGCCAGGCCTGTGGGCCGCCTTCCATCCCCTGGAGCTGGAAGAGTGGAAACATCACCCAGGGCTTTAACCAATGGGACTGAGGCTTTCCCCATCCAATCAGAGCTGCACTGCTGTAACCCTCAAGAGCTTCCTCACCAGCCAATCAGAGCAGCTCTATCCCTGAGTGCCTTTTGGACCAATCAAACTGTAAGGACTTGGAGTCCTCATTTGCATGGGGATGGACCAATCAGAGACCAGGGGCAGGCACTTGTGTCTATATAAGCCAGCTGCCCGTTGACTTGCTGGGGTTTTTATCTCTTAAAAGGAGAATGTGGTGTTTTCCTGGGTGAGCTAAACTGAAAACGTGTGGTGTGGTGTCATAGCAGAGCTGTTTGCGCCGCATTTTCTGTGGGTGCTGGCTTGATCCCAACAAGCATAGGTTGGTGACATCTGATCTATGTAACCATGTAGAATATCGATGCGTTTACGTCCGCACGTTGGTAACACGAACGCCAAACCAATGCCGCTGTACCGCGCTCCCCTCGCGCCCACCGCACGCCGCTCTGACTGCAGTGAGTCGGGACTCGGAGCCACCGCGGCACCTCGTCGGCGCGGGAACACTGCCTTCCTGAGATGCTGCCGCCTGCGGTGGACAGCCCGGCGAGCTAAGACGCTTTCCCGGGGACGCAGCGGGCCCAGACCCACCCTCGGCCCCCCGGGTTGCGGATGTCATTGCCCTGTGGAAGAGTGTGCCCCCCTCCCCCTGCCCCCGGCCGACCCTGAGCTCGGGCGGAAGGAACACCCATCACGATTCTGTGTCTGCGGTGAAATTATTTACAGACCGGGGGCCGCACGGAGGACTCGGGCCTCACAGACGCCACAGCCCTGGCCGGTCCCTCCGGAGCAGCTCATGCAGATCAAACTCATTAGGAGACGCATCTCAGATGCTGGTGTGAGATTAGTAACCCCTGTTTACGGAAGCCCAGCTCATTTACTTCCAGCCCGAGGCTCCAGCCACTAATTATCTGCAAATCACTGTTCTAAACGACCTCTCCGCTGTTTCTCTCTAGGAAGCTAAGCGACCGAGTGACACAAACTTTCCGTTCATCTGTCTCATGTCGCTTTCCCCTGTGTAGCGTTTGTGTTACACTGTAACCAGGCGCAGGCCCGGCGCTGAGCACCTGGTTTGCCTCCTGCAGAATCTTCCTGAGATGCCAGGGCCGAGGGGCCCCAGCCTGCTCCCCACCTGCCCTTTTTCCTTTTGCTGTGAGAACGCTCTTCTCCTGGACCTGCCGTTGCACATGTCCTGCCCAGGTGCAGCCCCAGGGCCACGCGTCAGGATGGCTGGCTGCCCTCACATACCCGCCGTGCAGGTGGCCCACACTGCTCTCCCAGAGCCCCACGAAGACTTGGGGAGCAGCCGGTGCCCATGCGGTTCCTGCCTGATCCCGGCACCTCCCCCCTGGGGCGCTCTCCATCTTCCTGCCTCCGGTGCCATCTGGAAAGGCCAACCCACCCCGCCCTCCCCACAGGGACAGCGCCTCGGGTGATGGGGATGCAGCCCAGTGGCCTTGCCTCCTGCATGTCTGACTTTGGTCTGAGGTTGAGCTGCTCCACCGGTGCCGTCTCAGCTCTTGGGGACAGGGAAGGCTGGCCATGCCCTGAACAGCTGGCTAGGCATGGTGACCAGCACCCGTGGCTGCCTGGGGGCGCAGGGAGGGTGTATTCTCCTAGACTTCAATTTAACTTCATCTCTCTGGTTGGCCTGTAAATACCTAAAGCCTGTGGGCTCATCCCGTTTGAGGCAGAGGCTCCGCTTCCTGCCCCATCAGCTGGGCTCCCCCACCTGCCCTCAGGTGCCTGCTTGTGGGGAGGCACGGAGCCTGCACCCCGGGGGCCGTGCTGGGGAGCGACCACTCAGGTGGGCAGCTGCCCAGGGTCGTTCATTAACCAGCCCTCTGGTGGGGACCGTGAGCGCGCCCTCCGTGCCCTCCCTTGGCTGTTTCTCAATGGTGCCTGGGGACCAGGCTCGCACTGGGCGGCTCGGAGGTTTTGTCCCAGGGAGGAGGAGTGGATGGCGGGCACTGGGGTCCGGACACCCGCTGCAGGCTGGCAGGGACCATCGCTCACTGTCTGACACTTCTTGGACAGGCGTTCCGATGGGGACATGTAACCTAGAGGACACCGACATGGGTGGCGGCGGGGTGAGGGGGTGACCAGCTACGTGGAAGACGCCAACGGCCTTGCCAAGCAGAGGTCATCTGAGGCATCCCCCTTTCTCGTCCCGGGAGGGCATCCTGGCGCACCCAGGGGAGTGGGTACTTCCTGGAGACCCCTACCCTGCAGAGGGGTGAGGGAGGGACACAGCCCCAGGGCCTGGCCCAGCCCCCGGGAGTGGGGACGGCTCAGGGCCACTCCTGGGCTCAGGGCTGAGTTCCCAGCACACAGCTGCCTCCGTGGTTTCTGCGCACTGTCTGGGGTGAGAGGAGACAGATGAAATGAAGACAGGAGCGTAATCGCATCAGCTACATGCTGGGGGGCGCAGGCTGCAGCATGCACCCCTCCCCTGCTCACCACCACCCACCCGCCCGTCCCCAGAAGCACAAACAGCGGCACTGAACTACCTCCTCCGCTCGGCCTGGGTTCTGGCTGTTCAGGGTGCGGTGGGGGGGGGCTCTCTTTTTGCGGCAGCCGCTTGGTTTTCTCTGTGGGTCTGCCTCCGACTGAGGGACAGCGCTTGGACCCCACGGGAGGCTCTGGGGACCCTGACTGGGGGGCCCCCTTCCTCTCCCTGCCTGTTTTAACTGTAAACATTTCTGGGGAAACTCCTCTCCTCTCTGCCTGGGCCACCCCTCGCCCGCCGCCCCCAGGCACAGCCAGTCTGCCAGCTCCCGCTGGAGAAGCCCAGGTAACCCGCTGGCACGAGAGTGCTGAGCAGCACGCGAAACAGGATGGAGGGTCTGGGGTCCAGCCGTGCGTGTGAGGGACAGACAGGGCCGCCTGGAAGCATTCTCCTGCTGAGCCCCCTTTCCCTCCCCCCCAGGGTGAGGTGCACCAGGGACTAAAGAGAACCTCGGTGAGAAATGTGGCCACTGCCCTTGCAGCCGGGGCGCAGCGACCAGAGACACAGCCGTGGTCCTGAGACCCCTGGCTAGAGGCCTTGGCAGCACCCCACCCCCCGTGTGAGCTCAGGTGAGCCCGTCACCTTCCAGTGGGAGGAATGGGGGGACACATGTAGTGCGGTGCCTGGTGAGCATCACCCGTCATGGTCATGATCGCTGTCATCGTTTTCCTCGGGACAGAAAAAGTGCAGCTGGTTCCTGGGAGTGGGGGGCATGGCCGGAGTGCACGGAGAGGCCCTGCCCGGTGAGCCCAGAGCGTGCACCCTCTGCGTCGGGGTCTCCGTGCGGGGTCTCTGTCAGGGGAGGCCCTGGTGACCCCCTGGGACGGGAAGGTGTGGGGGCAGAGGGGCTTGGGGTCCGAATACTCAGGGAGCTGTGGGACTTATGGTTCGGGGGTGCAGGGGGCAGTGTCCCCCGCTCCACCCCCTGGGATGACGCCCGTGGAGCAGAGAGGCACCATGTGGATAAAGCGAAGTGGAGGTGGGAGGGAGCCGGGAAGACGGCCAGGAAATCTGGGCACTAGGAGGCGGCCCTCCCTCGGCCCCAGGAGGCTGTGGCAGCGCCGGGAAGGTCGGGTCGGGCGTTCAGAGCAGGGGGTGCGGCGGGTCCCCAGGAGGGGCAGCCAGGTCCCTGCCCGCCTGTGCATCGCAGCACTGGGCTGAGAGTGGCCGTCGCCGGGAAGGGGGACACGGACTGCCCTGGAGACCCGGCACCACGAGCACGGCAGCAGTGAACCCAGGGACAGAGGGACAGAAGGCGCAGGCAGTCAGGCCCCAGCCCCGGCGCTGAGCTGGCTCCCTGAGGACGGGCAGCTGGGCTCACGCTCCTCTTCTCTGCAGAGCCTGCCGGGCCCAGGAGTCCACAGAGACCGTGGTTCCAGTGACGCGGCCGGGCTGCCACGCGGTCACAGCAGGCTCCCTGCCACACAGCGTCAGGCCTTCGTGCTGGGTGTCAACAGCCCCCTCCGGCGGCAGAGGGGCCCCCGACGTGAAGGGTGGTGGCCACATCAGCGGGGGACAGGCCCTCGGGGGTGATGGAGCCGGGGCAGGGAGCAGCACAGGGAACAAACCAGAACAAAGGCGGCGGTCATCCGGAGGGGACGCGAGGCTCCACAGCCAGGAGAGGCCCGGTCGCCCACGGAGCGGGAAGACCGGAACATAAAGGTGCTCGGAGAACAAGGAGACACTGAGAACAGGAAGTGCACGGCAGGAGAAGGTCGAAGTGAAGGACGCACTCGCCCGGAACAGCAAACACGCAGGCGGCGAGGTGGAGGGCGGGCGGGGAGCAGGGCGAGAGCCGCAGTGCCAGAGGCTCCCCGGAGGAGTCGGTGGCGAAACCAGAGGCAGGCGGCAGCAAAGGAGCAGAGGAAGGAGGTCTCCTGGAGCCCAAGGGTCTGTTCAGGTGCGAAGTTCGGGGTTAAGTACCACAATCGCATCGCTGCGGGATTTCAGAACGTCCGAGATGAGGTGAGACCCCGAGGGTGGGTGGGAGGAAACGGGGTGCACCTGTTCCTGAGGAAAGGCCCGGGGCTGCGGTGACACCGGCGCTCCCTGCAGTGGCTCAGGGAGATCACGGCTCCACGCGTGACCTGAAGAGGAGAACGACCGAGAGAGGCCGCCGTTTTATGGGGGAAATGGGGGGAGACAGGAACGCAACAGGCTCGATCGCAGCAATTTGTGATCGAGCTCTGGGGAGCTGGGTGCATGGGGGGTGCTGTGCCCAGAGCCGCGGCCCTTCCCCACATGCCGTGCTGGCGAGCGCCTGGCAGGACAGGGAAAGGGGTGGAGTGGGTGAGCAATGGCCTGCGGAGGAGGGCGGGATTGCCCGGCAAGGTGTAAAAACGGCCACAGGCTCCCCGACCTCAGAACAGCCCGTCTGGCCAGCTCGGCTGGTGTCTGCGGGGATGAGGGACGTGGGGTGTGGTGATCCGCTGCAGCCGAGGCCGGACCCGCCTCCTTCCCCAGGCCCAGCGCTGGGGCCCCTGCCCCTGATGGCTGCGGGGAGCCCCTGACCGGGCCACCTGGGGGGGAGAGAGCCCTGTCACCTCACCGTCCCCGTGCTAGCCTCTTCTTCCTGGCTTTCCCTTAAGGCTGCTTTCACCATATGCATTGACGAATGCAGACTCGATCTACATTGCTAAGTAGGAACAGCACCGCTCCCACCAGGAGGAAGCCTTAAATAAAAATATTACCATAAAGAAAACATAAGTTATGCCTCTAATGTATTCGAATGTCCTCGCCTGGCGGGTAAATCTTTGCCGCTCTTAATAATTTCCTTGTCTGTCTAGCATCAGTACACATGTAATATTGATCTTTTCCCTCCACAAACGGAAGAAATATCCATTTTATTTACTCTTTAAGAAGTCCCAGCACCCACCGGCCGCTGCGGGACAGCCGGGGCGGAAAGGCCGGGGGAGGACAAACCCCTTCTCCGTGGACGGGCCTTTCTGGGGCCCGGGCTGGAGACGGCCCGGTCGCCTGTCCCCGGAGGCCCTCAGGAGCACCCCCTGAGGGTGGCGAGGAGCCGGGCAGGTGATTCCGGGGAGCGCTCTGCACACCCGTCTTCACGGCTGCGGAGGCTCTCACGACCCTGAGGCCTGAAGGTTTCCGGGCAGCAGGCCCCTCCGGGCGTCCGTCACGGGGGCTTTTCCGGGAGCGCGCCCGCTGGCTGGCCGCGGAAGCCTCTGCGGACGCGGCTCTCCATCCTCAGGGGTTGCTGGGAGACGCGAGCTGCCGCACGTGGCCTGGCTGCCCCCCTACAGTCGGCTGGGTTTTCGGGGGGTGCTGGCTAGAGCTCCAGGCGTGAGGACGGACCCCAGCCCGGGGACCGGGCCGGGGCCCCCTGCTCCGTGGGCAGCTCTGGGCGTCACTCCTGCGGGGACAGGCTGCAGTCTGTTTCTGCTCAGCACTGCTGTAGCCGTGTCGCTGCATGTGTGTACACACATGTGCGTGCACGGAAGGCATGTCCATGTGTGTTCGTGTGTGTGGAAGGCATGTGCACACACCCATGCAGTGTGCCGGGTGAAAACCAAGGTGTGCGGTGCGTGTGTGCACGTGTGTGTGAAAGGCGTGTCTGCGGGTTCACGTGGCTGCCTGAGGTGGGCTGGATGGAGGCAGCCCCTCGGATGTGACTGGCTCCAGCCCGCAGGACGCACCTGCCGTGACCGATGGGCTGAGCCGAGGTTCTGGGGCCGGGAGGGCGTGGGCGCGGCGGAGGGCGTGGGCGCGGCCTGCTGCCCCGCGGAGCGAGCTGGAATCGGGGCCGGAGCTCGGCGGCGGAGTCCCCAGTCCTGTGGGACTCGTCCAGGGCGGCGGTCCTCTCTGCGGTCATCAGGGAAGCAGTGGGGACCTGTTTCCTTTGCTCTTGTAACAGGCAGAGAATTGTTTGGCTTATGAATATCAGCTCCGGGGTGACGGGTGACAGACGACTCATTATTGACCTTGCTCAGAAAGGGCACCGAAATAGAAAGTTCAATACGATCCACTTTAACTGGCAGTTAAAAATTCAATAACGCTTCCTCTCGCCAGACACCTGTGTGTAATCGAGCTGAATAAACCCCTCGGTTTTCCTGCCGGCGGGCACGCGTTCGGGCTGCTCAGTGCACAGCGGAGGGCCGGTGGGCGGGGCGAGGCGGGCCAGTGGGCGGGACTCCAGGGAGCGGCCACGCCAGGCTGCTTCCACCCAGCTGAGAGGTGCGGCAGAGGTGGGAAGTCAAAGCCTGCTGCATGTCCCCTTGTCCCCGAGACGGAGGCCACGAGACAGTCCCATCAGGGACGTCAACAGCGAGAACCAGGCTGCGGAAGCGTCTCTGTCCGCACACAGGTGTCCGCGGTGGGTCGGGTCGGTCGCAGGCCCGTGAGAAGAGAAATGTGTAACAGAAAAACAAGAAATAGTGTCACAGGGGAGAAATAAAGCATCGTCAGGGCAAAGACAATATCTGGGTTGTCACAAAGTCCGCGAAGATTTATTTTTCTCCTGAGGAATCAGAAGCTGCCCGCACACACGGCCTGTTCGGGAGGCGCCCGAGGCTGGAGGCGGCGCCCCGGCGCGTGGAGGGCGGGGCTCTGGGGCTCGGAGGTTTCCCTGCGGGTCCCCCAGGTCAGGCCGCGCCTGCTCGGTGGGCGCAGCCGCCCGGAGCCCAGCCTCTGGACACGTGCCCGCCCACACGGTTCCGAGAAGAGCTGCGTGTCCCCGGGGTAGGACGCCGGCACCCAGAGCTGTGCGCGGCCCCGCCCCTGGCTCGGGCGCAGTCAGGGGACCTGGCCACTGCGGCTGGTGAAGGGGACCGGCTTCCAGAGCTCGCTTCTCCAGGAGCAGGCGGGCAGCGCACCTGGCCGTGCAGCTTCAGGGGCGGCGCGGGGCGGCGCGGGGCGGCTCGGGGCGGCGCGGGGCGGCGCGGGGCGGCTGGGGCGGCTGTGAGACGCTGCCACCCAGGGGAAATGGGACTTCCCCCTCACCCGTCACCTCCGTGGCTTCCAACCCAAGCAGGTGGCTCCCGGGACCTTCTCTGGGTCCTCTGCCAGTGGCCCTTTGGTGGTGGCTGCAGCCACCTGGGTGTCATCGTCCCTGTGGAGCACAGACCCCAGGTGACCAGGACTGTGATGCTGGGACTGAAACGTATCCACATGATCCAAACGAACCCCTAATGGCACATTAACCCGACACTCGGCGCTCAATTCATTTTAGTGTTTTTGGTAATTGTTTTTGAAATTTTATTTAGATAAAGGGGCAGAGACTACCTGGTAACAAAATACAATTGACAGCAAGTGCTTATTATGTGATTAGGGCGCTTTAATGTGGGTGTTTTCTCCGCGGTTGGTAGAGCTAAACACATAATTAGTGAATTTTTGAGAAGATATTATCCACAGAGCCTTCTGTCTGCTGAAAAGTAGAAGAGACTCTTTCGTGGAAGGAGGTTAAATTTCCTTTTGATATGGAGGTGCGTGAGGATGAGAGCAGCCTGCAGGGGGCGCTGTGAGGACCTGGGGTGGGGCTGGGGGCCTGGGGGTGCTGAAGCGGATGCCAGGCAGGTTCTTATAAAGAGCAAATCAGCCCCGGCTGGTGTGGCTCAGTGGACTGAGCGCGGCCTGTGAACCAAAGGGTCGCTGGTTCGATTCCCAGTCAGGGCACATGCCTGGGTTGCAGGCCAGGTCCCCAGTAGGGGGCGTGTGAGAGGCAACCACACATTGACGTTTCTCTCCCTCTCTTTCTTCCACCCTTCCCCTCTCTCTAAAACTAAATAGAATCTTTTTCTTACAAAAAAGAGCAAATGCACCTTCCAGCTCTCCAGTACGAAGGGGGTGGCGCAAAGGCGCCATGGCACAGGGGGCTGGCAGGGTGGGCGTCCAGGGAGCAGTATGTGGGGCACACAGAGGCTGGGGCGGGAACGCTCGGAAGTTAACAACCAAGGCAGAGGGGCGGCTGCAGGGCGGCCGGATCTGCGAGTGGGGAGGCCGAGCACGGCTCCAATCGCGCACACACTCACTGTGTGCACACGTGTGCACACCTACACATATGCATGTGTGTGGGCACACTATTTTAGGGTCTCATCAGTAAGCAGGGACACTAGGAAAGGCCCCTCCCTCCTCGTGTCCCATCTCCCTGGGCTCCGGCCCCACTGCTCCAGCGCCAGGCCCAGCCCACATGCCTCCGGGCGTCACTCCCCTCCCCCGGGAACCCAGCACCTCCCCTTCATGGCGCCTCACCCCTGCTGCCTCTGTGCCTCCGAGGGGAGCAGGTGCTCGGCCTGACTCTGAAGCGGGGGGGCGGGGCAGCACCATCATCTGAGCCCCCTGCCAGCACGCCTGGGGCCCGGGGCAGTCTGCAGAGGGGCAGGGCCTGCACAGTGATGGTGGCCAAGGGCCTCCAGGCCACAAAGCCCCAACCTGGGGCTCTGCCCACATGTGGGGTCACCCTCCCCTCTGCGTGGGCAGGGGGAGGGTCCACCAACCAAAGGAATGAGTGGACATTCCAGGGTCTGCTGAATGAATGAGTGAATCACAAGCGGGGAAGTGGCTGGGCGTCAGGCTCCCCACTGCCCCTGCCCGGCTCCAGCCAGCACCGCTCAGCCTGTCCTCAGGGCTATTTGGGGGGCGGGAGGGGATGGAGCCTCTTCCCCGAGTCCCTGCCCATCAAGCAGCTACGGGCTCTGACACTTCATCTTGATGTGTCTGGGACGGGGGTCAGCCATGTGCGGTGGACATCGAGGTCAGTATTTTTAGACACGAGTCTTCACTTTTTGAAAAGCCTCCAAAGAGATTTTAGTGATGGGTACATGTCTGATAAATATGAATGAATTCAAGAGCTGTGAAAATAAACTTCTCTAAACACCCCGTGTTCTGTCTCTCATCCTCCGGGACCCCACACATTCTGGAGAGAGAGTGCGGGCTCGGCGCTGGCGAGCCGGACCCGGGCCGTGGCCAATGGCTCGCTCTGGCCCCCAGGGTAGCTCCGGCCGGCAGGCTAACCCCGGCTGCAGAGTGACCTGGGCCCCAAGGCTTCGGAGCCAGGGAAGCAGGTCACGTTGACACCAGCAGGAGCTGATGCTTGACTTAGCAAAGCCCCAGGCCAGCACCATGTCCTCCGGTCGGAGCCCAAGGCCCCTGGTGCCAGGACACTGGTTTGCAGCTTAGAGAAGCAGAACACCGCCCAGGGTGGGGTGGGGCGGGGCAGGGAGCCACTGGCCTGGGGCCCCTCAGTGCAGACGCAGCCGCTGCCACCCCGGGATTCGAAGCCCTGCACGGGGACGGTGCCGGGGAGCTTCTGCCCTGGGGACACAGGCTGGGGCCGGACGCCGGGGCAGGTGCACTGGGCAGTGAGGAGCACCCAGAGGGAACTGCGGGGCGCCACTCAGGGCCCCATCGGGGACCTGGGCCTCTGCCCGGACAGCAGAGCCCTGAGGGGGCACCGGGGGCCCGGCAGGGGCAGCGCGCTGTCCCTCCTCCCCCTGCTGCCCCAGCAGGCCTCTCGGCCCCGGGCGAGGCCCCCAGCCCAGGGGTGGCCTCCCCCTCAGCCCCCAGACGCTGGTCTCGCCCAGCATCTCCCACACAGACAACCCCAGAGTCACACTGAACCAGGCGCCTGGGCTCCCACGGCCCAGGCAAGTCAGCACACACAACTAACCGTCACAGCACGCACCGACACATGTGTGCACAGAAACACACACACAGAGACATGTGTGCGCACAGAGACATGCACGCACAGAAGATGTGCCCCACATGCGCACACTCACCCATGCCACATGTGTGCACACACCACATGTGTGCACACACCACACGTGTGCATGTACACACCACATGTGTGTACACACGTGTGCACACACACCGAAGTGTGAGTGGGATCAGCTCCCAGCCCAGGACCCCCGCCCTGCGGTCCCGCCCTGCTGGGCACCACAGGCCACCCTTCGGGACGGCACAGGCCGCAGGAAGTCTCTGTCGAGTGTGTAAACAGGAACTCCCAGGACCTTTGTGAGAGTGACATCACTCGCACCCCGAGAGAAGTCAGTCACGTGCCCAACGGTCATCTCCGGCCGCACAGATTTAGGCACCCCCGAGCTGTCGGCTTTGACCGTTTCCCCGAGAAGTGACGCCTTTCGCTGTGGCCGGTCCCTGCCCCGCACCTCCGGCTGCCCCGCCGCCTCTGCGCGGCGCCCGGAGACCCCAGAGGCGAGATGATCAAAGGCCGCGTGTTCCCCTTCCCGTGCTACACTCAGTTCACACGCGTGTGCCCCTGAGCCCATGTCTGAGTTGGGGTCTTTGGTTTTTGCCATTGACTTGAAGCGCCTCTTATATATCCCACCACCTATATTTTCAAT